>OX155892.1:38696315-39208247 GCA_944588485.1 Phosphuga atrata | reverse complement strand
TCTGTCTAGTCTTGTCTGTCTAGTCTTCTCTGTCTAGTCTTGTCTGTCTAGTCTTGTCTGTCTAGTCTTGTCTGTCTAAGTCTTGTCTGTCTAGTCTTGTCTGTCTAGTCTTGTCTGTCTAGTCTTGTCTGTCTAGTCTTGTCTGTCTAGTCTTGTCTGTCTAGTCTTGTCTGTCTAGTCTTGTCTGTCTAGTCTTGTCTGTCTAGTCTTGTCTGTCTAGTCTTGTCTGTCTAGTCTTGTCTGTCTAGTCTTGTCTGTCTAGTCTTGTCTGTCTAGTCTTGTCTGTCTAGTCATGTCTGTCTAGTCTTGTCTGTCTAGTCTTCTCTGTCTAGTCTTATTTGTCTAGTCTTGTCTGTCTAGTCTTGTCTGTCTAGTCTTGTCTGTCTAGTCTTGTCTGTCTAGTCTTGTCTGTCTAGTCTTGTCTGTCTAGTCTTGTTTGTCTACTCTTGTCTGTCTAGTCTTATCTGACTAGTCTTGTCTGTCCAGTCTTGTCTGCTCAGTCTTGTCTGTCTAGTCAAATTCAAATTCAAATTCAATTTATTTCTATAATCAAGCGATAGTAGATAAAATACATGTAGCCAACAGAAATGTGTCACAATAACAAATAAACAAAAAGAACATCTACAATAATAACATTTTGAATAAATATGAAATAAATATATTAAAAAACTTATTTGGTCTTCTATGACATAAGGTTCTATGTCATTAATATATTTGAACACTTTTTCCTTGAATGTTCCAATATTTCTGCAATCCTTTAAGTGATTTGGCAGGCAATTATATAATTTAATAGCATTATAATAGGATCCTCTTTCAACAAGTGATAAGTTGTGTGCTATTGGTATATAGCTGGTTTTGTTGTTTCTTGTGTTTATGCTGTGGAGATTCTCATGCTTAGTGAAGTAGCTCTTATGCTTAAATATAAAAATTAGCGTTTCATATATGTATACTCCTGCTGCTGTTAGTAAATTAGCCTTTTTAAAGAAACCTCTGCAAGATTGCTTGTAATTTAATTTCAGCATAATTCGTAGCACTTATCTTGTCTTGTCTGTCTAGTCTTGTCTGTCTAGTCTTGTCCGTCTAGTCTTGTCTGTCTAGTCTTGTCTGTCTAGTCTTGTCTGTCTAGCCTTGTCTGTCTAGTCTTGTCTGTCTAGTCTTGTCTGTCTAGTATTGTCTGTCTAGTCTTGTCTGTCTAGTCTTGTCTGTCTAGTCTTGTCTGTCTAGTCTTGTCTGTCTAGTCTTGTCTGTCTAGTCTTGTCTGTCTAGTCTTGTCTGTCTAGTCTTGTCTGTCTAGTCTTGTCTGTCTAGTCTTGTCTGTCTAGTCTTGTCTGTCTAGTCTTGTCTGTCTAGTCTTGTCTGTCTAGTCTTGTCTGTCTAGTCTTGTCTGTCTAGTCTTGTCTGTCTAGTCTTGTCTGTCTAGTCTTGTCTGTCTAGTCTTGTCTGTCTAGTCTTGTCTGTCTAGTCTTGTCTGTCTAGTCTTGTCTGTCTAGTCTTGTCTGTCTAGTCTTGTCTGTCTAGTCTTGTCTGTCTAGTCTTGTCTGTCTAGTCTTGTCTGTCTAGTCTTGTCTGTCTAGTCTTGTCTCTCTAGTCTTGTCTGTCTAGTCTTGTCTGTCTAGTCTTGTCTGTCTAGTCTTGTCTGTCTAGTCTTGTCTGTCTAGTCTTGTCTGTATAGTGTTGTCTGTCTAGTCTTGTCTGTCTAGTCTTGTCTGTCTAGTCTTGTCTGTCTAGTCTTGTCTGTCTAGTCTTGTCTGTCTAGTCTTGTCTGTCTAGTCTTGTCTGTCTAGTCTTGTCTGTCTAGTCTTGTCTGTCTAGTCTTGTCTGTCTAGTCTTGTCTGTCTAGTCTTGTCTGTCTAGTCTTGTCTGTCTAGTCTTGTCTGTCTAGTCTTGTCTGTCTAGTCTTGTCTGTCTAGTCTTGTCTGTCTAGTCTTGTCTGTCTAGTCTTGTCTGTCTAGTCTTGTCTGTCTAGTCTTGTCTGTCTAGTCTTGTCTGTCTAGTCTTGTCTGTCTAGTCTTGTCTGTCTAGTCTTGTCTGTCTAGTCTTGTCTGTCTAGTCTTGTCTGTCTAGTCTTGTCTGTCTAGTCTTGTCTGTCTAGTCTTGTCTGTCTAGTCTTGTCTGTCTAGTCTTGTCTGTCTAGTCTTGTCTGTCTAGTCTTGTCTGTCTAGTCTTGTCTGTCTAGTCTTGTCTGTCTAGTCTTGTCTGTCTAGTCTTGTCTGTCTAGTCTTGTCTGTCTAGTCTTGTCTGTCTAGTCTTGTCTGTCTAGTCTTGTCTGTCTAGTCTTGTCTGTCTAGTCTTGTCTGTCTAGTCTTGTCTGTCTAGTCTTGTCTGTCTAGTCTTGTCTGTCTAGTCTTGTCTGTCTAGTCTTGTCTGTCTAGTCTTGTCTGTCTAGTCTGTCTGTCTAGTCTTGTCTGTCTAGTCTTGTCTGTCTAGTCTTGTCTGTCTAGTCTTGTCTGTCTAGTCTTGTCTGTCTAGTCTTGTCTGTCTAGTCTTGTCTGTCTAGTCTTGTCTGTCTAGTCTTGTCTGTCTAGTCTTGTCTGTCTAGTCTTGTCTGTCTAGTCTTGTCTGTCTAGTCTTGTCTGTCTAGTCTTGTCTGTCTAGTCTTGTCTGTCTAGTCTTGTCTGTCTAGTCTTGTCTGTCTAGTCTTGTCTGTCTAGTCTTGTCTGTCTAGTCTTGTCTGTCTAGTCTTGTCTGTCTAGTCTTGTCTGTCTAGTCTCGTCTGTCTAGTCTTGTCTGTCTAGTCTTGTCTGTCTAGTCTGTCTAGTCTTGTCTGTCTAGTCTTGTCTGTCTAGTCTTGTCTGTCTAGTCTTGTCTGTCTAGTCGTGTCTGTCTAGTCTTGTCTAGTCTTGTCTGTCTAGTCTTGTCTGTCTAGTCTTGTCTGTCTAGTCTTGTCTGTCTAGTCTTGTCTGTCTAGTCTTGTCTGTCTAGTCTTGTCTGTCTAGTCTTGTCTGTCTAGTCTTGTCTGTCTAGTCTTGTCTGTCTAGTCTTGTCTGTCTAGTCTTGTCTGTCTAGTCTTGTCTGTCTAGTCTTGTCTGTCTAGTCTTGTCTGTCTAGTCTTGTCTGTCTAGTCTTGTCTGTCTAGTCTTGTCTGTCTAGTCTTGTCTGTCTAGTCTTGTCTGTCTAGTCTTGTCTGTCTAGTCTTGTCTGTCTAGTCTTGTCTGTCTAGTCTTGTCTGTCTAGTCTTGTCTGTCTAGTCTTGTCTGTCTAGTCTTGTCTGTCTAGTCTTGTCTGTCTAGTCTTGTCTGTCTAGTCTTGTCTGTCTAGTCTTGTCTGTCTAGTCTTGTCTGTCTAGTCTTGTCTGTCTAGTCTTGTCTGTCTAGTCTTGTCTGTCTAGTCTTGTCTGTCTAGTCTTGTCTGTCTAGTCTTGTCTGTCTAGTCTTGTCTGTCTAGTCTTGTCTGTCTAGTCTTGTCTGTCTAGTCTTGTCTGTCTAGTCTTGTCTGTCTAGTCTTGTCTGTCTAGTCTTGTCTGTCTAGTCTTGTCTGTCTAGTCTTGTCTGTCTAGTCTTGTCTGTCTAGTCTTGTCTGTCTAGTCTTGTCTGTCTAGTCTTGTCTGTCTAGTCTTGTCTGTCTAGTCTTGTCTGTCTAGTCTTGTCTGTCTAGTCTTGTCTGTCTAGTCTTGTCTGTCTAGTCTTGTCTGTCTAGTCTTGTCTGTCTAGTCTTGTCTGTCTAGTCTTGTCTGTCTAGTCTTGTCTGTCTAGTCTTGTCTAGTCTTGTCTGTCTAGTCTTGTCTGTCTAGTCTTGTCTAGTCTTGTCTGTCTAGTCTTGTCTGTCTAGTCTTGTCTGTCTAGTCTTGTCTGTCTAGTCTTGTCTGTCTAGTCTTGTCTGTCTAGTCTTGTCTGTCTAGTCTTGTCTGTCTAGTCTTGTCTGTCTTAGTCTTGTCTGTCTAGTCTTGTCTGTCTAGTCTTGTCTGTCTAGTCTTGTCTGTCTAGTCTTGTCTGTCTAGTCTTGTCTGTCTAGTCTTGTCTGTCTAGTCTTGTCTGTCTAGTCTTGTCTGTCTAGTCTTGTCTGTCTAGTCTTGTCTGTCTAGTCTTGTCTGTCTAGTCTTGTCTGTCTAGTCTTGTCTGTCTAGTCTTGTCTCTCTAGTCTTGTCTGTCTAGTCTTGTCTGTCTAGTCTTGTCTGTCTAGTCTTGTCTGTCTAGTCTTGTCTGTCTAGTCTTGTCTGTCTAGTCTTGTCTGTCTAGTCTTGTCTGTCTAGTCTTGTCTGTCTAGTCTTGTCTGTCTAGTCTTGTCTGTCTAGTCTTGTCTGTCTAAGTCTTGTCTGTCTAGTCCTGTCTGTCTAGTCTTGTCTGTCTAGTCTTGTCTGTCTAGTCTTGTCTGTCTAGTCTTGTCTGTCTAGTCTTGTCTGTCTAGTCTTGTCTGTCTAGTCTTGTCTGTCTAGTCTTGTCTGTCTAGTCTTGTCTGTCTAGTCTTGTCTGTCTAGTCTTGTCTGTCTAGTCTTGTCTGTCTAGTCTTGTCTGTCTAGTCTTGTCTGTCTAGTCATGTCTGTCTAGTCTTGTCTGTCTAGTCTTCTCTGTCTAGTCTTATTTGTCTAGTCTTGTCTGTCTAGTCTTGTCTGTCTAGTCTTGTCTGTCTAGTCTTGTCTGTCTAGTCTTGTCTGTCTAGTCTTGTCTGTCTAGTCTTGTTTGTCTACTCTTGTCTGTCTAGTCTTATCTGACTAGTCTTGTCTGTCCAGTCTTGTCTGCTCAGTCTTGTCTGTCTAGTCAAATTCAAATTCAAATTCAATTTATTTCTATAATCAAGCGATAGTAGATAAAATACATGTAGCCAACAGAAATGTGTCACAATAACAAATAAACAAAAAGAACATCTACAATAATAACATATTGAATAAATATGAAATAAATATATTAAAAAACTTATTTGGTCTTCTATGACATAAGGTTCTATGTCATTAATATATTTGAACACTTTTTCCTTGAATGTTCCAATATTTCTGCAATCCTTTAAGTGATTTGGCAGGCAATTATATAATTTAATAGCATTATAATAGGATCCTCTTTCAACAAGTGATAAGTTGTGTGCTATTGGTATATAGCTGGTTTTGTTGTTTCTTGTGTTTATGCTGTGGAGATTCTCATGCTTAGTGAAGTAGCTCTTATGCTTAAATATAAAAATTAGCGTTTCATATATGTATACTCCTGCAGCTGTTAGTAAATTAGCCTTTTTAAAGAAACCTCTGCAAGATTGCTTGTAATTTAATTTCAGCATAATTCGTAGCACTTATCTTGTCTTGTCTGTCTAGTCTTGTCTGTCTAGTCTTGTCCGTCTAGTCTTGTCTGTCTAGTCTTGTCTGTCTAGCCTTGTCTGTCTAGTCTTGTCTGTCTAGTCTTGTCTGTCTAGTATTGTCTGTCTAGTCTTGTCTGTCTAGTCTTGTCTGTCTAGTCTTGTCTGTCTAGTCTTGTCTGTCTAGTCTTGTCTGTCTAGTCTTGTCTGTCTAGTCTTGTCTGTCTAGTCTTGTCTGTCTAGTCTTGTCTGTCTAGTCTTGTCTGTCTAGTCTTGTCTGTCTAGTCTTGTCTGTCTAGTCTTGTCTGTCTAGTCTTGTCTGTCTAGTCTTGTCTGTCTAGTCTTGTCTGTCTAGTCTTGTCTGTCTAGTCTTGTCTGTCTAGTCTTGTCTGTCTAGTCTTGTCTGTCTAGTCTTGTCTGTCTAGTCTTGTCTGTCTAGTCTTGTCTGTCTAGTCTTGTCTGTCTAGTCTTGTCTGTCTAGTCTTGTCTGTCTAGTCTTGTCTGTCTAGTCTTGTCTGTCTAGTCTTGTCTGTCTAGTCTTGTCTCTCTAGTCTTGTCTGTCTAGTCTTGTCTGTCTAGTCTTGTCTGTCTAGTCTTGTCTGTCTAGTCTTGTCTGTCTAGTCTTGTCTGTATAGTGTTGTCTGTCTAGTCTTGTCTGTCTAGTCTTGTCTGTCTAGTCTTGTCTGTCTAGTCTTGTCTGTCTAGTCTTGTCTGTCTAGTCTTGTCTGTCTAGTCTTGTCTGTCTAGTCTTGTCTGTCTAGTCTTGTCTGTCTAGTCTTGTCTGACTAGTCTTGTCTGTCTAGTCTTGTCTGTCTAGTCTTGTCTGTCTAGTCTTGTCTGTCTAGTCTTGTCTGTCTAGTCTTGTCTGTCTAGTCTTGTCTGTCTAGTCTTGTCTGTCTAGTCTTGTCTGTCTAGTCTTGTCTGTCTAGTCTTGTCTGTCTAGTCTTGTCTGTCTAGTCTTGTCTGTCTAGTCTTGTCTGTCTAGTCTTGTCTGTCTAGTCTTGTCTGTCTAGTCTTGTCTGTCTAGTCTTGTCTGTCTAGTCTTGTCTGTCTAGTCTTGTCTGTCTAGTCTTGTCTGTCTAGTCTTGTCTGTCTAGTCTTGTCTGTCTAGTCTTGTCTGTCTAGTCTTGTCTGTCTAGTCTTGTCTGTCTAGTCTTGTCTGTCTAGTCTTGTCTGTCTAGTCTTGTCTGTCTAGTCTTGTCTGTCTAGTCTTGTCTGTCTAGTCTTGTCTGTCTAGTCTTGTCTGTCTAGTCTTGTCTGTCTAGTCTTGTCTGTCTAGTCTTGTCTGTCTAGTCTTGTCTGTCTAGTCTTGTCTGTCTAGTCTTGTCTGTCTAGTCTTGTCTGTCTAGTCTTGTCTGTCTAGTCTTGTCTGTCTAGTCTTGTCTGTCTAGTCTTGTCTGTCTAGTCTTGTCTGTCTAGTCTTGTCTGTCTAGTCTTGTCTGTCTAGTCTTGTCTGTCTAGTCTTGTCTGTCTAGTCTTGTCTGTCTAGTCTTGTCTGTCTAGTCTTGTCTGTCTAGTCTTGTCTGTCTAGTCTTGTCTGTCTAGTCTTGTCTGTCTAGTCTTGTCTGTCTAGTCTTGTCTGTCTAGTCTTGTCTGTCTAGTCTTGTCTGTCTAGTCTTGTCTGTCTAGTCTTGTCTGTCTAGTCTTGTCTGTCTAGTCTTGTCTGTCTAGTCTTGTCTGTCTAGTCTTGTCTGTCTAGTCTTGTCTGTCTAGTCTTGTCTGTCTAGTCTTGTCTGTCTAGTCTTGTCTGTCTAGTCTTGTCTGTCTAGTCTTGTCTGTCTAGTCTTGTCTGTCTACTCTTGTCTGTCTAGTCTTGTCTGTCTAGTCTTGTCTGTCTAGTCTTGTCTGTCTAGTCTTGTCTGTCTAGTCTTGTCTGTCTAGTCTTGTCTGTCTAGTCTTGTCTGTCTAGTCTGTCTAGTCTTGTCTATCTAGTCTTGTCTGTCTAGTCTTGTCTGTCTAGTCTTGTCTGTCTAGTCTTGTCTGTCTAGTCTTGTCTGTCTAGTCTTGTCTGTCTAGTCTTGTCTGTCTAGTCTTGTCTGTCTAGTCTTGTCTGTCTAGTCTTGTCTGTCTAGTCTTGTCTGTCTAGTCTTGTCTGTCTAGTCTTGTCTGTCTAGTCTTGTCTGTCTAGTCTTGTCTGTCTAGTCTTGTCTGTCTAGTCTGTCTAGTCTTGTCTGTCTAGTCTTGTCTGTCTAGTCTTGTCTGTCTAGTCTTGTCTGTCTAGTCTTGTCTGTCTAGTCTTGTCTGTCTAGTCTTGTCTGTCTAGTCTTGTCTGTCTAGTCTTGTCTGTCTAGTCTTGTCTGTCTAGTCTTGTCTGTCTAGTCTTGTCTCTCTAGACAAGTCTGTCTAGTCTTGTCTGTCTAGTCTTGTATGTCTAGTCTTGTCTGTCTAGTCTTGTCTGTCTAGTCTTTTCTGTCTAGTCTTGTCTGTCTAGTCTTGTCTGTCTAGTCTTGTCTGTCTAGTCTTGTCTGTCTAGTCTTGTCTGTCTAGTCTTGTCTGTCTAGTCTTGTCTGTCTAGTCTTGTCTGTCTAGTCTTGTCTGTCTAGTCTTGTCTGTCTAGTCTTCGTCTGTCTAGTCTTGTCTGTCTAGTCTTGTCTGTCTAGTCTTGTCTGTCTAGTCTTGTCTGTCTAGTTTTGTCTGTCTAGTCTTGTCTGTCTAGTCTTGTCTGTCTAGTCTTGTCTGTCTAGTCTAGTCTGTCTAGTCTTGTCTGTCTAGTCTTGTCTGTCTAGTCTTGTCTGTCTAGTCTTGTCTGTCTAGTCTTGTCTGTCTAGTCTTGTCTCTCTAGTCTTGTCTGTCTAGTCTTGTCTGTCTAGTCTTGTCTGTCTAGTCTTGTCTGTCTAGTCTTGTCTGTCTAGTCTTGTCTGTCTAGTCTTATCTGTCTAGTCTTGTCTGGCTAGTCTTGTCTGTCTAGTCTTGTCTGCCAGTCTTGTCTGTCTAGTCTTGTCTGTCTAGTCTTGTCTGTCTAGTCTTGTCTGTCTAGTCTTGTCTGTCTAGTCTTGTATGTCTAGTCTTGTCTGTCTAGTCTTGTCTGTCTAGTCTTGTCTGTCTAGTCTTGTCTGTCTAGTCTTGTCTGTCTAGTCTTGTCTGTCTAGTCTTGTCTGTCTAGTCTTGTCTGTCTAGTCTTGTCTGTCTAGTCTTATCTGTCTAGTCTTGTCTGGCTAGTCTTGTCTGTCTAGTCTTGTCTGCCAGTCTTGTCTGTCTAGTCTTGTCTGTCTAGTCTTGTCTGTCTAGTCTTGTCTGCCTAGTCTTGTCTGTCTAGTCTTGTATGTCTAGTCTTGTCTGTCTAGTCTTGTCTGTCTAGTCTTGTCTGTCTAGTCTTGTCTGTCTAGTCTTGTCTGTCTAGTCTTGTCTGTCTAGTCTTGTCTGTCTAGTCTTGTCTGTCTAGTCTTGTCTGTCTAGTCTTGTCTGTCTAGTCTTGTCTGTCTAGTCTTGTCTGTCTAGTCTTGTCTGTCTAGTCTTGTCTGTCTAGTCTTGTCTGTCTAGTCTTGTCTGTCTAGTCTTGTCTGTCTAGTCTTGTCTGTCTAGTCTTGTCTGTCTAGTCTTGTCTGTCTAGTCTTGTCTGTCTAGTCTTGTCTGTCTAGTCTTGTCTGTCTAGTCTTGTCTGTCTAGTCTTGTCTGTCTAGTCTTGTCTGTCTAGTCTTGTCTGTCTAGTCTTGTCTGTCTAGTCTTGTCTGTCTAGTCTTGTCTGTCTAGTCTTGTCTGTCTAGTCTTGTCTGTCTAGTCTTGTCTGTCTAGTCTTGTCTGTCTAGTCTTGTCTGTCTAGTCTTGTCTGTCTAGTCTTGTCTGTCTAGTCTTGTCTGTCTAGTCTTGTCTGTCTAGTCTTGTCTGTCTAGTCTTGTCTGTCTAGTCTTGTCTGTCTAGTCTTGTCTGTCTAGTCTTGTCTGTCTAGTCTTGTCTGTCTAGTCTTGTCTGTCTAGTCTTGTCTGTCTAGTCTTGTCTGTCTAGTCTTGTCTGTCTAGTCTTGTCTGTCTAGTCTTGTCTGTCTAGTCTTGTCTGTCTAGTCTTGTCTGTCTAGTCTTGTCTGTCTAGTCTTGTCTGTCTAGTCTTGTCTGTCTAGTCTTGTCTGTCTAGTCTTGTCTGTCTAGTCTTGTCTGTCTAGTCTTGTCTGTCTAGTCTTGTCTGTCTAGTCTTGTCTGTCTAGTCTTGTCTGTCTAGTCTTGTCTGTCTAGTCTTGTCTGTCTAGTCTTGTCTGTCTAGTCTTGTCTGTCTAGTCTTGTCTGTCTAGTCTTGTCTGTCTAGTCTTGTCTGTCTAGTCTTGTCTGTCTAGTCTTGTCTGTCTAGTCTTGTCTGTCTAGTCTTGTCTGTCTAGTCTTGTCTGTCTAGTCTTGTCTGTCTAGTCTTGTCTGTCTAGTCTTGTCTGTCTAGTCTTGTCTGTCTAGTCTTGTCTGTCTAGTCTTGTCTGTCTAGTCTTGTCTGTCTAGTCTTGTCTGTCTAGTCTTGTCTGTCTAGTCTTGTCTGTCTAGTCTTGTCTGTCTAGTCTTGTCTGTCTAGTCTTGTCTGTCTAGTCTTGTCTGTCTAGTCTTGTCTGTCTAGTCTTGTCTGTCTAGTCTTGTCTGTCTAGTCTTGTCTGTCTAGTCTTGTCTGTCTAGTCTTGTCTGTCTAGTCTTGTCTGTCTAGTCTTGTCTGTCTAGTCTTGTCTGTCTAGTCTTGTCTGTCTAGTCTTGTCTGTCTAGTCTTGTCTGTCTAGTCTTGTCTGTCTAGTCTTGTCTGTCTAGTCTTGTCTGTCTAGTCTTGTCTGTCTAGTCTTGTCTGTCTAGTCTTGTCTGTCTAGTCTTGTCTGTCTAGTCTTGTCTGTCTAGTCTTGTCTGTCTAGTCTTGTCTGTCTAGTCTTGTCTGTCTAGTCTTGTCTGTCTAGTCTTGTCTGTCTAGTCTTGTCTGTCTAGTCTTGTCTGTCTAGTCTTGTCTGTCTAGTCTTGTCTGTCTAGTCTTGTCTGTCTAGTCTTGTCTGTCTAGTCTTGTCTGTCTAGTCTTGTCTGTCTAGTCTTGTCTGTCTAGTCTTGTCTGTCTAGTCTTGTCTGTCTAGTCTTGTCTGTCTAGTCTTGTCTGTCTAGTCTTGTCTGTCTAGTCTTGTCTGTCTAGTCTTGTCTGTCTAGTCTTGTCTGTCTAGTCTTGTCTGTCTAGTCTTGTCTGTCTAGTCTTGTCTGTCTAGTCTTGTCTGTCTAGTCTTGTCTGTCTAGTCTTGTCTGTCTAGTCTTGTCTGTCTAGTCTTGTCTGTCTAGTCTTGTCTGTCTAGTCTTGTCTGTCTAGTCTTGTCTGTCTAGTCTTGTCTGTCTAGTCTTGTCTGTCTAGTCTTGTCTGTCTAGTCTTGTCTGTCTAGTCTTGTCTGTCTAGTCTTGTCTGTCTAGTCTTGTCTGTCTAGTCTTGTCTGTCTAGTCTTGTCTGTCTAGTCTTGTCTGTCTAGTCTTGTCTGTCTAGTCTTGTCTGTCTAGTCTTGTCTGTCTAGTCTTGTCTGTCTAGTCTGTCTAGTCTTGTCTGTCTAGTCTTGTCTGTCTAGTCTTGTCTGTCTAGTCTTGTCTGTCTAGTCTTGTCTGTCTAGTCTTGTCTGTCTAGTCTTGTCTGTCTAGTCTTGTCTGTCTAGTCTTGTCTGTCTAGTCTTGTCTGTCTAGTCTTGTCTGTCTAGTCTTGTCTGTCTAGTCTTGTCTGTCTAGTCTTGTCTGTCTAGTCTTGTCTGTCTAGTCTTGTCTGTCTAGTCTTGTCTGTCTAGTCTTGTCTGTCTAGTCTTGTCTGTCTAGTCTTGTCTGTCTAGTCTTGTCTGTCTAGTCTTGTCTGTCTAGTCTTGTCTGTCTAGTCTTGTCTGTCTAGTCTTGTCTGTCTAGTCTTGTCTGTCTAGTCTTGTCTGTCTAGTCTTGTCTGTCTAGTCTTGTCTGTCTAGTCTTGTCTGTCTAGTCTTGTCTGTCTAGTCTTGTCTGTCTAGTCTTGTCTGTCTAGTCTTGTCTGTCTAGTCTTGTCTGTCTAGTCTTGTCTGTCTAGTCTTGTCTGTCTAGTCTTGTCTGTCTAGTCTTGTCTGTCTAGTCTTGTCTGTCTAGTCTTGTCTGTCTAGTCTTGTCTGTCTAGTCTTGTCTGTCTAGTCTTGTCTGTCTAGTCTTGTCTGTCTAGTCTTGTCTGTCTAGTCTTGTCTGTCTAGTCTTGTCTGTCTAGTCTTGTGTCTGTCTAGTCTTGTCTGTCTAGTCTTGTCTGTCTAGTCTTGTCTGTCTAGTCTTGTCTGTCTAGTCTTGTCTGTCTAGTCTTGTCTGTCTAGTCTTGTCTGTCTAGTCTTGTCTGTCTAGTCTTGTCTGTCTAGTCTTGTCTGTCTAGTCTTGTCTGTCTAGTCTCTTGTCTGTCTAGTCTTGTCTGTCTAGTCTTGTCTGTCTAGTCTTGTCTGTTTAGTCTTGTCTGTCTAGTCTTGTCTGTCTAGTCTTGTCTGTCTAGTCTTATCTGTCTAGTCTTGGCTGTCTAGTCTTGTCTGCCTAGTCCTGTCTGTCTCCTAAGCTGGGGACCTCATCGTCCGAGTGAATGATGATGGGGAAAAGAAGCGTCTGGCAGAGCGAGTGGCCCTAGTGACTGAGGCTGTAAGGGATGTCAGGACGGAGGTGGAGCTCAGAAGTGTCTTTGTTAGGGGCACGGATGAGGCTATCACCACCGATGAGGTGAAAGGAGCCATTCAGAAGGCGGGTGAATGTAGGGAGTGTGTGGTAAAGTCTCTCCGCACAGTACGCGGAGGGGCCAGTATAGCAGTAGTCACTCTTCCAGTAAGGGCGGCACAAACCGTACTGGAGAAAGGAAGGATAAAAGTTTACTGGATTATGTGCCGAGTGACTGAAGATAACAAGCCGATCAGGTGTTCCAGATGCCTTGGCTTCGGGCACCTGGCGGCAGCATGTGAGGGAGTAGAAAGGAAAAATGCGTGTTTGCGATGTGATGAAACAGGGCACAAAGCACACGAGTGTACGGCCAAAGAATATGGCTAAATGCTTCGTGTGCGAAGTGAGTGGGCATAGGGCAGACTCTAGGGACTGCCCTGCGTACAGGAAATTGTATGATGAGAGCATGAAAAGGGAGATTCCAAGAAACTGCTAGTATTGCAGACGAACTCAAATAGGAGTGCGGCTGCAATGGAGTTGCTGTGGAAGACGATACATGAAGAGAGTGTAAGTGTGGCCATTGTCTCCGAGCCAAATCTTTGGATAATTGGCAACGGAGGCTGGCACGTGGACCGGTGTAAGAATGTTGCTGTGAGGATTTTCCAATTGGAAATTCACACGGTAAAATGTGGGTCTGGAAATGGATATGTTTGGATCGAATGGGAAAACTGGGTCTTATATGGGTGCTACATCTCGTCCAACATTACGTTAGAGCAGTATGTGGCATTTATGGATGAGCTAAGGACCAGTATGAAAGGTTGGTCCAAAGAGATTGTTGTCGGGGGTGGGACTTCAACGCCAAGTCCGCTTGGTGGGGATCCCCTAGAGAAGATGAAAGAGGGAGAATGAGGGAAGAGTGGCTGTTAGAAGAGGACCTGGTGGTCCACAACCGTGGGAATGTACCAACCTTCGTGCGGGGCGAAAGTATGTCTTTTATAGACATTACTTTTAGCGATGGGAGGAGTCGGAAAAGGAGCCAATTGATTCCGGCTATTGATAAATGGGTCAACCGTGGGCAAGGGGAGGTGAATTACATCACCTCACGGATTGCAGGCAGGGTGAAAGGGTGGCGTGTCAGAGAGGGAGAGAATCTAAGTGACCACCAGGATATTCTCTTTGACGTACGGGAGGATATTTCTGAGGCACTACAGGGACTACTTACAACTGGGACGAATGGATGGAGAATAGACAGGAGCCTACTAGAAAGATTGGGAGACGTTATGAAAGAGTTGGCTGCAAGCACAGGCTCCGTAAATAGACTGAGGAGCTCATGCGAGGCAGTTCTTCGCAAGGCTTGTGATGCGGTGTTACAGAGAAAACGGAGGTGCGTCAGAGGCAGGAAACCAGTTTACTGGTGGAATGAGCAAGTAGCTGAAAAACGTAAATCCTGTTTGCGTGAAAGGAGATGTATGGCAAGGAATAATAGGAGAGCAAATGAGGAGGTACGAGAGGAATGCAGAAGGAGGTACAACTTGGCGGAGCAAGGAACCTCGCAGAGCCATCGCAAACTCTAAGCAGAAAGCTTGGAGAGAGCTTTGCGAAGAGGTGAATAATAATATCTGGGGTGATGGCTACAAGGTCGTCACCAAGAAAATTGCACGAAGAGCAAATACTCTCAGGGGAGATAGCCTAATGACGGAAGTCAAGAAGCTGTTCCCAGTACATGAGCGAGTTAACTGGGTGGAGCCCATGGGATGGAGACCTGCGCCCCTTTTCACTTCGGCCAAACTGCAGAGGGCAGTCGGCCGGATGAGGAAAGGAAAAGCGCCGGGTCCTGATGGCGTTCCACCCGAGGCGTGCAAGGTGTTCGGGCATGTGTGCGAGAACATTTGCCTGAGAATTATGAATGAAGAGTTGATGAATGGCAGTTTCCCTAAAGAGTGGAAGAAGGGGAGACTGGTTATGATTGAAAAAGAACGGAAAGAAGCAGAGGAAGCCAAATATAGGCCAATCTGTCTACTGAATGGTATAGCGAAGATGTTTGAAAGCATGATCGGAGCCAGAATAAAGGAGGATGTCGAGAGAGCAGGGGGTCTTTCGGAGGAGCAATATGGGTTCAGGAGCGGCCGCGCTAAGACGAACGCAATGATGCGAGTGATTGAAAGAGCAAGGTTGGCCAATACGGGTCCATGGCGGTCCCGCAGCTACTGTGTGCTTGTAACCCTGTATGTGAAAAATGCTTTCAAGTCGGTCCCATGGGGCGGAATCATGGAGGCCTTGGAACTAAAGCGGGTAGCTCCCTACCTTCGGAAGATGGTAGGCAGCTACCTGAGTGATAGGGAGATGGTGACTGCCGAAGGAAAAACCTTCAAGATGAGTGCAGGTGTTCCGCAGGGCTCGGTTCTTGGTCCGATTTTGTGGAACATATTTTATGACGAGGTGCTGAGACTGAGGCTGCCAGACGGAGTTACACTCGTCGGGTACGCAGATGACTTGGCGGTTGTCGCTGTCGCCAGAACGGAAGAAAGCCTGAATGCGAAAATGAATGAGGCAATCAGTGGAATTGACCGGTGGATGGGGGAAAAGGGGCTTAACCTCGCTCCCCATAAAACAGAGGTGGTTCTGCTGATTGGGAGAAGAAAGCTGCGTGAACTGACCGTGCGAGTGGGAGCAGCGGACGTACCGGCTCGGGAGTCTTTGAAATACCTTGGGGTGGAGCTCCAGCGAAACCTCAAGGTGTCCGAACAGGTAAACCGGGTAGTGCGCAAGGCAACAGCGAGTGCGAAAGCTCTTGGACGACTGATGCATAACATAGGTGGGCCATTGGCTTCCAAGAGGAGGGTTATAAATGCAGTCGTGCACTCCATTCTCCTGTATGGGGTGCCGGCATGGATAAGTGCTTTCAGGATTAATTGTTACAGACAGACTGATGAGAGTAGATAGGTGTATGCAGCTGCGTGTGTGCAGTGCATACAGGACTGTTTTGCTGAGGACCCTTTGGCGGTAGTCGCTGGAGTCATCCCGTTAGACCTTCTGGCGGAGGAAAGGGTAAAGGTAAAGGTGTGTAAGGGTAATGATCCAAAAACTGAAAGGGATGAAACAATGCGCCTATGGCAAGAGCGATGGGAGGAGCCGGAAAAGGGAGCTTGGACCAGGCAACTGATTCCGGCTATTGATAAATGGATCAACCGTGGGCACGGGGAGGTGAATTATCACCTCACCCAGGCGCTGACGCAGCATGGTTGTTTTGGGTCTTACCTGGCGCGCATCGGCAAACTGACTGAGGCGCACTGTAAGTATTGTGGAGCTAATAAGGACACAGCTGAGCATACGGTCTTCTAGTGTATGAGGTGGGTGCAAACAGGGAGCGAGACAGAACGCAGCGTGGGGGACAATGTAAACAAGGAGAGCATGGTGAGGATCATACTCCGCAGTGAGTATGAATGGGGCGTTCTGACAGGTATGATTGCGTATATAATGAAGAGAAAAGAGAAGGATGAAAGGCATGAGCGCGAGGCGGGCCGAGGGGTTACCACGTGCGAGCCGCGCGTGCCAGTCGCCGGGCCCCTCTTAGTGCGAAGGGGGCGCACAAATTTATTGTAAACTTGATGTAAAGGGGGGCACGGCGATTGACGGCGCGCCCGGCAAAATAAATGAATGCCGATGACTGCTTTGGAAATGCAAAGGGGAGGATCGTGATGAAGTGATGCCAATTCTGGATTCCAACACGTTTCTCTGGTTTGTGAACTGGGGGGTATGAATGGTGGGGGGTTTTTAGTGGTCGCTCACTGGTGGCCAGCCCCACACTACCAGTCGGCACGGGCCGGGTGGTGTCTGTTTGCAGATTTTCGCCTCCCAGCACGTGCAAAAAAAAAGTCCTGTCTGTCTATTCTGGTATGTCTAGTCTTGTCTGACTAGTCTTGTCTGTCTAGTCTTGTTTCTCTTGCCTTGTCTGTCCAGTCTTGTCTGTCTTGTCTCTTCTGTCTAGTCTTGTCTGTCTAGCCTTGTCTCTCTAGTCTTGTATGTCTAGTCTTGTCTGTCTTGTCTGGTCTGCCTATTCAAATCAAATCAAAATCAAAATAATTTATTTCCATATTCAAGCTATAAAACAAATAGAAATGTGTCAAGACAATACATGAATGATTATTACAAAACTTTTAACAGAAAAAAAATCTTCTAATCTCTTAAATGTTTAATATTTAATATGTTTTAAAGCTTTTTATATCTTTAGTTTTTTTTCGGCAAGCGATTATACACTTTAATGCAGCTGTAGTAAGGTCCTCTTTCTGACATTGTCAATTTGTGGATTGGCGGCATATATTCAAAATTCTTCCTTCTTGTTTCCATATTGTCTTTGTTTTCGCTGGTTTCGAAGAGTTTTTTATGTTTGAACATAAAATTCAAAGCCTCATAACTATATTGGCCGAATACGGTTAAGCCTCTTTAAATTTTCCACGGCAAGATTGTCTGTAATGTAAATTTTACATGCGTAAAGCTTGTTTTTGTGTTATTAATGCATTAGTGATGTTTTTTCCAGGTCCCCAGAAGATTATGCCAAATCGCATGAGAGACTGTAAATTTGCATAGCAAGCCATTTTTAACGCCTTTGGACATAGGACTCTTTTTAAGGTTCTTAATGAGTGGACTGATTTATTTAATTGGCTAATTTAAGTGTCTTTGTGTGTTTCCCATTTTAAGTTTTCATCGATGTGTATCCCTGTAGCTTTACACTATATTTTAGATCTACTGTATCATTACCTAGTTTTATTTGTGTTGGCTAGTTTAAACGGGATCAATTAGTCCTAGAAATTATTAGTCCTTTCGTTCATTAATTGTTAGTTTATTTTTCTTGAACCAATGATTTAATAAATTTAACGCATTTTTTGGCATTAAGAGAAATCTCTTCCAAATTTTTGTTTGCTATGAGCAGCGTCGTGTCATCTGCATAGTATAAGATGTTATATGACGTCTGACTGAAAGCTAACGGAAAATCATTTAGATATCTACTAAATAATAATGGAGCTAAAATTTTACCTTGCGGTATTTCAATTGTTATGCTTGTGACATTCGATTTTGAGTGACCAAATTCTGCAATTAATTTTTGTGTTGTAAGATTTTGTTGATGAAATAAAAATAAGCTGTCTATATTACGTCCCTCAATATATCCGAGTTGGGTATCGTTCAACAATTTATTGTGTTTTGGTAAATCTATAGTCGATCTATAGTCGATTAGCTACTATTTTCTCAAATATTTTTGAAAAAGAATCTAAGCAAACTAATGGGCCTATAGTTCTCTATAAGTGTCCTGTTTCCTTTCTTGAAGACTGGTGTTATTATAGAGTGTTTTAGCTTGCTTGGAAAAACTACATATTTAATTGAATTATTTATTATGTATTCTAGTGGTTCTACAATTCGTAATAGAACAGTTTTTTTAACACTTATTGAAATTTTCGTCATAAGCAGAACTTTTTTTTTGAGATTCATAATTACCTCCACAATTTCTTCCTTTGCTGTTGGCTTAAAATATATAGAATTGCTTACTGGATTGATTGTGTCTGAGTATTCTACTTGGTGATCTGTTTTAACAACGGTCTAGGATTGTTTGTATAATAGTTATTGAAATTATTAGTAATTCTGGAAACATTCGCTAGATCTGTATTAAAAGATATGCTGTTTGGCATATTTAATTTGGTTTTCTAAATTAATTTTTTTAGATCTTTTTAGTGTCTGATCATATTCACGTTTGGCGTTTTTGAATTGTTTCCTACTATTTTCTTCAAAATGAGATATCTAAAGAATTTCAAATTTAATAAGAAAGAAATTTGAAATTCTTCAGATATCTTCAGTTATATCTTCAGATATCTTCAGTTGTTATTTCAGGATCCGCGTATCTGGGATTATTTCTAGATAATCTATTTTTTAATGTAGTTGGATAACTACTATTAAGAAATAGTAAGAATTTCTTCATCAACCGTTCCCACTGATTATTTTTGTCATTTGCTTTCTTGTGTATACTTCTAGCCATGTTTCTTCAGAAATTAGTTTTTGGAAATTTATTGTGTTTTCACTAGAGAAATGCCTAAATCTAAATTTAGTCATCCTTTTTTTGGTCAATAAGGCTAATTATTTGGGCTCTATGATCTTCTTCTTCAAGTGCCATCTCCTCTTCGAAGGTTGGCTATCATCATAGTTTATCTCACTAGTGATGTTGCAGCTCTAAACATCTCAACGAAACTACAGTTGAACCATTTTCTTAGGTTATTTAACCAGGAAATGCGTCTTCCACCTCTGCTTCTTTTTCCCTGTATCCTTCCTTGCGTAATATTCTGCAACAATACATATTCCTCTCCGCTTATCACGTGACCCAGATACTGCAGCTTCCTTATTTTAATTGTGTTGAATAATTCCCTCTCCTTTTTCAGTCTTCACAGTATCTCCTCATTTGTTACCATGTCTACCTAACTTATTCTTAAGATCCTTCTATATGACCACATCTTAAATGCTTCCAGTCGATCACTTATATCTTTCTTTAACGTCCAGGATTCCTTCCCATATAGCAACACCGAGAAAATGTATCACCTCAATATTCTGACTTTAAGTTGTTATTCATTCTGTTAAATATGGTTCTGGCTTGTGAGATTCTTGTTTTAATTTCTTCAGTGTACTAATTACTTTCGCTGATAGTTGTTCCTAAGTATTTATATTTACTCACTTTCTCTACTAATTCACCATTGATCCATAGGTTTTCCTGTTGTTGCACTGATTTTGTAATGGTCATAAATTTGGTCTTTTTGATATTTAAGGTAAGTCCTCTCTCCTCGCTGCTCGTTACTACTTGATCCACCAAGCTCTGTAAATCTTCTATTGCTTCGGAAATAAGTATGACACCAGTCGTCCGCATACCGGATATTGTTTTTATTCCATTTACCTTTACTCCCGTTGTTGATTCTTCTAATGCTCTCTGAATGATTTCTTCCGAATAAAGATTAAATAATAGCGGCGATAGTACACATCCCTGCCTTACACCACGTTGTATTCTTACTTTCTCTGAAAGTTCATTATTCACTTTGATGTTAGCCGTCTGATATTTTTACTTTTGAGCAATTGATTTTGAGCTTTGTTGTAGTCAAGAAAACAGATATACATCGGTTGATTCATGTCCATGCATCTTTGAGTCAACACATTGTTCAACATGTCAACACTCCCTTGTTCCCATTGCATTCCTAATACCAAATTGGGTTTCGCTAATATCTTTTTATTATCTCCTAAAGATTCTTTGATGTATTATCTTTAGGAATATTTTGAGATCATGACTCATTAGATTGATAGTTCGATGATCGCTGCATTCTTTTGCGCTAATCTTTTGTGGTAATTAAGGTCGATCTAAGCCATTCACGGGCAATGGTTCTTCTGTGTATATTGTGTTATATAGTTCCAACAATATCAGTATTATTGTGATAAGTTTAATTATTTCTGCTGGAATTTTGTCGGGTGCTGGAGATTTATTAGATTTTGCCATTTTCTGCGTGCATTACTTCTTCTTTTGTTATTATTGGGCCCGACTTTCTGTGTACTCTTCCACTATTTCTTGTTGTCTGTCATCGTCGAATAGTTCTTGTATATATTCATTCCATCTTGTCAGTTTACCTTCAGTATCTGGGATTATTTTGCCATCTCTGTCCAGCAAGATGTTGCTTTGGTTTCGTCTATTTGTACCAGCAAACTCCTTAATTTTGTTATGAAGGTTAATATCATCGTGTTTTATTAGTAAATCCTCTAATTCTGTACATTTTTCTCTCTAATTTTTCTATGTCTTATTTCTATAATTTCTTTATGTGTATGGTTATATGCGTTGTTGTCTATGTTTTTGTACGCCCTTCTTTCCTCCATTAGTTTTAAAATCCCGTCAGTCGTCCAAGGTTTTTGTTTGTGAATAATGTACTCTGTTTGCGATAACTCTTTTACTGCAGTATTTATTGTGGTATTGATAGTATCCCATATTATGGTATCCCATCTTCATTCGCTTCAGCTCTGATCTTACTTAGTTCGGTGTTAATATTCTAGGTCAATTGATCTCTCATTATTGGGTTTTTAAAGATTAAGGTGTTTTTGTTTTGTTTGGATTTTGGCTTTTTCAATCGAACTTTGAGCCTTACTACTACTGGATTATGATCTGTTGCTGCATCTGCTCCAGGATAGGCTTTTGCCGATATTATGGAATTTTGGTAACGTTTATTAATTAAGACTTAATCAATTTGATTCCTAACTATGTGATTGGTGTTATTGGCAAGTGATTTACAAGTAAGGAGGCTGTATCTCCAATCAGGTAGTTTAAAATACGTGTTTGTTATCACCTTGTCATGTTCTTGACAGAACTATGTCATTTTATCCCCCTTTCGTTCCTTCCTACTTTTCCTTTTCCAATTTTGGTGTTGATATTACCACATGCACTTCGGGTTGGAATTCTTCTTGGTTCAGTGGGGGCAAGCAAATGGGAGGTTGGATTTAGCTTTCCTATTTGTAACAATATCTAATCACACTCAGTTCAATTGTAACCCTTTTGCCACAAACACGCCGAGAAGATTCCAAACTCCGAAAGTGCACGTCGTCACAAGTGCTTAAAATAGAGTTAAATAAATAAATACATGTTTATCGAGGCGTGCAAGTTTTATTTGCCCAAATATATAATTTACAGTGCCGATCAAATCTATTGGCAACCCTGAATTAATCGCCTTAGGTTTGATCACGCGAACGTTTGTCCAAAGACAAAAACCACCGCGACTTAACATCCATGTTCTTTGTGACATCCAGAGTTTGTTGAATTTAATTTTACAATTGTTCTACTTCTTCTTCACTCTTATCGGCCGTGGGGGCGTATACCTGTATGATGTTAAGTATTCTTTGGGTTGTTGTTGTTGCTCTTATCATTTCTCTATCTGAGATGGGGATAAAGCCGGTTATAGTTTGACAAAGGTTAATGTCTACCACAATCGCTATTCTATTTCGGCGATGTGTATCCTTATTCCTCGAGTAGTAAATCCTTGACTGATTAATTTTCATTTCTCCTGAATTAGGCCATCTAGTTTCACTGAGTCCCATTATGTTCACATTAAATCGCTGCATTTCTAGAATCACGTTGTGAATTTTACCTGCTTTGAATATGGACCTGACGTTCTATGCACCAATCCTTGTCTCTTACCTTTATCTTAGCTACATTCAAAACTGTTTCCCCCCGGAGATCCGAATAGGGGACTAGAGACTCCGGTATTTTTCGCCTTGAAATTAGCCATTTTGATTAACTAGGGATATATAATCAGGTAGTTTCCAGTTGCTTTCCTGATTGCAATGCTGTTGACTATTTCTTATAGTTTGTCCGCCTTCGGGGGCGATTTCTCACCCACAGTACAATAGAGTGCCCTTCCGATATCATTTGATATCGGTCTGTGTTGAACTTTCATTAGCTTCACCCCTATCCACCAAGACCTTACCGGCATGAGTGACTCTACCAGTAGCTACGCTACCGCCGGTATTGCTCCCTGGATGTTAGGGGTTACTGAGCCCTCTCACCACGACAAGGTTGAAAGTTCTCGAGAGCTCTATGATCAGACACATAATATTCTCTTGTTTCTGCCGTGTAGATAATACCAGATTGTAATACAATATTATCAATGCACGAAGATGACTGAGAGCGGCTCGGTTCTATAAATGCCATTATTAAATTGAATGAACGAAATAGGGATTTTAGTTGGCTACTTTTAATATTTAGTTTTAACATGTCTACATTGTCATATTTTTGACTACATTGTCAAAAATGTCTCCCTTCATGTCTACATTGTCATATATTTGCCATAGCCATACATTGTTTATTTTGCTTGTGTAACTCAATCAGTAGTTGGTGTAATTTTTGTATGAACTCTTTAACACTAGTCAATGGTGCAACAAAGAAAGACATGATCTTTAAAAAACAATGTTATTTTTCTGGTTTTTGTTGAGTGACATGAAGGTGGACCGAAAACTGGTAAATAACTGGCAAATTTCACGTGACATTTGTTTTGATAGTCCTAAAAAGACTCAATTATGTAATAGGGCTCCGGAAAGGTTACATATATTTATATCTTCAGGATGTGTTACGACTTTATTAAGTTTATTTCATTATCTATAATGTAGTATGGTTTTACCAATAGTAAATCATCTTTAAGGATTGGATCTACGCCAACCTTAAAGCTAATGTTGTCTACAACTCGAACTTTAGGTGTTATTTTCTCAGCAACACAGTTTGACAAACCCGTTTACCTTTTAAAACCATATCCTCGGTGACGTGTTCTTTCGCACGAGAAATGAACAACCATATTTTTTTGGTAGTGTTTCTCTTCCAGCAAATCCTGTATTCTTATCTTCAACGTTTGTTTTTGCACTCCCGACAGACGTACGATTTTTTTTCCTTTTGGGAGCCACGGTTGATAATGATAGTGTGTAGTAATGATAATTATCCATACTTTTACTATTGGAATTTTTTTATATGGCTTTTAGGTTGCATGCTCATCTAGCGGTACCATGATAATCAGTCTAGTCTTGGCTGTATAGTCTTGAATCTCTAGTTTTGTCTGTTTAGTTTTGTCTGTTTAGTTTTGTCTGGCTAGTCTTGTCTGTCTAGTCTTGTCTCTCTTGCCTTGTCTGTCTAGTATTGTCTGTCTAGAATTTATAAGCTAGAACAGCTAGAATTTATTTTTGCTGACACAGAAATTGAGATCCGGGTGTACTCGCCGAAGGGGCGACACGAGAAGGCAGACGTACCGAAGGAATGGACTCTTAACAAAATACATGAAGGAAAAAAAAAGAAAGAAAAAACAACTGGAGCAGTGTTCATAAAGGAAAGAGGCAAGACAAAGTAAGAGAGGAAATAAATCCCGAGACCTCAGGTTCACAAATCGTCGGCATTAGGCAAACGAAAGCTGGAGACCTGCTTCTTGAGACCAAAGGGGGAAACACATCCGACCTGGTGGAACTAATAGCACAAACATTGCCAGAAGTCCACGTCCGCTCTAAATACACCTACGCTATAGTCCACATCAAGGACATTGGCGCCGTCACAAGCGCAGAGGAAACAGAGCAATCTATAAATAGTTTCCTAGGGACAAAGGACAAACAAGTTAAAATAAAGAACCTTAGACCTGCTTATGGTGAAAGACAAGTGGCTACTGTCGTTTTACCAAAAAACCTAGCAAGTATTCTCCTAGAAAAGGGTACACTCAAAATAGGGTGGATATACTGCCGCATTAGAGAACGAATTGAGCTTAAGAGATGCTATAGATGTTGGCAAATGGGTCACCACGCCACTAACTGTAAGGGCCGAGACCGAGAAAAACTTTGTTTCAGATGTGGCAAAGAAGGTCACAAAGCAAAAGGTTGTGAGGAAGAGCCATACTGCCTCATATGCGACATAAAGGGACACCGAGCTGACACGGGATCATGTCCAGCTTTCATGAAAGCACTGGCGGAGGCAAGAAGGACAAGTGAAAAAAATGCTTAAGATAATTCAAATAAATACCGCGAGATGCCGTGCAGCACACGATTTGCTGATTGCCACGGCTCTAGAACTGAACGCGGATATAGCAATAATTTGTGAACAAAAAAAAAAAAACTGGCCACTAGTGCTAAATGGTTCACAGACGAAGAAAAGGACTCAGCGATTTGGATCAAAAACCGAACAACATCAACAGTAAACACCGGCTTCGGACAAGGTCTCGTGTGGGTAGAGTTAGCTCAACTCACAATATTCAGTTGCTACTTCTCACCCAACAAAACAACTGACTAACTGTCCAAATCTTCAGAACTGCTAAGTCAGTGTATCAAGCTCCAAAGCAAAAAAGGGATAGTAGTAGCTGGTGACCCCATGCTTGGAAAAAAAAGGAAACATCGTGACAGACTGGGAAGTGGATCTTGATTTGGTCATTCAGAATAAAGGAGATTGCTACACTTTTGTGGGGGGAAACTCGGGCTCCACCATAGATCTTACCTTTTCTACCAACTCCATAAGCGACAGGTTCCTAGGATGGAGAGTACTCGAAAAAGAATCTCTGAGTGACCATCGATACATCTTGTACACCATAAGGGAACAAGTAAAAAATGACAAAAAATGTCAGTCACCAACAAGCGGCTGGAACTCACAGCAACTGCAGGAGGAGAAAATTCTAGAATGCTTGACAGAGCAGTTTCAAAATAAAATTACCGAAAACGCTGAGACACTGACTCGCGTGATGGGCAGAGCGTGTGACCTCACCTTGCGAAAGTTTGGAAATAAAAAACCCCAGAGGCCAGTATACTGGTGGACCGATGAAATTGCTGACACGAGATTTAAATGCATAGTCGCCAGAAGAAAATACCAGCGCCATAGAACCAAAAAAACTAACGAAGAAAATATTAAATTGTTTAAACACGAATATAGACGCTTAAAAAAGGAATTACGCCAGCTAATATACAATTCCAAACAAAGCCACTGGAAGAAACTGTGCATGGAACTGGACAAGGACACATGGGGAGACGCGTTCCAAATAATAAGAAGGAACTTAAAGATTCGTTCTCAAAATCTCCCAATGTCGCTGGAAAGAGCGCGTCAAGTCGCGGACGTATTATTCCCAGAGCATGCTACCTTTGACTGTCTACAACCAACAGTCGTAAATACGCCCCACTTCACGAAGGAGGAACTTTCTATTGCGAGTAAGCGCATTAGAAACGGTAGAACACTAGGTCCCGACGGTGTACCATCTGAGGTAGTGAAGATAATAGCTGCACATCAATCCGACTTCGTCCTGAAAGTCATGAAAGGGGGATAAACCAATAGATGATCCCACATCCTACAGGCCTATCTGCTTACTCGACGTATGTGGGAAACTGTTAGAACAACTTTTACTAACGAGATTGAAGGAAGAGCTCCAAACAGGAGTCGGATTATCAAAGCACCAGTATGGGTTCAGGGAAGGACGATCCACCATCAGGGCCCTAAAAGCTGTACTGGAAATCGCAGAACAGGCCAACAGTGGGTCCCAGAGAACCAAGCAAATGTGTGCTCTCCTAACATTCGATGTTAGAAATGCGTTCAACGGTGCATCGTGGAAGCATATTATGGACTGTTTAACAACTAGAAGCATATCCCCCTATCTATTGCTGATGCTGCGAAGCTACCTCAGTGGGAGAAGCATCATACTGCAAAGAGATCGACGGAAGAGAGAAAAATTAGTAGTGGTGTTCCACAGGGTTCGATATTGCGACCCACTTTGTGGAACATACTATATGAAGGAATTCTGACAATGAGGCTTCCAGTGGGGGCTACTATAATCGGCTTCGCAGATGATATAGCACTGGTCGCCAGAGCCAGGACTGAACAAGAGTTGATGCAAAAAGCAAACTATGTAACATCCTTAATCAGTGCGTGGCTGAAAGAAAAAAACCTGAGTCAAGCACCAGAAAAAACTGAAGCTGTCCTCCTCCTGTCCTAAAGTGGAAGAGGCAATAATAAGACCAAAAGAGACCATCAAGTACCTTGGAATAACCATCGACAAATGGCTTTCGTTCGCTGCACACATAACCGAAGCAGCAGCAAGGGGTTTGAGAACACTGGCAGGCATACAATAACTCATGCCAAATCTGGTGGGGCCAAAGAGTAGTTCGCCCAGAATTCTCAGCTTTGTAGTGCAGGTTACCATGCTGAGCGGTGCCCCTATATGGGCCCCTGAACTAAAAAAGAAATTAACCTGCAGAAGCTCGCACAAGTTCAGCGAGAAATGGCACTACGTGTAAGCAGAGCTTACAGAAACAGTTTCAGGAGTGGCCGCGCTGGTTATTTCAGGTATCCCCCCAATAGACCTGATCGCACTTGAGAGGAAAAGAGTATATGACTCAGAGGGCGACAAACAAAGTAAACGACTGGCCAGACAAGAACTCTTCGAGAGGTGGCAAGAAAGGTGGCAGTTAAGAGAACGAGGAGAGTGGACGAGACTGTTAATCCCAGACATACTTCCCTGGATCACTAGAAAACACGGGGAAATTAGCTACCATCTAGCCCAGTTACTCTCCGGCCGCGGATGTTTCCAGGACTATCTGCACAACATTGGCAAGGCATCTGACGACCTGTGTGTATACTACGGGGAGACGGACAGCGTGATCCACACGATATTCGATTGCTGGAGGTGGGAAACAGACAGAGAAGAAGCGGAAAAAAAAACTGGGAGAATCAATCCATCCGAGAACTATAATCGAAAGTATGTTGAAAGATGAGTCACGGTGGAGGAACATCCAAGGGCTGATTCATAAAATAATGAGCGAGAACGAGGCCGAAGAGATCAAATCGAGGAACTAAATAAAGAAGATTAAATTTAAGCAATCCGTCACTCTTAGGTTATGCGACAAGCGGGTCGAGAGTGTACGGATGCGTTCCAGGGGGGCAACTTGCCTGGTTAGGTTAAGTTACCGCCAGCTACGCCCCCACCCCCCCGTTAGTCACGCCGACAAAATGGTAAAATAAAATCTTGAAAAAAAAATTTTTTAGGGTACCTCCTTTACCCTAAAGGAGTGGTTACGTCTTTTTTTTCTCGTCTACGCCATGGTGTAGAGTATCGTTGGATAGGTCTTTCAAAAATATTATAGGTTTGTGGAAATAATATTTCGATTAAGAGTTCCGTTTGTGAAATATTAAGCTTTAAAGTGCTAATTTTTGTTAGAGTCAAGTGTCCACCCCCCCAACTCCCAGCTAAATGGCTGTTTCTGGATATGTGAAAAAAATCACAATAGTAGCATATATAACGAATTTGAAAGGAAAAGTATCACGGATAAGTAGGCTTAATTAGTTTACGAGTAATAGTCAACCAACTTATAAAATGTAACTAAACGAGCGGCAGCCGCGTCATTTAAACAATATATTATTGGTTATGTTGAACGTCAAACTCGACAACATCATCAATGTCAGCTAATTAAGTTGGTTATGAAATTTTTTAGACATTTGAAATTTTTTAGACAACATGGGACTCATGTACCTATATGAATCATATCCTCAGGTTGAACTTCAGTTTTTCTTTTTTGCGTGATTATTGGAAGTGGACAAATTTCATGAATGGGAATATTTGCAGTTCCAGCGGGAGTGCTAAATTCATAATTTATTATAGATACATTGCTATTGACATCTTCTGTTATAGTTTGTGTGTTATTTAAAAAAGAACTTGCCTTGAAATCTTTAGAACTTACCGAGGTGCGATTTAGCAAACCCGTTGAACTTGTTGATATTCGGAAATAGTTTACTTTCAGTTTGTATTCTAAGCTAATTTTACACTTGTCACATTTAGTATAACATGTGAGCATGGCCACTGAAATTACAACAACACATAAATTTTACAATTTTTTTATTCATTTTTTTAACTCTCTACCACCGCTGTTATATACAACTTTATATCAATATTTCGGCTTAGATTGTTTCAATTATCGATTAACTTTAAAACGAACTTGCTGAGCAACGCGAAAAATTGTTAATAGGCGAAATTTGCTGGTGGTACGATTTAACTGACCGGTACGATTTTGAAAACGCTCCCCTACATAATTTTTAGTATTAAAAAAATTAAGTCTTCACTTAAGAAACTTAAATGATACGTTTTAGGAAGAAATCACTTGGAAATTGTTACGAAGCAATAATATAATGAAAAACTGAAATTCAAATTCGAATAAATTTTTATTTAGATTTTTCTATATTAATTTATTATTTTAGTTTTGTGAGATCCTTGCGCTTGATTCTTGCTGTACAGAGATTTTATGTAAAGGTAGACTTCGGAGCAAAGCGGCACTGGCGTCACTAACGCAGCGATTCTGACGCGGCGACATGGCGATAGTATTATGCACTATGAAAATGTATGAGGCGCCATTGTGCGCCATGAGCCGCAGCGACACTGACCCACTGGCGGTGCTCTCGAATGGCGCCTCATACATTTCCAAAGTGCATAATACAATCGCTATGTCGCGGCGACTTTGACGCTGCGTTAGTGACGCCAGAGCCGCTTTGCTCGGAAGTCTTCCTTTAGGTTCCAATTTGGTTAGCTTCAGTCTCAAGTCTCCCTTTGTGTTATATCCAGACGATTTCTTTTTTACCAGTAAAGCATTTACAGCAGTAAATCCACATTCAGCTACATATGAAGATGGAAACGGTAACGAAAGTTTTCTTGCTCATTTGGGTCTTTGATTTCTGTTTCCTCACAATGTCATGCCATCGCTCCTTACATTAAATAAAGTTTTAACTGACTTATCATTTTGAAATTCTGCGAGTTCTTCTTGATACTGCATATTTAATAAACCAAACAAATCCAATACAACAAGTATAGCGGTATCATTTACTTGTACTTGAACCAATGAAACTGTTCAAATTTTTTGTTGTTAATATAACTCAATGAGGGTAATGAAACCAAATATTTTCGCTTTTGCATCGACAAGAGTTTTATTTGTTCCTTGAAGTTGCTTATTTAAAATATTTAGTTTTTCAAAGATATCGTCCAAATAACTCACAAATGCTTCACAATCGACTATTTACAGATACTTCATTTCAGGTTTGTCGCTTAAAAAATCTCGAAGAGTATCAAACAGTACATAAATCTTTTTTAGCATTTACCTTTAGAGAGCCATCATACTTCAGTGTGAAGCAAAAGTTTCACATGTTCTGCATTGTGTTCTTCACAAAATAGCTTGAAGAGAAGCTCACATTTGGCATTAGCTTTAATAGTATTGATTTACTTTAATACCCAATCTAATACATTATTTAGAATAGGCGAGATGTTTTTAGCTACCAAGTATTCCCTGTAAATAACACAATCCACAAGAATCGTTTCCTATTCTCATTTTTCATCAATTTTAAGCAGCCATTTTTCTTGCCCATCATATTAGGAGCAACGTTTGCAGCACAAAATGTTATAATTTTCATTGGTATATTATTGACATCTTAGTAGTTTTTTTTGTGCTTTCTAATCTTTTACAGAACAACATTTCTTCAGCAAAATGACCATTATCAATATATCTTACGTAAGTTATCAGGCCGGCGTAGCTAATTAACAGATAGATGCGGTGGGACATGGGTCGCGATCCCGCGGCTCGTTCCCAACCATCTACAGCGGCTGACCTTCGGTCGGCTCGCGACAGTGACGCTTTGAATAGTTTGCAGGAATTTCTAACACAACTCAATGAGGGTAATGAAACCAAATATCTTCGCTTTTGCATCGACAAGGGTTTTATTTGTTCCAATAGTTTGAGGAGTACGCCTCACTGTCTCTTGTTGATTCATCCATTTGCACTGATTGTGAGTGAATTTTTTTATTTTCAGCTTTTCAACAAGTTGTTTTTCAATATCTTCTACACTCATTTCGCCTATTCTTTTGCAAACAGTTTTGTTACTGAGTGGCACATGTCATATTATTAGCATTATTCGCAGCACATTTCACAGCTTTCACTTGGTGTTCACCGAAACACTATAGAAGTTGCGACGGATCATTCAGATGCGAACAAGAGATAGAGATTTAAAAGCGTCCGGGGGTTCCGAGGTTAAATTGACGACGCCAGAAACACAGTTGATATTTTGGTCTCGTCAAACGAATTTATAAAATTTATTGGCCGCAATAATTTAAGAATTTGCTTTTTCCTTTCAATGTTGGTACCGAAATCTAACATTGCATTTAAATGACCCGGAGAAAAAGAGTTAAACTCGTGTCGAGTCCATTTTCGAATTGCCCCTTTAACAATCAAATTCCCCCCCTGTGGGGCGTGGGCCCCACGTTGGAAAACACCGGTCTAGACTTATCTGTATGTCTAGCCTTGTCTATTCTCTTGACCATCGTGGGTATCCCGCCAATTGACTTGCTAGTGGAAAGAAAACTGCAGGAGACGGACTAGAACTTAAAAAAAAATGGGCCAGGAAACAACTAAAATGGACTGAAACAACTAAAAACAACTAAAGAATGGCAGCAAAGGTGGCAGCAAGGCATTAAAGGAGACCAGACTTCTTATCCCTAAACTGGACAAACCTGGATAAACAGAGTATTGGGAAAATAGTTACTATCTTACCCAAGTATTGTCCGGCCACGGCTGATTCAACTACCTGCACCAAATTGGCAGGGCGAAAGGCCAGTGCATATACTACGGAGAGACCGATACCGTGAGCCATACAATCGACTGTTCACGATGGGAAATGGAATGGCACAAAATAGCAACCAATGTAGAAGTAGCTCAAGTACATGAATCAACCCGAATCAAACCGAGAACGATAACTAGACACATGCTTAAAACAAAAGAAATTGGATTTAAACACAACAATATATTCACTATATTATGGAATCCAAAATAACCGATAAAGCGAAGGAACAAACGACAAAGAGAAATTAAATTTAAATAATTCACCCGTAACTCCGAGGCCATACGTCTAGCAATACAAGAGTTCAGGGTTGTATTTCCAGATAGCCCACTTGTCTGGTCAGGTGTATAACCACCAGCTACATCCCTCAACAAATAGTCTTGTCTGTCTAGTCTTGTTAGTCTAGTTTTGTCTACCTAGTCTTGTCCGCCTAGTATTGTGTCCACTTAGACTTGTCCACTTAGTCCTGTCCGCTTAGTCTTGTCCGCCTAGTCTTGTCTGTCTAGTTTTGTCTGTCTAGTCATGTCGGTCTATTCTAGTCTGTCTCGTCACAAAATAGTTAAGCTTGCGAGGTAAGGTTTTCATAATAACTGTTTCAATTTTTTAGCAGCTAATCTTGCCTGTCTGTCTTATATTTTTAATATTTTATATTGAGTTTAGTGGTTGTAATTTGTTAAGTATAACTATAAATTTATAAATGTAATCTATTACATCACGTTTTGTGTATATGTTAGATTTTCAACTGTCTACTTACTCCATTTACTTATCACGCGTGTTTGATTCATTCATGATTTGCGACCTACAATTTGCGTGTTGAAAGCAAATAAAATCTTTTGTTCTCCTGACTTACATTTACTAATACATGCGGGTCATTAATATGTGTTACTTGTAAATTCGCGAGTCTTCCAGACATACTAAATGTATATGCCTTCGAAGTGTGCAAATAATATTAGATTTATTTTGATGGAGATATTGTTTTGTTTAAATTTTGCTTGAACTATCGTCGCAAGCTTTATTAACGATCGTATTTTGTAGGTTTCGTATAACGTTAGTCATTCGTTGTAGTTGGAACGCCAAAAAAGGCTTTAGTTGTTTTGTAAGATCCTTCAGTTCTATGTTAACAAGACTTTGAATGACAATAAAACGACCTCAAGGATAGGACATGAAAATAGCTCCACAGTGAGTAAACATACTAAACTATTTCAAGGAGCAAATCGGCCGGGAGAGACAAAAATAATCCAGCAAGAATTGACGCAATTGAGATTTAAAGACTAGACAAGCAACAATGAAAAAAATTAATTACACCTACATTGAATTTAACAAAGAGAATTGCGCAAATAAGACAAGACTGATATGATTAATGAAAATATACTAGACACAGAAGGATATACTGCTACTACAAACATGGGGAGACTAAAATTAATAAATAAGTTCAGACACACTAATCAAGTACATGCAAATTAAATAGATCAGACACAGCAGTTATGGCTACAATACAATTTAGCGGGATTACATAAGCACACTTTTGCTGCAAGAAACTTGCAGCAAAGCAAAACAGACAACACTACAAAGGTAAAGTTCAAATTAGGTGGGCAGATTCAAACAGACAGACAAGACAGTATATAAACTGAATAAACTCTTGTCTGTCTAGTCTTGTCTGTCCAGTCTTATTTGTCTAGACTTCGATGAGTAATATTGTCTGTTTAGTCTTGTCTCTTTAGTTGTACCTGTCTAGTTTGGTTTGCCTAATCTTGTCTGTCAAGTCTTGGCTATCTAGTCTTGTTTTACTGTTTTTTCTGTCTAGTCCTGTTCGTCTAGTTTTGTCTTTCTAGTATTGTCTGTCTGGTCTTGTTTGTCTAGTCTTGTCTAGTATTGACTGTCTGGTTGTGTCTATCTACTCGTGTCTGTATCGTCTTGTGTGTCTAGTCTTGGCTGTCTAGACTTGTCTATCTAGTCTTGTGTGTCTTGTCTGGCCTGTCTAGCCTTGTATATCTAGTATTTTTAATCTAGTCATGTTTGTCTGTGTTTGCGTGTCTAGTTTTCTCTATCTATTCTTATCTCTCTTGTCTTATCTGTCTAGTAATGTCTGTTTACTCTTGTCTGTCTAGTATTCTCAATGTAGTCTTGTATATTTAGGCTTGTCTATAGAGTCCTGTTTGTCTAGGCTTGCATGTCTAGCCTTATCTGGCTAAACTTATTTATATAGCCTTGTATGCCTAGTCTTGTGTCCCTATTCTTCTACTGTCCTATGTCTTGTAAAATTACTCACTCTCTGCTAATCGTGTCTGCCTGATCTTGAGTTCATAACACATCTAAGCTTATGCATATTGTCGTTTCTATCTAAATTTGTCTATGAAATTTAAGTTTAAGTAATTTAAGTTTAAGAAATGTTTACTATTTTACCTGAGCAATTATTCAATTAGGCATGCATGATTGTATTGTGTTGAATATGTTAATATTGTTGAATTTAGCCCGGCACCTCCACCGTGACCTTAGTTGTTGCTATTTTATTTTAGTGTTTAAACTAAGATTATTGATTTAAAGTATAAATTCCTGTCGGATAAAGAAATAATTATAGCTTTATTACGCAAAATTAAATAACTAGCAATTTTGGATATCACTAAAGAAATCTAAAGTAGGTACATCTTTAGACGGTTTAAATTAAGTAAATATAGTCGATCATTCAATAATTCAAATGTAGTTCGCGGCCCACATAATATTCTTAGACACAATAAATTATGCACGCATTACATAGGAGATATAGATTCACCCTGTATATGCCCGTTAGGGGTTTGGGAGGCGCGCATGTCCTGCAAGGACGTCTCGAGAGTCAGTCAGCGGCGCAACGGGGTCGCAAAAGGAACCCCCGCGTTATGTCCGGGAGTGAGCAAAAAGTGACTGCGGGGCGATGCTAGTCTGCCCAGACCTATGTCTGTCAGGAGCCTTCATCGCCGGGTATCAGGACCCGGTGGATATGTACAACACTTCCACAATCAGTAAGTCTCCAACAACAACAAAAAATAAACATGCAAGAAAATGAAAATGAAACACAGATGTAAAATTTTTCCATTTAGAAACACATTTAAAAAAAAGGTTGATTAATAAGTGACTTTCTTTCGCACTTAATAATTTTGTGTTGGTTTATTCGTGTTTTGTTTGCAACCGAGTTACGGACACGTACCGCGCACCCACCGTTATGTAACACTTCGAGTCCGGTGTTTGAACGAATGCCCCGGATGATTCGCATCAATTAATTACTATTTTCATACCGAAATCCTTATGTTTGACATATTCAGATTCACATAATTCACACCGACAAACAAATTACGACTAAAGACCACTATCTCGTCATTCGTCTCAAGGAACAAAGGAAACCGAGTTATGTAAACTGCACTCGTTCCGTGATTGTTACTAACAAATTATAATTTTTGTGTCTTCAACAAATATGGTCTGTTGTGTAATAGAGGTTCTTGTGTAGGAAGTGGAAGTCAATTTGGTGATAAATCATGTTGAATATTGAGATCGAGAGGTTTCTGCACAACTCGGTGGTTATATAACAACGCCAACAGGAATATATTTTTTCTGCTCATTTTTTTTTGCGGGGAAAATGTGTTTTTCTTTGTTGTTTGAGGTTAAAAGACGAAGTTTCAGAGAATTGGTACACATTAAATTATAACAATATTGATATAAATTAAATAAAAATATATTTTTGCTAAAGTAGATTTAGTAATGAATTTTTAATTTGTTGGTACTGTTTTGTTCAAATAATATTATTAGAAAAAAAAAAATCTTAATTATTTTCTATTTATACAATAGGAAATGTTTTCCTATAATTTTATTTGTGGAAAGAGATTCGACCTTCAGTTTTAGTTCAATTTTAGTAATTACTCGAGGAATGTAGTGTAAAATTTTATAATTATTCGACCTAATTAATTTTACTGAAAAAAAAATGTTTACGTTTACAAACAGTTTATACAACACGTCAACAACACATTAATTGTATTTTATTATGTTTCGTTGTTCTTAACCTGTAGATTTGTAACTTAATATATTTGTTTAGTCACTTTCTCGTTTTAGTGATCACTTTGGTTCTATGCACGTACATATGCACGCATTCATTAAGGGATTTTTATACTACATATGTGATTTAAGATAAAATAAATTATTTGTTCATTAAGATAAAATAAATAATTTTATCATCAAGTCCACTCAACTACAAAAATAATTTAATTTTATAAACAATTTTTATTTTAAAATAAATTGAAAACCAAATCGAAAATAATAATTTAATTTTACAACAGTTTTTATTTTGAAATAAATTAAAAAGTAAATAAAAAATATGTCTTATATAAAGATATTTTAGATTTCCTTGTTTTTATGTAATTATGTAATACCAGAAATTATCTTAAAGTATACTGATTTTTTTTAAATCAGAATTTTTGAAAATCAATATGAAATATATATTATAATGTTTTGGACTGATTATAGTGGATATATTGCACATGATTTATGTTGTTTTTAAACAAATATATACATTTTTATTATCCTAGCGATATACAAAAACTACTAAAATACTTTTAATAAAGCTATAAATAATCCTGATGAATATAGGTGTTTATCATGTTTTTATTTGGTGATTTTTTTTTGAGCCCATTTATAAACAGTTCCCAATATAAGCTTTTATTGAATTTTAACACTTTGAAGTACATAAGCGTTTATAGCCGTCAATTTATGTAGAATAGGAAATGTTTGTCTATAATTTTATTTGTTTTAGTTCCAATTTAGCAATTACTCAACGAATCTAGGATTACATTTTATAATTATTCGACCTAATTAATTTATTTGCAAACAATATTTACATTTAGCAGCATTTTATAAAAGACAATCACATTAAACGTGATTTATGATTATCCGTTATTCTTAACTTGTAGACTTGGGAGAGAAATTGTGACCCAATATATATTCTATTTCTTGTAATTAAAATTTGTTTAATCACTCGATTGATTTAGTGATAACTTTGGTTTTAACTACGTCCCTTGAGATCTGTTTCATCTCTATGACGTCTCTTAAGATCTGTTTCATCTCAATTAAATAATTAAATTTTATAAACAATTTTGATTTTGGAGTAAATTGAAAATCAAAACGAGAATATGACTTATATACAGATATTTTTGGTCCTATTGTTTTATTATTGTTTAGGTGCTATTATATAAATAAAGAAGTTATCACAAAATTAATTTTGGGGTGCCCTTTAAATAAGTGCCCTTCCAATATTTACCCCTTCTCTTCTCTCCGCCAGCGACCTTCGAAACACAACCTGGGAGTACAAATTGAACAATTGCGGGAACAGGACGCAGCCTTGTCGGACACCTTTCTGGATTTTGATTTCGTCCGTCTCCATATCTTCAACCCGCACTATTGCTGCTTGGTTAAACTATAACTTTTTTATGAACCGTATGTCGTTTTGATCCAGATTGATAATTTTTAGGTTCTCGATAAGATTGTCGTGTTAGACTCTATCAAAGGCCTTTTGGAAGTCGATGAAACAGACGAATACATTTTTATTGTACTCTCTACACTTCTGTAGCATTGCTTTTAGAGCGAACAGAGCCGCTCTAGTTCCTAATTCCTCTCTGAAATCAAACTGCATCCCATCCAAATGTTCTTCACATTTGCGGTATATTCTCTGTCGGATAATTTTAAAGAGGATTCTCAACGTGTGGCTAATCAGACTGATCATCCTAGTCATCCTAGGTAGTTAAGCTGATAGTCTTCCCATAGATTTCTGCCTGTATATTAATCATAAGCCTTTGACAAGGGTTGATAACTGGTTGATAACCTAGGAATTTAAGGTTTGTTTTTTGATAGACACATGAAATGGGATAAACATGCAAAAACTCAAATATTTTACTCTTTTGTTTTATAAACTTAGTCAATCATATAATAATTCAGTTTTAAAACTGATCTATGATGGACTTTTTGAAAGTGCAATTAATTATGGTATTGCTGACTGGGGTGCTTTATATAACAATTCGATTAAACATGCTACCATGCAAAAGGGAATAATAAAGAAATGCTTTTATGCTTTTATTGTCAATGCATTAACTTTCTACTATAAATCTGTAAAAATATTTATTTAGATCGATTTACTAATTCGAGATCAATGTTGTAAATACTTCCAAAAATTAACTAAACTGTAAGTAATAAAATTGCCCACTATGTAGCAATAAAATTAAATTACAGAATACCTAGAAAATGTTAAATTGTTGTTCTTCTTCTTCTTCGGCTTCTCAAAGTCCACTGCTGGACATAGACCTTGCTTAATTTATTCCATTTTTTCTGTCTTGGGCTTCTTGGTGCCATCTTTTGCCAACCAGTCCTTTTACATCATCCAGCCATCTTTTCTGATGTCTCCCTGTGCTCTTATTAGTTCTGCCTTGCGACGTGTCCTACGCATAGGGATAGCTATCCGATGTCATTTTCAATCCGGCCGGATCCGGCCGAATTTCCACCGATCCGGCCGGATCGATGGAATTAAATCTAACATAATACACTTTATAGAGATCTACTGAGATCACAACAATTAGGTATTTGCTAACAAGTCATATTCTTATATTTATGACAGACATCATGATGAATCTGTCTAATGAAAAATAATATCTATTTAAATGTCTATTTAGTTCAATCAACTTACTATAAATACCGTATTTGCCGGTGCGTAATGCGCACCCTAAAATTCAACCTACTTTGTGTGCACCTATAATGCGGACCTATGGTTTAGAGCTCAACCTCATCTTCATTGATCTGTCGCTGTGTTATGTTTAAAAAGCGTAACACAAACGGTTTCGGATTTTCAAAATTTGGTCTTTTTGGAGAAATTCGAGGTTATTAGATTTTCAAAATTCCTCCAAATAGTCTCACAGTTGAAAAAAAGCGAGAGTATTTGAATGTTAATTTTGTCGAATCTTAACCTCCTCTTCATTAATCTGTCGCTAACTTATTTTTCAAAATATTTACAAAACGCTTTCAAATTGTAAAAATTTGGACTTTCTGGAGAAATTTGTGGTTTTTATATTTCCAAAATTCCTCCAAATAGTCACACAGTAAAGAAACTAGTAAAGAACTTTATTTTAAATTATTTATCACAAAATCAATTTTGGTTTTGAAAAAACCATATGGCGCCATGCGTACCACGCATTTAAAGTACCTACTCATGCAACAGCGCTATTATTTTACGAAAAATTAGCATCACCGGATCGGTATATTGGTACCGGATCCGGTAAACATTTAGTGATGCCGAAACCGGCAGATTACCGGATCTGTTTTTCCGGATTGCAATCCTCACCTACGCAGCTCCACTTGAGGTATGCTACTCGGTGCATTACATCTGTTACATCTGTTCTAGTGCGTACCACTTCATTTTTGACTTTGTCCCTCAAGCATATTCCAAGCATTGCACGTTCCATGGCTCGTTGGGTTGTTCTTAATTTTTCGGCGCTTTTTTCTGTCAATGTAGTAGTTTCTAGCCCGTACGTCATTACAGGCAGTATACATGCATTGAACACCTTGGTTTTTAAGCACATTGGGGCATTCCTGTTTTTTTAAATGTGTTAAAATGTAATTAAAATTTAAAATGTTTTTTAAAATAGTTTTCCGAAGGCAACCCAACTTAATCTTACTCGCCTGAAAATCTCGGTGGTTTGGTTTTCTTTGCCTAGTTTAATTTGATGGCCTAAGCATATGTATTGATCGACAGTTTCTGTGATATTACCATCAATAGATATCTGTAGGTTAGTGCTGCTCATTGCCCTTGTTCAGGTTCATATTGAATCCGACTTTTTTGGAAGCTTGATTAAGTTCTTGTAGAATGATATGGTTTTCTTCAATGCTATTACCCATAAGGACAATATCATCTACAAAACGTAGGTGTGTTAAGTTTCTCCTTCTATGTTTATACCCCTTCCGTACAAATTTAGTTCCTAGATATTTTTAAGTGCCAGAGTGAATAGTTTAGGGGACATCGTGTCGTGTCATGGGCGCTCGCCCATTATTCATTTGTTTGAGAGCAGTTTTTAGTCTCCTATACTGATGTCTGGCATTTATTTTGAGTTGATGTTACAGAAAGTAGTGTTACGTTCAGTGCCTTTTAACGTTTCTCTGGGGCATTTGGAGGAGTAAAGCTTCGTGTAGAAATTTTCTACGACTGCTACGATCCCGGCAGTATCCGTAACAATAACTCTTCCGTTATTTAAATACTTGTTTCGTTTTCATTCGGCTGATTCGTATTTTGCCATTCTGTAGCTTGGAATTTCATACTCTTGGACTTCATACAGAACTTTCATACTCTTATTCCGTTCGACTGTCTCCATGATCTGTTTGGTGTTATAAATCCTGATATCTTTTCTGACTGCTTCATGTATGTGCTATTATCTTACTTAGGCATTTTGTATTCGTTTGAATCTCTACATAGTGTTTGTCTTTCTTCCATGAGTTTGATAGTTTCTTCACTGATCTTTTTATTATGTTGGATATTAGTTTTTGTGCAAACCTTTTTGGTTGCAGCTTGTACATCATTTGTGACTTTATCAGAGAATATATCAAGCTCAAAGGGAGTTCAGATCTGTTTTTGTTAGTTTCTTATCCAGTTCTTCCTTGATTTTTTTTTGCTGCTGTAAGATGTGGTCTAAAGTTGGGAGAGCCTTTTCGCTCATAATTATTCGTCTTGCCCCTATGTATCGAGTTTCAGGGTTGCCCTTACTAATCGGTGGTCGCTTCCGGTATGGAATTTATTTAACACTGACACATCGTTGATTATATGTTTTTTGTTGGAAATGATGTAGTGTATCTCGTTTTTGACTGTCTGATTTGGACTTATCCATGTCCATTTCCTTTGCATTGGCTTTACAAAGAAGGAAAAAGTAGAAAAGGTTTTCCTGTTGCATATAATTCCACAACCTCTCTCCCCGTTCGTTCCTAAGTCTAAAGTTTCCAATGTTTTCAATATTATCCTTGTCCCTTTTACCCAACTTCGCATTGTTGATGAGAAATGAAACTGCGCCCGGGTGAGAGTTTGTATCAGAATTTCTTTGATAGAGTACGTGCCCTGATCTTAATGTTGAACATTTTTCGCCTGGTAATCGTGTTTCATTTATTCCAAGGAAGTACCGTTTTAAGTTCTTCCGCTAATTTCTACAGATCTTCTCCTAATCTCATTGTTCGTATGTTGTATGTTGCAATGAATAGTTTAGTCATCTTTGTGTGTTTTGCCTTTATCAATTTCTTGCCTCCCCCAGACTCCGTGAGGAAATCGACTGAATTTTCAGTGTAGGATTCCGAATTTGCATCTCTACCCAGCTGGGGTGTTATTGTATTTAAAATTGACATTTTATTTCGGGGGTTAAATTGTTCTACTAAACTATAAAAAAAGTTGACTAGTTGGATAAGAACCTGCCATATGGTAACTGTATTAGTTATGAAATTGTTATTATGGACCAAGGATATGAACCCCTTATTTGCATGGCACAGTACCCTATTATTTTGCAATTTTGTAATTTGTATTTATATTTAATCTTAATCTTAGACTAAGAATTTAATTTAATTATATTTTTTGTACTGGTTTTATATGCAGGTGTTCTCTGGTTCTCTGGTATGTGCAGGTGTTCTGACACCTCTATAGAAATGTAATACCAGAAATTATAGATAAATAAATACTATAAAACAAAATATCCCGCGGCAGAAAATCGTTTGTCATACTTGTGATAGAGTAAAATTTCCTCAAGGTCCTCAAGGTTCCCCAAAAAAAAAAAAATTATTTATTACAATAAACATTATCAAATGGAAATAATATTTATTTTAATCAATGATTTTTTTAATTCCAAACCTTAGTATACCGTTAGGTGTTAAGGTAATAATCTATATAGGCTCAGGTACAGTATTATAGTAATGACAAACTAATATTAGTTGTGGAATAATCTATCCCATTCCTTTCTGTCCTTACTTATCCTTTTTCCCTCGTTCCATGACAGTCTCTCTTCAAGTTTCTGCCACCGCCTCATCCCTCTCAGGGGTCTGCGGCCCCCTTGCTCTGCGCTTGTTTGGTATCGCCTGCCATATTTGTTTTGTTGATCTTTTTTCCTTTATCCTCACTAGGTCACCGAACCATTTTAATTCTTGTCGTTTGAGGCTTTCTGTGATGGGTTCTACTTCCAGTTCTTCTCTTACTAAGTCGTTTCTGATTCTATCTCTTGGTGTAATCCCCTTCACTCCTCATAGGTACCATTTCCATTGCTTGGATCTTGCTTTTTGTTTGTTTGGATAACACCCAGTTCTCGCTTGCGTTTGTTAATACGGCTTTAAAAATAGTTTTGAATACCGTAATTTTTGATTTGCTGGATATTTCTTTTTTCCTTATGAAGGCTTTGTGCAGTAAATTACATAACCTAGCAGCATTTTCCAGTCTTTCTATATATACTTTGAATTAATTTCTGCATCGATCTTTCCATTTTTGTGAATCTTCACACCCAAATATTTAAATGTTTGCACCTTCTCTAATCGTTTGATATTTCCAAGTCTTCTTTCCTATCACCATTACTTTGGTTTTTTCTGCATTCTTTCGCAAATTTCTATCTATTCGTGCATTTTTCCATATATCCAGGTTATATTGCAGATCTTGTTCGTTTTTCGCATATAATACTAGGTCATCAGCAAATACACTATCTGATACTTCTACCATTTGCATGTTCTTAAATCCGACATTTAGTTTCTTCTCTTTACTTCCTTTACTCTATCGTCCATAACAATATTGAACAAGGCTGGGCTGTAGATTCCTCCTTGTCTTAAACCTTCCCTAGCTGTAAACTCCTCTGATTGTAGGTTTCCTGTTGTCACAATTTTTTTTCACTCTCTTTCTTTTTAAGGCGTTCCACACAGTTTTCCTTGTGACGCTGTCGAATGCTTTTTCTAGGTTTATGAAAGCCACGAATATCTTGTCTTTGCGATATTTCTTTATCAATTGTTTTATGGAGTCTTTATATATGGACTTGCACCCCTCTGCCTTTCCTGAACCCACACTGAATGAATGAAATATATAAATGATATTGTTTAGGGTTGTATATAATAATCTATATTCCACATGATTTACTTTGTTTTTAAACAAATTTATAAATATTTCTTATTCTAGAGCTACGTTTACCAGAACCATTTCGTATAAGAAACATACTTTGCTATAAAAGTCTTCTTGTTCACTTTATTTCGCAATAAATTATATTCCAAGTGATTTAAGTGATTCAAAATAAATAGAAATGATTTCTATTTTACAGCACTATCAACGCATTTAGTTAATATATATATATATATATATATATATATATATATATATATATATATAGATATATATATATATATATATATATATATATATATATATATTTATATATATATATATATATATATATATATATATATATATATATATTTATATATACATATATACAGTGTGGGGCACATAAAGTGTTACAGAGCAATAACAGTCAAACTATTGACTATATTCAAAAAAGTTTCAGACAAATGTTTTAGGGATCGAGGGGGCCGTCATACTGGACCACTCTTTTTACGACCACTATTTTTTTATCGGTGGAGGCGCTGAAGCTACGTCAAGGTCACCTCCACTTTTTTAAATGGAATCATGTATTTTTTTTCGAATAATATTATTTCCGAATTTAAGGCGAATTCAACAACCTGCCACACAAGGTCAAAGGAACGAATGAGAAAGGCACATAAGAATTAAAAGGCACATAAAGTGTTACAGAGCAATAACACACAATTTATTAATAATATCCAAAAATGTTTCGTATTAAAGTTTAAGTGTTCGAGAAGGCCGTCATACTGGGCCACATTATTTTTTATCGGTGAAGGCGCTGAAGCTACGTCAAGGTTTTTTTTTTAATGGAATAATGTATTTTTTTTTCGATAATATTATTGCCGATTTTAAGACGAATTCAACGACCTGCAACACAAGGCCATTCTAGTCATGCAAAGTATGAAGTAAGTATGAATAGTCGAAAATATCGAAAAATATCGGAATAATCACTTTCAAAGGATCGACTAACCTTGGTTTTCTGTTGACATATCAGACATATCATGGTTTAACTTCTAATGTGAGAACATTGAATCGCGAAAATGAACCAATTTCAAGAACCTTTTGATATGTTGATGGTGTTGGGCGAATGCCGCAAAAATTACAGAAACGCCCGAGATTTGTATGCGGCTCGTTATCCGGATAGGCGACAATAATCGCACATGGCTTTTAAGCGTTTAGCTGACAATTTCTGTCGCTTCGGTACAGTGAAACAAGCACGAGTGAAACGTCCACCGATTACTAATGAAAATAATGCTGCTGCTATGTTAGCTTTTGTTGCACTAAATCCACATTCGAGCAGCAGGCAAATGGAAAGAGAGACTGGAATTAGTCGGCGATCTGTGTTAAGGATCTTGCATAAACACAAGTTCCATCCGTATCGTATGTCATTACACCAGGAATTGTACGGCAATGACTTCCTAAATCGCGTTAATTTCTGTAATTGGATTTGTAGAAAAATGCGCACAGATGTTTCATTTTTGAATCACGTGCTTTTTTCTGACGAATCTAACTTCAGAAATACGGTAAAATGTGAATAGGCATAACATGCATTACTGGGAAAATGAGAATCCTCGATGGATGAGAGCTGTACCATTTCAATATCCGTGCTCCGTTAATTGTTGGTGCGGCATTGTCAGCGATCACGTCATTGGTCCATATTTCGCAAAATTTCTGCAAAACGTACTGCCTGAATTACTAGAAGACGTGCCCTTGTATGTTCGCATGAACATGTGGATGCAACACGACGGTGCACCACCCCATTATGCTCTGTGTTCAAGACAAGTGATGAATGAGATTTTTAGAGAAAAGTGAATAGGACGAGGCGGTCCTGTAGCTTGACCACTTCGTTCGCCAAATCTTACATCACCCGATTACTTTTTATGGGGGTTTATCAAAGATCGCGTGATGGCGGTAGCACCTACCACGCCTGATGACATGAAGGAAAGAATCCGCCGAGCTTGTACCGAAATTACACCACAAATGTTGGCTGAAGTTAGACGGTCTTTTCACCAGCGGATTAACAACTGTTTACAAGTCGATGGTCACCACTTTGAGCATCTTCTGTAGGTAGACCGAAACCAAGGTTAGTCGATCCTTTGAAAGTGATTATTCTGATATTTTTCGATATTTTCGACTATTTTTATACTTTGCATGACTAGAATGACCTTGTATTGCAGGTCGTTGAATTCGTCTTAAAATCGGCAATAATATTATCGAAAAAAAAAATACATGATTCCATTTAAAAAAATGGAGGTGACCTTGACGTAGCATCAGCGCCTCCACCGAAAAAAATAGAGTGGTCCAGTATGACGGCCCTCTCGATCCCTAAAACATTTGTCTGAAACTTTTTTAATATAAACAATAGTTTGACTGTTATTGCTCTGTAACACTTTATGTGCCCCACCCTGTATATTAAAAACGAAATACGTTGATAGTGCTCTAAAATAGAAATCCTTAATAGAATTCCTAAATAGAATAGCTTTATTTACCCTAAGGTGTAAGGTTCGTTTTTAATATATTCATTTAATACTTCATGTATGTGAATCATATTTTTTTATCTTATCCTAATGAAAAATATTAGATAAATATCTAAATAAATTAGAAAATGTATTATTCAAATATAAGCATTTCAAGGAATTGTTTCAAAATCTTGTTATGTTTACATAATAAAGTTTTAAATAGTCCTGATGAGTATGGGTATCATGTTTTGTGTAATGAGTTGTTTTACGGCTATTTATAAACATTTTTCAATATAAGCTTTTCTTGAATTTTAACACTCTGACGTACTCAAGCGTATTATCATGTTTTTGTGTGATGCGCTGTTTTAAGCCTATTTATAAACATTTTCCGATATAAAGATTCTTGAATTTTAACACTTTGACGTACACAAGCGTTAATTTATTTAGAACAGGAAATGTTTTCCAATAATTTTAATGGTGGATAAGATTCGACCTTCAGTTTTAGTTCCATTTTAGTAATTACTCGACGAATGTAGGATAAAATTCTATAATTATTCGACCAAATTAATCTTCGTGCAAAAAATTTTTACATTTATAAGCATTTTATGAAACACGACTGCAACATATTAAATGTGATTTATTATTTTTCGTTGTTCTTGTAGCTTGGGGGAAAATTTTTGACTGAACATATGTGCTATTTCTTGTTATTAACATTTGTCTTTGCACTTTCTTGTTATAGTGATACCTTTTGTTCTTACTAATCATTATGACGTCCCTTAAGATATTTCTCTCCTCTCAAATAAATAATAAAATTTTATAAACAATTTTGATTTTGAAATAAGTTTAATATCAAAACGAGAATATGTAATGTTTAAGTTTTACTGTTTTTATTTTTATTGTTATAGGTTTTATACATTTGATTTAGTTTAATTTCCTTGTTCATTCACTTTTTGTCTCCAGGTGTATACCTTGTATTTTGCCAGTACTTCCGCTTCTCTTGCGCTTAAGCCTTTTTCTTTTAGTAATTCCTCCAATTATTTATCCCACTATTTCTTAGATCTTCCTCTTCGTCTATTGCAACTTTTCTTTGCTTTCCATACTTTCCTGACTTGCCGGTTTCTGTCTAGCCTTTTTAGTTGCCCCCACCATCTCAGTTGTGCCTTCTGTATATACTTCCTCGCACTTTCTACTTTTAGGTCCTCCCGTATTCTTTCGTTTTTTATCTTGTCGTGTTGTGTGATATTTGAATAATTACAGAAATTGCCTTAAAATTAATTTTAACATTTATGAAAATGAATGAACGATATAAGTTATGTTGTTTAGGCTGGGCATAATAATTTATATTCCACATGATTTTTTTTTAACAAATAACATTTTTTCTTATTCTAGAGCTCGATATACCAAAACTATGTTGTCTACGAAACGTATTATTGTTTTGCAATAATAGGTTAGTCATCTCTAGGCATATTACCCCGGAATAAAACGCAAGAAGCTGAATTTTGTATAGACCTTTATTTTAGCATAAAATATATTGTCCCAAAAGTCACATATGCCAAAATGTGAGCATCTTTGATGCATCCCACTATTTCACCGAGTATCCCTAGAGTGACTAGAGTGACTCTAAACAGTATTATCTATAACGTTCGATGTATAGTAAATCCATTATCCGGACTACACATTTTGCTTTACCCATTACTTTGGTTTACCTTTAGTTGATAAATCATTCTTTATCGTTTTTAATTCATTCGAAAGCCCATAAAATAGACTTATAGCCTATATATAGCTATAAGTTTTTAATGCATTCATTCAATACCTCATGCATGTGAAAAATATGAGATTAGCATCTAAATAAATTACAAATATTATTTCTTAATTGTAACTATTTTTAGGAATCTTTAAGAAATAATTTTTGGTATGATTAATAAAGTTAAAAACATTCCTGATGAATATTGGTTGTTATCATGTTTTTATGTGATCTTTTTTATGGCTATTTATGAACATTTCCCAACAAAATCTTTTATTGAGTCTTATTGAGTTTTGACCTGCACAAGCGTTCATAACCGTCAATATATGTAGATCTAAGGTCTAATTATATATGTAGAATAAGGTCTCCGAATAAGGTTTGCTTTCGTATTTTATTTTTTTACCATTATTCCGGTGGTATTGTTCCATTTCAGTCTCTTTAAGGTATATGCCAAGGAATTTTACCATCTTATCTCTACGTATATATACACTGGTATAAATACACTGGTCGATTTTTAGAGTTAAGTCCTCTATTGATCAACAATGACTGTGGAATATCACGTAACTGTTTTGGTTTAGATAGAGTTCATTTGCAGAGAACCACCTGTTCATGGTTTCTAACAAGGTGTTGGCGTGAGTTTCATTGTTTTTGTGAGATCTGTGTGATATGAAGAAACTGCATTCGTCTGCATATAGAGTGCAGTAGTGGCAGTCAATATATGTAGTTATATCTGCTAAGTATAACGAAAATAGTTTAGGAGATAAGATACTAAATAAGATACTAAGTGACTAAATATTTGTTCTCCTTCTTCTTGTTTCGAATAGACCTACTTTGGACCATGCTTGTTCAACTGTTGAGGTTTGATCTTTGCCCAGTATTGTCGCATCTTCTGCCGGTGTAACTCCTTCCTCTCTTTTGTCCAGTGGGTACCTCTCCTTCGGTGTTTTTCCTGAAGTCCATGGACGTCCTTCAGGTGCGTCTCACAGACTGTCTGTTTAGGAGATCTGTGATTCCCAGTTCTTTAATATCCTTCTCGTTTTCTGTCAACCAAAAGGTACGAACCTTTCTGTTTTGCCAAAAGGTGAACTGACGGGTGGTTAGTCGGTTTGGAGGCAAAATCTTGCAACGTGCCCATAGAAAGCTACCCTTCTTTTCCTTGCAAATAAATATTTGTTCTATTTCTTGGTATTAACATTTGTTTTGCACAATCTCGATTTAGTATTAAGCTTTTGTTTTTAATACATTTAATACAATTTTATTTTAAAATAAATTTAAAATCGAAACCGAAATAGGTATTATATAAAGATAATTTAGATTGTATTGTTAGATTGTTATGTAATTATATAATTTATAATTATATAAATTCTCTCAAAGTTAATTGTTTTTCAGTTTATTGTATATATATATATATATATATATATATATATATATATATATATATATATATATATATATTTAATTATCAAGATTCTGTATTAAGTCATGAATTAAATTAATAATATTTAAAATTATATTGTCACACAAAATGATACTCGGCAGAAATTAGGTTGTCACACCTGTATTTGAGCACATTTCCTCAATATTCAAGAAACATAATTGAAGCATAAATGAAGCATAAAAACATAAATGATGAACTCCCACTCGTTTGACAAAACTAACTTCGACAGAGTAAACTCTGGGCTCAACGACTATTTTCAAAATGACAAAACAGACCTGGACGAAATAACCTACGACGAATACCTACCTGCCCTTTTCCACGGCAAAAATAGTTTCCTTAGCTACGACCTTGTCAAAAAATTCATACTTAGAAACCTTCATAACGACATCCACCTCCATATAATTTAACTGTTCAACGACTGCCTCCATTAAAGTTCCTTTCCCAAATGTTGAAAAAAAGGTTTCATTATCACCATCCCAAAACCTAATCAAAATCATTCCGTATTAAATTGCTTCCGTCCTATTACGCTCCTTCCAGTCCTATGCAAAATTTTCGAACAGATCCACAAAAATAGATTATGGAATATGCTCAAGAATTCCTTTCCATCATGCCAATTTGGATTTAAGCCGTTACACTCCACCACTCACCCCCTGTTTATCCTCACCAATAACTAACAAACCGCCTACCTCCGCAAAGATCATTCTGCTGCTCTATTCCTAGACATAAATAAATCCTTTTACAGTGCGTGGCATGCCGGCCTCCTCTTCAAAATGCGAGAACTAAATATTCCTCTGTATCTCATCTATATTCTTAAACATTTCCTCCATTACAGATCCCTCCAAATTATGCGCCCTGTCCCCTGAATTTACCCCTCTCCAAGGCTCTCCCCTCTCTTCCTTACTATACAATTTGTACTGCCACGATATCTACAACTATAACCTTGCCGACAAATGCCAAATCAACCTCTCCTCCTATATCCTACAATGCGCTTATAACACAGCTCTCATTTTCCAGAATAAAAATCTTAAGAAAACGACGGACGAACTTCAACCAACCAGAACTGTCCAAAGAAGTAAACATTTCCGCTGGTTGACACAAGGAGACGAAGGTATCTCTATTTCAACGGCCGCCAAGATTTACAAATCCATCTGCAAACCTATCCTCGACTACGGACACATACAATGACTACTGCCAACAGAAAAAACATACAACATACTAGAAACAGCAGAACGTACATCCCTATGCATTATTTTCAAACTAAGACATCCTAAAAACATTCTCCATAACCCTTATAATAATAATAAACTCCTTTACAGACTCACCCAAATCCCGAGACTCCTCGACAGACACAAACGAGTACTGAACAAATACAGAGCATCTAAGTCTCACTGGACCATCGCAAATTAGACGCGACCCTACCAACGCTTCCGTAGGCACCCACTCAAAACAGTCCAAGAAACAATATCCAAATTACGACTATACCCTCCATAATCTGTAAATTTAGCAGTTTTTTTTTGTGCAAAATTATTTTTAATAATAAAATGTAAACTCGTTGGGGGAAAGACCTAATGGTCAATCGTCTTTTACAAACGTTTGTTTTGAATAAACATTTCTCCTTCTTCTATATAAATTATGTTGTTTAGGGCATGATTTACTTTATTTTTTAAGCAAATATATAAATATTTTTTATTCTACTACAATTCTAGAGTACTAGAGTATGTACCAGAACCATGTCGTCTAAGAAATATACTGTCTAGCTACAATTTACAATTATTCTTCTTTAGAGCACCATGAATATTTCGTTTTTGATGCATTCATTTAATACCTCATACATGTGAATTATATTATTTTATCCGAATGAAAAATATGAGATTGCCATCTAAATAAATTAGAAATATTATTTCTTAATGACTACCATTTTTGGGAATATATTTTTGTTATATTTGTTAAAGTAAAATATCCCATCAAAAACATAAAATGTAAAAAATGTCAAGTCTCGTAACGTAGTTCTTTCGTTACAAGAAGTTAGTGGGATCTCATGTAAGACCAAGTCAGTTAGCCTAGTTAGTGTCTATGGAAGCATCTATTCAACTACTTTGTTATAAATTGTTATCTAATCAATTACCTGTCAACATTTATAGTGACCGTATCAATATTAGACACCTTTATTTCTTTTATAATTATAATGACTTGGCAATTGCACCACAACATATTGTACTAATTAAAATACTTTATTTTTAGGTTTACTGGTGCCAGTGATACAAAGTTTTTTGGTGGTATCTACAGGTACCAACGGTACTCTCTTTTTTATTATCACCTGTTACCTAAGCATTATTATAAAACTATTTTGTATTTGATCCTTCGAAATGTGTATTTACTGAAATAGACTTATTATTACTGTTTGAATTTAATTAGTAATCGAATTAGTAGATACGTACAAGCGCGATGGGTTCATTGAATTTTATTTTTAATTATCCTTACTTTTCATTTAATGGAAAAAAAATGGGAAATGATATATCGGGATTTTTTATTTTTTCCTTCCTTTAAAGGCTAAAGGCTAAATAAAATAAAAAATTTGTAGTTTTTACGATTGCTGTAAGTACCTTAGAATTTCGATGATCGGGGTCAAAATTACGATTTTTTTAAATAATCATTATTTTTCATTTAATCGATAATAAAATTTCGGGATTTTTGATTTTTTCCTTCCTTTATAGGCTACAAACTAATTAAAATTCATAATTTTGAAATTGCTACAAGTACCTTAGAATTTTGATGATCGGTAACAAAATTGAGATATTCTTAAATAATCATTATTTTTCATTTAATTGATAATTAAATTTCGGGATTTTTTATTTAACTTGGGTAACGCATGCAAATATTGAATATTGCACTAGAAGTTACACTAAAAATAAAACAATTAAATAAATAAAATAAATACAGTCAATGACTTGTATATAATAAAAAAGTGACTTGGAAGTAACAGTTTTTTTTTTCATTACAACATAAAAATAAAAATTAAGGAATTAAGGAAGCGTTATAAAATGAGTGTAAATTATATGGTGATACACTATCGGTGACAATTGAAAAAGCAAATCTTCATTTTTGATAATATTTTTTTTGGATGGCCCCTGGATCCCAAACTTGTAAGATACGTCCCCTCGCATGAGTAATAAAAAATATTATCTGCAAAACGGGCGGTATTGACAATTGCCCTCTCGAGTAGGGAATGCAATCTCGTTCTCGCGAGATCTCGTCCATATTTTGCGAGACTGAGTCTCGTTCAATTTTTGTACGAGATCTCGCGAGATTGCGAGATTGAGCGGCGCAGCAAAATCGGAGTGTGTATCGTAGCGCGGTTGCGCGCGAACTGCTCTGCGCATGCTGTAGGCACTACCATGATATAAATATGCTCTTGCGCATGCTAATCTAGCCAGCCAATTTGGTTGCGGCAGCTTGCCGACGTCATAACTGCATCATTACGCGGCGCATTTGAATTGTTTAATAGTATGAAGGCCAGACTGTGTTTTCTTTGTTAAAAAAATGGTCATTTTTTAGGGAAGAAAAATACATTTAGGTGCTTGATAATTTAAAGAGATTTCGATGAACTATTTTAGTTTACAAAAAGTATCTTTCAATAATACTTTGATTCAAATTGGCGTCGGAAGGTGACGTCAGCAAGCTGACCTAGCTATGCGCAGACGAGGTCTCATTTTCGTTCACGGGATGAGCATAACCTTGTATTTATATCATGGGCACTACTCGTGGCGCAGCGCAGCGGCAGTAGGGGCCGCGGGACTTGCGGGGGTCGAGGCCCGTCTCACTCACTGTCATCACTTTGCCGGCACGCGTGCGTTTGTTTACGTAATTATCTAGTTTTTGTTGAATATAAGGGATTTTTGTGATTAACTGGTTATTTTAGTGTAACATTTAATGTAATTTGGCATTGAACTATGTCGACAAACTCAAAAACAGTGAATACGGAAGTTAATTAGAAGTTTGGAAATATTGCTTAAGAGCCAATGATGGACTCAGTGCAAAGTGCAAGGTGTGTGGGAAGATTTTGAAAGCTAAAGACCGTTCTTCAAAAGGCTTACACACACACTTGAAGTCTATACATAACATTGATTCGAAAAAAAAGGTTGAGGATGTTCAGATTGAGGAAAATTTAGAAACTTCAATGAGGACTCCGGTTGCCGAGCCAGCGGCGCCAGAGCCAGCAGCTTTTTCAGATAGTACTCTTCAGCAATCAAAATCATCAACTGTACCTAAAAAGCGAAAAATTACGGACCATTTCCACAACGAAGATACTTCGAAGGAAATTATGGTTTCAAGAATGGTGGCTAAAGACGGTTTGCCTTTTCGTGTATTTTGCACCTCAAAAGACCTGAAAGACCTTTTTTGTTCTAAGGGACACAAATTACCGTCATCTCCTAATTCAATTAAACTTATGGTAATTAATTACGGAGCGAATGACCTTAAAAATAAAACTTAAACAAGAACTTTCTCAGCTAAAGGAAGATAACTACAGATTTACATTAACCTTCGATGAGTGGACTTCCTTTAGAAATAGACGTTACATGAACGTGAATATCCACACATGCAAAGAAAATGATTTTATTTTGGAATTTAGGCTTGATCAGAATATACGGCAGTATGCCTGCCGAAACTGCAGTGGATCTTTTGAAGAACAGACTTTCAGAATTTGAATTGTCTCTTGACGATGATGTAGTCAACATTAGAACAGATGGGGCTAAGGTAATGATCAAATTAGGACGTTTGATTAATCCTCTACATCAGCTCTGCTATGCCCATGGCATTCAGTTGTCTATCATGGACGTTCTGTGCAAAAAACAAGATTTATCTTTGTCTGAGGACAATGACATTGATGAGATACTTGACGTATCAGGAGAAGAAACCGAAATAGACTCCGATGACAAAGATCACCTTTTTTACTCTTTTTTCCAACAAGAGAGGTAGATCTGGATACAGAGTACGCGAGTATCATAGAAAAGGTCAGAAAACTGGTCAGGCTTTTTAAGAAATCGCCAACAAAAAACGATCTCCTCCAAGTTTACATTAACCAAGAATTTGGCAAAAACTTACAGCTACAATTAGATTGCAAAACACGCTGGTCAAGCCTTGCTGATATGATATCGACATTTAATAAAGTTAAACTGTGTGTCGGCAAAGCATTGATCGATTTAGGTCTTGACACTAATTCGGATTACTCTTTGAGTGCAGAAGAGTATACAGTTTTGACAAACTTATACAGAGTATTTAAGCCTGTCAAACTCGCTGTGGAGGTCTTATGCCGTCGAGATTCTGACCTGGTTACTGCCGAAACGACTTTAAGATTTATGATACGCAAACTTGAAGAACTGACGACAACATTGGCAAGAAAACTAGCAGAGTCATTGAGAAACCGAATAGCTGAGCGCCGAACTTGCATAACTTCAGTATTGATATATTTGAGAGATTATGTCAAATATGAGGAAGATTTGGAAGAGTATGCGCGAGACGAAACGTTCAAAATGTCACAGAAAGTCAGTATCCGAAAAGAAATTAAAAAAACTTATAGAGAGGTTGCACTGCAAGACGCAATACTATTATCATACACAGGAAAGCTCATCTGTTACAGAGCCACTCCTTTCAACATCAGCAGCTGCTTGTAATGATGTTGTACTTGGCGAAAGCGAAGACGCTAATGATGATGTGCCCCTTTCTGTTCTGTCCACGGCTGGAAAAAGTATTTCCCTTCAAGAGGAGCTACAAGAATCGTTGACAGCATTGAAAAAGCCCAATCGTTCAACAAATTCTGCAAATTCATTGGAGATACTCATTAAAAAAGAGATGAATTTGTATGAAGCTGGACGGGTTAAAGGTGAACTCCTTCAGTTTGTACACAACTGTTTGTCGACTGTGGTTCCGACTAGTGTAGAGGCAGAAAGAGCATTTTCGGCCGCGGGGTACTTGGCCTGTAAAATCAGGAGTCGTCTATCAGATGAAACCCTTGATATGCTGTGTTTTTTGAGAAGCCACTTTCAAAAATAACTTATCCTTTTAATAACACTGTCTAATAATACTTACATATCCTTAAAAATTACAAATGCTGCAGAAGGCTGAATAAGTTACTGTTACATTTCGAATTATTTCGAAGTGTTTTTTTGTTTTGGTTTGAGTTTTTTGTTCATAATACTGCAGAAGGCTGATTTAGTGTTATATTTGGAAGTTTTTTTAATTTTTATTTTAAGTTTTTTGTTCTTAATACTGCAGATGTAGGAGGCTGATTTTCAGTTTATATAATAAGAATAAGACTGACGAATATTATATTATAACGTAATATTGTGTTTTATTTTAAAATAAATGATTATAATATGCCAATTACAAGTATGTTTTATTTTTATCTTATATATTGAAAATCAATAAACGGAATTAATAGTATTAGCGAATGTTTTTAGTAAAAATACCCAATTGGGCGAGATCTCGGAAATCTCGTAATCTCGCGAGTAGATCTCGCGAGACCGTAAAGCCAGTCTCGCGAGATCTCGGCTAGGTCTAAAATCTCGCGAGATTGCATTCCCTACTCTCGAGCGAATGTGCGCACTCACTTTGTTCGTGCGCCCAATTTCGATCTCGTGACCAATTGACAACTTACCGCCCTAGTTGCAAAATATACTATGTTATGTGATGATCTTTTTTTGCCGCCTATTTATAAAGATTTCCCAATATAAGCTTTTATTTTGCCAATTTAACAAACGTTCACAGCCGTTAATTTATGTAGAATAGGAAATGTTTGCCTATAATTTTATTTGAAGAAAAAGATTCGACCTTCAGTGTTAGTTTCATTTGAGCGAATGTAGGATAAAATTTTATAATTATTCGACCTAATTGATTTTTCTGTATAAAATGTTTACATTTACAAACATTTTATAAAACACGACTACACGACATTCATTGTGTTTTATGGTTTTTGGTTGTTCTTAACTTGTTGATATGGAGGAACAAATGCCATTTTTGGCTGTATTACCACTTAACTCAATATCGCTAAGTTACAATAAGAAAACAATTAAATACATAAAATGAATACAATCAAGACCTCAATATTAAAAAAGTGACGTGGAAGTTACAGAATTTTTTTTTCATTACTTTTCATTTAAAGAAAACTTTGTTAAATGAGTATAAATTCTATGGTGTTAATTCTGAAGAATAATTAATAACAAACCAAAAAAAAGGTCTTATGTAATGATATATTAAGTTTTACTGTTTTTATTGTTTTATGTAATATAATTAAAGAAATTGCCTTAAAGTTAATTGCATTTTTTTATAAATTTTATGAAAATTAATAAAATACATAAATTATATTGGTTAGGGCTGGTTATAATAATATATATCCCACACGATTTACTTTGTTTTTGAACAAATATATACATTTTTAATTTTCTAGAGCTAGATATACCAAAACCTTGTCGTCTAAAGTAGTATATTTTGTAACTTGGGCGGAAAGGTGCAAATTTCAAGCAAGAGCGAAATTGGGCGCACGAACGAAGTGAGTGCGTTCATTCGCTCGAGAGCGCAATTGACAATACCGCCCGTGTTCTAACAATATTTTTTATTACTCATGTCAGGGGATGTATCTTACAAGTTTGGGATCTAGTGACCATCCAAAAAAATTGAAACGAAATGTGAATAATTTGCATTTTAAATTGTCTACGGTGGTGTGGATTCGTCATAAGAACTCTTCTCAGTTTCCGATATCACCATAGAATTCATACTCATTTTAAAACGTTTTCTTTAATTTTCCTTTATATTTTGTAATGAAAAAAAAAATTCTGTCACTTCCATGTCACTTTTTTAATATTGAGGTCTTGATTGTGTCCATTTTATGCATTTAATTGTTTTTTAATGTAACTTAGCGATATTGAGTTAAGTGGATATACAGCCAAAAAAGGCAATTGTCGCACTAAAAAACATGCGCCATGAATGTAATTTTAACGCAAAAAATATTTTATTGATTTGCAATAAAAGACTTTTTTCTTTTTTATATTTTTTAATAATTTATTTTCCAAGTGATTTATTTTGATTTGCAATAGATACATAATATTAATATTTTGGAGCGCTATCAAAATATTTCGTTTTTAATTCATTCCTTGAATACCTTATCTATGTTTATTATATTATGTTATGTAAGATAAGTATTTATGAAAACATAACAAGATAAATTTGAAGAAAAATATGAAAGTGTCTAAAAGAATTTGAAAAATTATATGTTTTTATAAGAATTTTATTTATATAGGATTGAAAAAATTGTTTTATTTGTTTAATAAAGTTACAAATAATTCTAATGAATATAGGTTATTATCGTTTTTTCCTCCTATTTATAAACATTTCCAAATATAGAATTTTATTGAATTTAAGCACTTTGACCGACACAAGCGTTCATAGCCGTCAAAGCCGAGTTGGCAATGTGTCATGAGGCTAGAGCAATAGACCAGAAATGGCCCTGATATCCACATAAATATACACTTAGTTGCATACTACTACAAACCTTGTGTCATACTTGCAATAGTTATGTAAATTGTATTAATTGTAATTGCTACTAACAAATTACTACTATAATTTATTACATTACGTAAAAGAGGTTATTTATTGTCTAGGAAGTGGAAATCAATTTGATAACAAATTATGTTGAATACTACTAAAGTCGAGAGGTTTTTGACAAGTTCTATTGTTATACGTTTATGTTTATAATAAGGCAAATAGGAAGTTGTTTTTTTTTAACTTTTTTTGAGGGAAAAATGTTATGTTCGTTTTTTGTTTGAGGTTAAAAGCGGATCTAGTGTATAATAATTCGTAAAACTTTTAATGTACATTAAATAAAAATATATTTCTATTATAGACGATGATATTATAGACATAAAATATAATTTTATTAAAAACATTATTAGAAAAGAAAATATAATTGCTCTTATAACTGTAGAATATGAAACGATTTTTTATTTTTTATTTTTGGAACAATTGTGGAGAGAATATGAAATGTTTTCTTATAATTTTATTGAAGGATATAGGATAAAAAGTATCCTATACAAAACGATTACAATACATGAATTGTGTTTTATTAAGTTTCGTTGTTCTTAACTTGTAGATTTGGGGAAATAGTTGTGACTGAATTAATGTGTGATTTAATGTGTTATTTTTTGTTATTAATATTTGCTTCATCACTTTCTTGTTTTAATAATAATTTTCGTTCTTACTACATGTTCTTTCTTAAGATTTAACTTATCCTACATGATTTTGACACAAATTTAAAATCAACGGGTTTGGTAAATTGTTGTAAGCTGCTTTTATACTGTTCTAAAGGTTTTTTTTTTAGATGAATGTTAAATAATGTTAATTGTTGGTCAAAATTATTTATTATATATAATTATTATCTTTGGAAAGTAGGGCATGTTTCTAACTGTTCGAAACGCTTATGTTACACGTGTCAGTAGCTCCTCATGTGTTCTGACTAGAGTTTCGTACACTATGGTTTTCAGATGACCTCATAAAAAAGGAAATTCAGATCTGGCGGCGCCGCTCTGCCATGGTATCTGACCGTTCCTCCCTAGCCATTTATAACGACTAAAATGTGCTCATGCCGTCATGCATAAAACACATAGCATGTCAGTTGTACAACGACCGGGTGTAATCCATTGAGGAAGTTATTTTCCAGAAAATCTGTGTAAGCTGCCCCCGTTAAGCGATCCGGCAACACAAATGGACCTATCAAATTGTTGCTAACAATCTCACAACAAAAATTAATTGAAAATCTGTATCGATAAGCTAGCTCTACCATGTATTGCTTGAGGTTTTTCTTCAGCCCACAAGTGCATGTTACGGCTAGCGAACATTCCTTACCTTGTAAACGCAGCCTCATCGGTAAAAGTATCAACTCTGGAAACAGTTCATTCTGTTGTATGCTGCTAAAGAACCACCTATAAAACTGCTCTCGTGGAGCAAACTGATTCAGTATCTGGACAATTCAAAAAGGGCGTAAAAGCTTTTCGTGAAGAACTCACCACACTGTTGAAGCATCCGAGAAAAGGTATTAGCACATGTTTCCTTCCGCGAAAACCTCAAATAAAATATCCACTTATAGTAAATTAGAGTGATTTGTGAATAGGAAAGTTGCGACCGTTACTAAGTGGTAAACCATACTTACACTATACAGTGTTATAGTGATTTGTTTCTGCTAACTCAATTTCGGAGAAGATTTTTACAATTTATTTTGTTTATAACAATACAATAACATGGCTGACGGAGCACAATTTAGATACAAGCGATGTTATATATTCTGAACTTAAGAAAGCGATTCATCGCATATATCGCCATATTCTGCTACATAAGCTGGAGCAACTTGGTATATACAAACATTTGATCAAATAGTCTACTTACTCTCAGGTCGTTCGCAGGCAGTAATTTTTAGTGGGCATACCTCAAAGAGCCGTTACATATCGTCAGGGGTCCCACAGGGGTTTTACCATGGACCTTGTTGTCGCCTGCTTTAAGAACTGTAGGATCCTTATCTACGCCGACGATATAAAACTATTTAAAAAAATATACAATATCGATGATGTTAACAGGCGTGGTCTACAGGCATACCTTAGGAAGATACTGTGTTTTGCATCTTGTGTTTGGTTCCCACAATATAACATATACACACAATATTATCATATTTATATAGAGCATAGAGTCAGACATCTTTTAGAGCTCCACGTGTGCTTGCTGTACTAGGGGATAATATAACATTGGGAGAAATTACTATGTAAATTTTCCATATTACAAGAAAGAATTAAGAAATTACTATGTACTAATTCACTCAAGACTTTTCTTGTAATATGGAAAATTGTAATAAGGGCAATTCAGATAGTAATTTCTCCCAATTTTAAATCATCTATCTATTTTTCAACCCAATCTTGAACAAGTTCATTGCAAATTTCAAGTAAAAACTTGTCATGTGTCTGGAAAGAATATGCGCCCTTTCCAGACATCCTTTCCTAAATTAGAATAATTAAAATTACGCGTGCAGATTTAACTCTGAATGTTTTAATTTTTTTCATTCATGTGATTTTTTTCATATATCTTAATATATTCTGCTGTTTTTCTTGATTGTTATTAATTAATTTTTAATTGTATTATGCAATAGGGAATATGCAAATGATTTAAATTTACTTGATTTTTTCACTCCCGATACTTTATGGTCTTCACATTACACCGAAGTCATTATTTTCTCATTTAGTTTTAATTTAATTCCATAAAACTTTAATCAAAAACTGCAAAATACGCGAGAGAAATTCAAATTTGCGAAACATGTTATGAGATTTATCGGCGTCGATATTCATCTGTGCCAGTGCTGTTTGAAAGAAAATTTGTTTTTATTTATATTTCTGTAATGTTTTCCATTACCTAGTGCGCTTTTGGTATGTAGTGACATTATATATTATCAAGTACAATGACTGAAAGGAAGGATCTCGCTCCTTCGTTCTGCTTGGTCGAATCTAATCCTATTTTTTTCTTCTTCTTCTCGCGGATGGGTTACTTAGGACCACGCGGAATCAACGTAAGTTGAGCCTACTTCCTTGCCCAATAGCTCTTCATATTCATGGATTTTTGTAGTTCCTGTTCCTCCGACCATGCACGTCGTGTTGGTTTCTTCTGATCTTCCTCAAATCCCCTTGTGTGACTCATATTCCTGATTACAGGATAAACTACTTTTACTGGATAAACAGGTCTAAGTGTAACCATTTTTAACCTTGTACTGATTTATACAATTTTGAACAGTCTCGTCCAATATTATTAGTAAAACAACTACTTGTAAGTGATTTCCACTTCCAATGCATCATTAAAGTCGATCTATTAATAGGCATCAAGAATGTTGCTTAATATGGCTAAATTTAGCTTTAATAGATAATAGATATTGCGATTAAAACTGAAAATCTATAACTAATAATCATCAATAGGGCCCGGATTTATATGTAAATACATATTTTTAATTAAAATTATGTTTGCTATTTATTTTGTTTTCTACACAAATTATGATATTTGGAAATAAAGATTACATTTTCTCGTTCCCAATGTCATAATTTGTGTGGAAAACAAAATAAGACCAAAACTAATTTTAATAAAAAATATGTATTTACATATAAATCCGGGCCCCAATCATCACTCTGCGTTTTATTGCGAGCGTGATCGGCTGTGCGAGCGAATACAGTTATTTATCCGCAAAAATAATTTCTAATTTCTGTGAATTAGTTCAGTGTTTAGTTATATTAATACAAGTTTTGGTTGATATAAGAAATAGTTATATTAAGAAAAATAACAAAAATAATAATCTGAACCATGCTTACACCAAACCGAGAGCTTAGATCAAACTCCACTTCGGAAAAAAGGAATTTCCTTGATGATCCTGAATTTCTGGAATTGATTTCGGGTATGATTAAAAAAGAAGTAGAGCTTCTAACTGCTGTCATAACTAAACATACGGAACAACTGAAAATTCTAACATGTAAGAACGAGGAATTATTAAAAATCCACGCTGCCAACAACGATGAATCAAGGCCATCAAATGAACGCAAAGAAGTAGAAAACCATATACCTGAGGTGGACCCAAAACCGGATAAAGACCTGGAAAAAATATATATACGTAGGAGAGTGTTCCACCGCAAAAAATGATTCGAACTTAATATCAATTGAAGATAAGGAACTAAATAAATTGGATAAAAAGATGTCTGGCAGACACCAAAATATAAACAGAGACATTCCCGTAAAATTAATACAATCCACGGGACTAACGACGATTGTATCCTAATCAAGGCGGCAATTAGATATCAACACCTGCATTGTTTGGAAAAAGATTCGAATCTATACGCTGCAAAAAATTGTTATCGAAACACCCAGAGGAGTACTCTTTATTCAAAATCTAGGTTCCATCTGATAAATACAACGATTTAATGAATCCCGATACTTGGTCGCGGATCGTCTGCATAAATTGTTTTTTACAGTTTATAGAAGAAACGAAACCCAAAGCGTAAAATGCAAAAAAGTGGAAATAAATTCGAACAGATCCCCCTATGTGATGTTCATTAATCAAAACGTTCAATTAATTGGGACAATAACTCGATTGACAGGATTGAATATATGCTCGAAAAGTTTTACCACTGCAGATTCTAAATACTTACTGAACATTGTAAAAACTCTCAGCAAAGTAACTAAAGTACTAAAAATTAGCAAATTTGATCTGGCCTTTTACTTTTGTCGAGAAGAAGGACAGTATGGGGGTCCGGCTATCTATTGCAAAAGTGGATTAATATTTAAAACAAGACATAATATTAATATGATTTCAGAAGTTCGAGTTTTTGAATATTCAGGTATTGAAAGAAAAATTAACGAGAAGGTACTAATAATAATACGCATCTATAGAGCTCCATTAACGAACGTAAAAGGTTTTTTCCTCAAATTACAACTGCTAATATTACTTCATAACAAAAATAGTCACTTTGTAATAGCTGGAGATTTTAATATAAATGTGTTAAAAAACACGAATACTAGCCAGCAAGTTTTATCATTGCTAGAGTCGTTCAACGTGAAACTCCTTTCAAAAGAAGTAAGCCACCCTGAATATGCAACATGCATTTACAATTTCATTGCTAAAATTAATGTACCATTCAGCATTAAAACTAGAGACCATCATATTTCAGATAATTATACTCAACTGCTAACTCTGGGTTCGAAAAGGAGGATGCATGTACCAACATAAAACAAGCTATAAGATTGTATAATGAAGTGAATTTGAAACACCATACCCAACTAATGGAAAGCATAAAATGGAATGAATTATTTGATGTCAACTGTTATAACATTATTAAGCAATGGAACCTGTTCGAGGACATTTTCATGAAGAATTTTAATGAAGCCTTCCCACAGTCCCTAGACGAAAGAAATGTACAACTGTAAAGGTCTTTACCAACCCTCAACTTATATTGTTTGAAAATAACTTGAAACTCTACCAAACAATATCTTACTATAGTCCATTGTTTAAAAATTTGTACAATAATCACCATAGGAAATTCATCCAGTTTTTAAAAACTTGCAAGAAAGAGATATTTAAACGACAAATTGAAACATCAACCAACCTACAAAAAACAACTTGGAAAATTATAAGAGAAGTAACAGAGCTTAAAAAGAAAAATAATTCATATTTTAACCCTAATGAAGAACCACGCAGTAGTGCCATAAACATTAATAATTTCTTTGGGACAGAGCAAGAATACTATCTGAATCTCAACCAACTACTCATTATTATGACAATATCCGGATAAATAAAAATTCGATATTTTTAATGCCCATTAGTGAAGCTGAACTGTTTAATATAATTATTAATCTTAAAAATAAAAAAAGTGCGGACATTGACGATATCCCCCTTATTGTTAGCTTCCATATTAAGCCCCTTGCAGTTTATAATAAATAACTCTTTAATGGCTGTTATATTTCCTGAAAAACTGAAACTTGCACTCATCACCCCAATATTTAAGACCGGAGACAAAAGTGCTATAGAAAACTATAGACCTATAAGCATTTTATCTATCTTCTCTAAAAGTTTTGAAAAAATTGTTTGCTCTAGAATAATGTCGTTTTTAGATAAACATCATATTATAAACTTCCAGCAACATGGCTTTATTAAAGGTCGAAGCATAGAAACTGCCTGCTATCAATTCATAAATGCAATATCAATGAATCTAGAAAAGTGTAATATTCCATCCGGTATGTTGATGGACCTGTCAAAGGCATATGATTTAGTGGACTATAAACTGCTGTCAGGGAAACTGTATAAATATGGAATAAGGGGCGTTGCTCTTGATTGGTTAAAATCATTTCTACATGATTGAGAACAGATAACCAAGCTTCATACTCCGCACGGATTTGTTTATTCTTCTTCAAGAATTTTCTACATGGACATCCCTCAAGGAAGTACGATTGGGCCTCTGTTATTAACAATATTCATTACTGATCTACACCAAATACCGATTGCTAAAGAACATTTGATGGTTGACTAAGCAGACGACACATCCTTACTCATTATCAACAAGACCGTAGATTATATTATGCCAAATGCGAATAGTATGATGTCGTCAGTGATTTCATGGTTTCATACCAATAAATTAATTATAAATAAGAATAAAATTCAAATTATAATCTTTCAAACTAAAAGAAATATAAACCAATACCTTCCGACAATACAAACTGATGAAGAAAACCTCGAAGTGCAACATTCAGTTAGGCTCCTTGGACTTTATATAGATCAATCGCTCGATTGGACTACACATATTTATCGTGTCACAGGGAGTCTGAACAAGGCAGTTCTTGTTCGAGATCACTACAGAGCTATATAAACACAGGAGCTCTTAGGATGGTATATTTCGCCACATTCTACTCCCATTTAAGATTTGGTATAATGTTCTGGGGAAATAGCATCCACATAAAGAATGTCTTTCGAATTCAGAAACAAGTTATTCGTCTGCTGAATCATTTACAATATAGAGAATCCTGTAGGGGCCAGTTCAAAGCAGCCAAAATTTTAACTACCACTATCATATATATATATATATATATATATATATATATATATATATATATATATATATATATATATATATATATATATATATATTTATATATATTTTTCATTGCAAAACATAGGCACTTATTCGTGAGTTTTAACAAGCCTAACGAAAGAACAACAAGATTCAGTAAGGAAGACTTTCAGCTCCCGCACCATAGATTGACGCTTACAGAAAAAAAATCCACCTTACAGCAATATGAAAATGTACAACATGCTACCAAGAAAAATAAAACAATTAGTGAATTTAAACCTATTCAAAAAGGAACTCTATAAACTCCTAGCTGACATAGAACCATATAATCTCGAGGAATTCTTCTTAGAGGCCAACAAAGTTAATTACCATGCTCCTGCTAATTAAAAACATCACAGCATCACATTTTTTTTCTTTTGTCACAATTCATTTAGAATATTTTATATCCTTAAATAATGAAATAAACGTATTTGATTTGATTTGAATAACTGTATATGCATATAGTTAACAAAACTGAACGTGCCATGTGACGTCATCCAAAGCGCGAAAAGTGGGGGCGTTCAATGAAGTCAAATTTAATCGGTCTTCATTATTTTTAAGTTTTTAGTATGTTGTAACAAAGTAAAATATGAATTAAACGAATAAAAAATGATTGATGCATATTCACTATTATTATTGAAAAGTAGGTGGAGGTAAATGGAAATCAATTTGTTGAGGAAATACTTTGAATATTGCGTAGGTTAAGATGTTTTCAGAATTTTGTTTGGATATTCAATGCAAACAGGAATATGTTACTTATCATATTTTTTTGTTAGGAAATGTTGCTTCTGAGAGTCTGATATGCGAGGTTAATAAAACAATTTTGAAGCTTATCTGTTAAATTAGAAAATTAGCGATAGATTCGACAAAATTAATTGAAACAAAATGTGTCCCGAAAACATTGATTGACAAAACTGAATTTGCAAAAATGTTTTGCATAAGCTTCATAGAGGAAACTTAATGGACAAAATTGAGTTACGCAAACCTTGATGTACTGACCAAAATTGGCACAATTAATTAGCTTAAGGCTCGATAGACAAAATTAAACGCTCTAATTTGTGTTGCACAAATCTTGATAGGCGAAATTAATGCACAAATATTTATTGCGCAAACCTGGATGCACAAATCTAAATTGACAAAATTTAGTTCTACGCTTTTATAGACAAAACGATATAAACAAATATGAGTTTCGCAAACATTGATAGACAAAAATAGGCAAAATTGTGTTGCATAAACCTTGATAGGTAAAACTAAATGGACAAAATTGAGTTGTGCAAATCTTGATGGACAAAACCAAATTGACGAAATTGTGTTGAGCAAGCTTTGATGCACGAAACTAAATGAACATAATGAGTTGCTATAAGCTTGATAAAATTAAATTGAATTACGTAAATGTTCATAAAAAAAATCAATCGACAACATGGTAAGCCCAAACCTTGATAGAGAAAACTAAATAGTAAAATTGAGTTGCATAGACTCGAATAGACGAAACAAAATGGGCAAAATTGAGATGCGCAAATCTGAATAGACAAAACTAATTTGAAAAATGATAGTTGTGCAAATTTCAATAGACAAAACTGATTAGAAAAAATTGTGATGCACTAACCTTGAGAGACAACTATTTGGACAAAATTAAATTGTGCAAACGTCGATAGACAAAATTGCGTTGCCCAAACTTTGATAGATAAAATTAAATGGATAAATGGACAAAACCTTGATAGGAAATGGTCTTGTCTGGTATTGTCCCATTTTGCCAGGACTTGTCTGCTTGGCTGGTCTTGGTCTCCGGTCTCGTCTTTGTCCTTCTAAAGAGAATTTGCGAATGCGAATTCTATCCAAATTAGTAAAGGGAAACTAAGTTAGTTAATTATATGAATATGAAAAAACATTTTTATCTCATCATAAGTGTACAAGAAGACTTTGAAAGTTATTTCACATGGACGATGGTAACTGATAATTACACATAAATTATATATATACAGAATCTTAATTGCAAAATCTAATTACGTCTAATCAATCAATTATGCCACACAATTGTATAGTTACATTTGAAGTTTTTTTGTAACAACGCAAAAAAAAATTAATTATCTATAATTAATAAAATAAACGACGTGAAGTGCAATTAGCAAACAATGAAGTATACTATAAAGGAACTAATTACATCATAATAATAGTATTTGTCGAACGGAACGCTGTGTATAAAAGAACCTAATCGTTATTTACATATTTCACGATACACTCGAAAATAATTTCATTTTAAGCATATTGTAACTGCACACGTTTCCGACACATTTTAGCAAAAGACGTGGAAAACGATAATTTTAACAAATCTATTGTTATATTTAATTTTAGATATTTAATCTCTTTCTTCATAATTTTATAGCTTTAATCAAATGCATACGACATAAGAAAATACGAGATAAATTAACTATACTATTAAAGTTATCAGGCAGCAAAAACTAGATATCTTTATGTCAGAAGCAACATGCCATAACTCATTTTTGCTTGACTTTTTAGTTGGAAGAAAAAACTGTTTTATTCAAGTTTTGATAAATTTTTCGACGGGATTTCCGTTTATAAATGTGTGTTTACAGACTGTTAACAAGGCATAAGGCACTTAACATAACAAGGTATTTAAATAAAAGATGAAAAATTAAGAATGACCCATTTCTAATTAATAATAAAAAGAAAGAAAATCATGCCACTGTTGCCATTTTAACTCTTAAATCTTCTGATGAGTTTAAAGTTTATGTACAAATGGAACAGTGGCCAATTGATCGAAGAATTGTCTACGTAGAGCATTCTATTAGAACTAACTCATTTATTAAGACTCAGAAAAGTCAGAAAAGTCTATCAACAAATATTGAATTTAGACATACTGTTTTCTGGATTCTGAAAAAGATTCAAGTTATCTACCAGCTTTCCCACGAATATATCTAGAAGAGCAGTATGTGATATACAGTCGAAAGCTTTTGACAATTCAGAGAAAATTTAAATCAGAGACTTGGCTTCATCAACTTCTATTAAAATTTCAATATTATATTTTTCTATTTTGCTTATATAATGGACTCATAACAGCACTCATATGCATGCGGTTATGGGTCGCCGAGTGCAATACAATTTTCTCAATATGTATCGGCGATTTTTTTAATTAGAAATGGCATAAAAGGGCGCCAAATAGAAAAATTACTATAAAAAACTAGTTCATAAGGCGTTTTTCGCACTTGTCCATTAGAAAACTCCTCGCTACGCTCGTCGATTTCTAAACATGGACGCGTGCTGCAAAACCGCGCGTATTGAACTCGTTCTTTAATATACTATTTAGAATTGTTACTGGAGTGGACATGTCTCTACGGAAGCCGTGTTGCTGTCCAAGAATATTTCTGTGCTTTTTGATCAAAGGTATCAGGCTGTTTTGTAGGCTATGCTTCAAGATTGTTGATAGTGCTGATGTCAGTGATGTTGGTCTGTATTTCCATATGTTACCACTATCTTCTTTTTTGAAAATGGCAATAATGACTGCTATTTTTTTTAAATCAAGGAAATTCTTATTTTTGGAAGGAATCGTTAATAATATATGTTAATGTATTTATTTTACAAGTTTATATTTGAATTCTTTTATTAAATTGCAGGGCAGTTATATATATATATATATATATATATATATATATATATATATATATATATATATATATATATAATGTTTTGTTTTTCTCTTTCTGTACTCTTTATATAAAATAAGTTTTGGAGCATTCTTGAAGTCACAGACAACTGTCGCTATTGCGATGAGTTTTTGCATATAGATGCCTGGGATTTTTTATTTGACTTATTATAGTCCATTTTTTACGAATGCAGTATTAGATACCTGATTTACACTAAAAGAATGTTCAAACTAGTTACAAAATTTGGCGATAAATTCAAATATAGTTACTTGAATATAAAATTGGTAATTTATTAATGGTTTTTTTTTTAATGAATATCTTATTATTATTGAATAATTTGTTTTAAAATTGATAGAAATTGAATAACTTGTTATTGAAAAACCATAACGAAAACATTTTGATTGAAATTTAAAACAAATTTATTACATAAAATCAGTCTGAATCTGTAAATTTCAGATACATATCTTCGACAATATTATGAAGTTGGTACAGTTCATTTTCATCTTTTATAACATTGTCAGCGCAATTAGACCACTTCCTAGCTGAAACTTGCGCTAAGCCTTCATGAAATAATTTTGATACTTTTTTCTTGAGAACGTCGACAAGCGTAGAACGGGACATAAATTCATTACCATGGACTATAGAGAGTTAGTTTACATTTCATATAGTTCTCGGTTTATTTAATGATTTTTCCACTAAATTCATATAGTAATCTCGTTTATTGTCCAGCAATAATTTATGATTTAATAGATCTACAGTCCTCTTAAAACAAAGCAGCTTCAACGTTGATTAAATATGGTTCAATTCTCAAGACTTTTCCTTCCATAAATCTAACGGTTTTCTATGTATTAGCTATAGAAGCTCCAATTATATTCTTTGTTCACACCTTTTTACAATTAAATGTTCAGATTTTCATATAGACATTTACGATAGATAACTGCGTAAATAAACGGAAGGTTATTAGTAATAGTAGTGTAGTATAGTGTAGTATAGTGAAGGTTATTAGTAGTCATCTTAACAATCGATCGAACTTGGCGCCAGTGGCGTAACTATACCATCTGAGGTCCGTGACAAGTTCATTGGACGGGTTGTCAATATAAACAAATAGCGTGAAATCGTCACGAAGTAATTTAATTCGAAAAATCACTGAAGTTGTTACCTAACAGTATTACTAATATTGTGTGCATTTTAGTTAAATATCTAATAAATTTAATTTTTAAAAGCATAGGTATTGAACATATACGGCATAAGGCTCGATATCTTTTATGCGTTTTTTATCTCCACATTAAGTGCCTTTCATTGGGTTAGCACTATCCTTGTCCTCGACGCTTATTTAGAGGTATATTTTTGTCATTTAAGAATTTCAATAATTTGGTTAAACATTGCGAAGGCAGTTTAGTCCTTAGCTTCATGACATCCTAAAACTGACTCTTTCATGACGAACTCCTTTCGGATTCCATTTTTGTCTGTCTCGATCATACAATAACGGTAAAGTTCACACATTTCATCTGTTTTTGGTATATCTTGAGTTGTATTAAAAACGAGAGAGTAAAATGGTGCGGCGTTTAATTCATCTATGAGTGCATTTTTTACTTTTAGAACCAGAACAGATATGAGTTTATTTGTATTTTTGGTATTTTATCTAAAGTTTCCTCGGGAACATGTATCATTGCTATCTGCGTTTTCTCTGTGGCCACGAAAGGCTAAATTATACTTTGCAAGTGTTAGAGTAACATGAATGTACACAGATTTTTCTGTCTTGATCATGGACTCTTGCTCTTCATCTAGTGTTCCATGTAGCCGCCATTGTTGATACGTAAGTCAAGAATACAGGTGAATTTTCGATGTCTTGTGTCTTTCTATGGCGTCTACAATATGGTTACAGTTGTCATAGCTTTCCATCCAAACATTAAGTATTTTGTTAGATGCCCGATTTGTGAATAAATAGGAATAAAGGTTCAGAATACACCATCTGAAGTAGTAGTATTAAGGAATATCCATGTACCTTCAAGTTTCACACCAGACTTGGAAACTATATAATAATGTTTTACTAGCATCTAAGTCACTGATCTATTGTCACTATCCTTTAAGGACCCTTAGGTTTAAAATGTTCGTTTTCGGTCATGAAGCGTTCACTTTATCATTTAGTTCTTTAAAAGTTACCCTTATCAGAAATATATTGCGAAGATGCAAAATTGTTCACACTAAAATATGATTCACTTTAAGTTTTGCTAGTGCCTTATTGTGGTTTTTCTGGATCTGGATATACACTTGTGTCGGGTGCTGCATCTGCCATACTGTTACGTTTAGTTACGTCCAACTTTTCATTTTAGGGGTATTGTTCACTTGTTTTTTCATCAAAAAAGTCTTTTTCCCTTCAGACTCTTTATCTTTCGTTTTTCGCATCCACTCAGATAATTTTTCGAACTAGATATGATGATATCTAACTTTCACAGTCAACTTTACTTTGTCTGTATTTGCAGGTTCACAAAGAGAACAAAAACTACGAAAAAGCAAAGACACAAATGACCTATTGTCAAATTGTCATAACAATCAAACGATGAATGCGTTCTACGGCCTTTGAATTTAAAAAATACAAATCTGGAATTCCCCTAATACCATGCGTCGCACAGTGGGACCAGATGCATAAATTCTTGGCAAAAAATATTTTAACTAAGCTTTGAATATTAATTGATAAATAAAACGTTGTGAATAATAATACAAAGTGTAATATGTATTTTTTTTAAACTATATACATATATACCTATATATATATATATATATATATATATATATATATATATATATATATATATATCTTCCCAGACACCCCAGACTCATGTACGACCAACAAAACAAACAAACAACCGAACCGAAGCATCGCACACAACGCGCATGACCCGAAGCCAGACAGCTATAAGTAGTCGCATCGCACGAACGAGCTCTCAGTATGCGTCGAACGGTTGACCCGTACGGACGCATATATCTCTTGTGTACAGAGAAGCCATAGAGATAGAAAAACGAGACTACTGCATGAACACGAGAGACGATTCCTTGAGACTGCCCCCAGCATGGCGACCGATCATATCCACCCTCAAAATGCAATCCCAGACACCCCAGACTCATGTACGACCAACAAAACAAACAAACAACCGAACCGAAGCATCGCACACAACGCGCATGACCCGAAGCCAGACAGCTATAAGTAGTCGCATCGCACGAACGAGCTCTCAGTATGCGTCGAACGGTTGACCCGTACGGACGCATATATCTCTTGAGAATGGCGAATGTTAGTTCGCCGAAACGTCGAGAATCCGGTTCTTTTCAGAGCCAACCCTCAGCATCAACGCGGAATCCCCGAGAAAACAATACAACACAGGGGATTCCGCGTTGATGCTGAGGGTTGGCTCTGAAAAGAACCGGATTCTCGACGTTTCGGCGAACTAACATTCGCCATTCTAACGGTTGGCCCGCACGGACGCATATATCTCTTGAGATATATATATATATATATATATATATATATATATATATATATATCTCTTGATATATATATATATATATATATATATATATATATATATATATATATATATATATATATATATATATATATATATATATATATATATATCGGCGAGCGTATAAATGGGTAGACACGACACGGGTCATTCTGTTTCAACATGTTACCGCATGCTATCAAACAGCCGCGATCTAGCATTTGTTTTCAGCGACTAGACTTGCCTGAAGTTGCTGAAGCTAAAGCTTTAATTGTATGATGTTTAGTAATATGTTATAATATTAATTAACAAAGATGCGTAAACGAAAATTACAATTCAAGGGTGTAACGTTTATTTGTACGAATTTCGTTGACATCAGTGCATATCATGTTTACAATTGTATTTTTTTTGATTTTGGATTAGTTGTTCACGATTAATTTGAAAAAAGCTGCGCATGTTTGCGCCAATTGGAGATAATGCTGGTTTAGCGCGCAAAAGAATACCAAGTTTTCACAATTTTTTTGTGGAAAAATGGTTAGTGATATCAATGTTCTGTTGACACAAGTACTTTATTTCTACTTTCAACGTTATCTTTGAATTTTTATTTAGCAAAACAATGTGAAGTGGTCAAGATATCTGCATCGGCGGCAGACGTGTTTTTCACTGATTTGGTCTAACTGCTGACAGCGCAGAACCGAAGTAAAGTCAAATTTATGAAACAGATCGTTGAAACACGTACAAAATGTCCTAAACACCTAGTTCCGAATCTTGATAAAAATATTTCATTTGTTGTAGCTGATTTCAAGATAAGAAGGCAAAAAGCTAACAGAAAACATGACAGGTTCTTATCAAAACTGGTTGGACACTTTCATAAATTTACATACATGTATGTAAATTTATGGAAGCACTATAACTATATACATGTAAGTATATAGTTCAGAAAAAAATACATATTAAACTTTGTATTGTTATTAAAAAGATTTGTACTTATCATTTTATAGTCAATATTTTGTTCAAATAATTTTTGCCAAGAAATCATGCATTTCACACACTGTGCCCCACTGTGCGTCGCTAGAAACAAGTACTTTCTCGATTAACAATATGCGGGAATTACCCAAGTGTCACAAGATCGCCCGCGCCACCAATGTACCCTTGATAAAAAATGAAGCAACCAATCGATGCGTTTTAAAATTGATGCTTTTCTCAGAAATGCGTTAAAATCTTAATAACTCATTCGAATTTCTATATGGTCTTTAGTTGTTTCTAACTTTAATTGTTTTTAAGTATTTACATAAAATTTATAATTTTTACTAAATTTTGTTAAAAATGTTAGGTTACTTCTGAGCTTGGTGCCTCAGAACCCCCATCGGGTCGGGGGCCCGTGGCATATTTCCAGTCCTGTCACCCTATAGTTACACCACTTCCTGGTGTGTTTCGTCTTCGTTCATTTAGAAAGAATATGATATTTTCAAGAATTTTTCAAGAATAGGGAATATGCAAGAGATTTAGAGTTACTTGATTTTTTTACCACCGATACTTTATGATCTTGCAGTTACACCTATACCATTATTTTCTTATTTAGTTTGTGTTTAATTCCTAAAATTAAAATCAAAAAGTCCAAAATATGCGAGCTAAATTCAAATTTGCGAAACGCTTCACCCGACCAATGGTGATGCGAAACTATGACATTTATCGACTTCAATATTCACTGTGCTGTTTTGCTGTGCAATATTTCTGTAGTGTTTTTCTTGTGTGTTAGTACCTAGTGCCATTTTGATCTATAGTGACATTATAAATTATCAAGAACTATGACGGGAAGTGATTTTGTTAAAGCACAATCGGACAATTTACTAAAAATGGATGTGTTTATGATGTTATGGTGCTCTGAGAATAACCAAACTGCATTGCTAATATGTTAAATGATTCATTTAATTTTAATTTCTTTAATGTAATTAGTATGTCTATAGTTGGAAGTGGGATGCTTTCAAAAGTTTTATTAAATGATACGATTGTTTGGGTAATTCTATCAACATTTTAGGCTCTTTTCCTATAGCAGTTATTGTACCATTTCGCATTACATTTTTTAAATGTTTTTCATCCTCCAAATCATCTTGTGTTCAACTTAATTCAGATGAGCTACATGATGAATAATCAGGGGATATCACTGAAGAATCAGAAGAAATAGATGCCACTATCAACTGAGTTATCTGCAAATAACTTCTTAGCTGATTTTATTGGTGACGTTGCAATATTTTGTAATGAAAGACGAAGAGGAAATAGAGCAACATTTTTCTTTTCCATTCTTAAATTTACTTGAACACCTTTACTTCTGTACTTTGACTTAATTTTTACTTGCAGAGCTTTGTCATTAGTATTACTAGAGGCTTCAATCTGCTCTGTTTCAGAGACATCCATGCGAGAGGTACTGGGCCTTGCTAGATAATCATCACTTCCTTCAATATGAAAACTACTTTGCCCGGTTTCATAGTAACTTTTTTTTGGTGTTTCAATTTCTAAAGCATTTGTACTTTTGACAGCTACTAGTGACAATCCTTTTCTTTTATTAGCACATATTCCCTCTTGTAGTGGTGGTATATTTTCTTTTTGGCACTGAAATATATGAGGCACGACTCTCTCCTTGAACCGCAGTAGAACTTTCTACCCTTGTTGTTTCATAATGTATTGAACATAATTTGTTGTATCTTCCTCAATCAGAAATAAATTCAACATTTAGTAAAACGCTGGAAGAAATTCACACCATGTAAACTATCGAAATACAAAATACTTACATTAAAGTGATCTTCACTACAATATAAACACGATTTTGGAGATATTTTATCTCTTCTTATAACTTTATATTATTTACGCATATATTATTTATTTTTTTTTACTTATAATATGTATGTTATTATTGTACTTATATATGTACTTATAATAGTGTTTTTGCATTCCGGTACAAAACAATATCTATAACATGGTTTTTCAGCTTTTTCCATTATCGAAACAGCGATTCAAACTGAAAATCCATAACTGTCAAAAGTGTAAGTAACCGTCCACATTGCAAATATTAAACAACACTGAATGACAAGGGGAACTGTTTTTTAAAATTAAATTATGCAATGGTATATTATTCTTTGATTAATTATTTATGTATCTATTAAACCAGCTGAGATATAGACGATAAAATAAGAGAACAAAAATCGAGAACAAAATTTTAAATCTTTCCCGACTGTAAAACTAGTTTACTAGTAAATTTGGTTGAAATCTTAGAATTTAAAATTCATTAGTGAATTTACATGGTAATTTATTTGGGACATTTTGAAAATATTAACCTAAATATACTTTTTATACTTTTCGTAAATTTGGACTGGAACTGCAATAGTTCTTTCACCCAGCGGTTTCAAAATTAGGTACTTCACAATAGTCAAAGCGACATAACAGTTATTGGTATTCGCCAACGAAGTTATTCACTGCCAAATGCAGTAAAAGAGCGTCAGTGCATCTAAGTACCTTAGTTAAATGTTAGTGATAATAAGGAAGTGCGTAAGCTGAATGGTCTTCTGCCCTACGATATAACAAATCAAAGCCAAACCTATTAATGAAACCTATGTAACAGACACGCGTTGAATGTAGTACACACAGATTATAAAGGTACTTACATTGATTTTATAACTTATTTTTAGAATGTATATGGACGTTACAAATAAAATGTAACGTGTATAAGAAACTTTATTGTATTGTAACATATTATAAATAATTTTGTTTTAATGTAGGAATTATTCCGTGTTTTTAATTGCTTAACAAACATACTTTTTTTAATTGGCGTTTATCGATTTTCGTTAGTAATCTAGATTTGTAAATTATTTAGAAAACGAATTGAACAATATAACTGCGGTCGGTACAATTTATTCTAAAAAAAAACTAATTTGAAACCATTTTCTGAACAACGTGTCCCGTTGGAAACAGCCCGCAAACTTTTTACGAAGGCAAATATGGTGGTGGACGTGTCAAAATAATTTAAAATTTAATACATTTTCCTAGTGGTAATATAACTAGAACAGGCGAAAGGTGATTCCGAAATATTTGATGAGTGGGGTATAATATTCATGATACGTATTATACGTATATTTATTTTTTTTACTTTTTAGAGATTTTTTTTGTGTATTTTTGTTGTTTTGGGGTTACTTAAAAAATTTAATTTTATTGTGCTAACAAAAATTTCTTACATGTCAAAGTCGGTACTTATACTTCATATTTACTATCCATCCCCATCGTGTAGTGAAGGGGTCGGCAAAGCGCGTGCTGCTCTTTGCATAGGCATTTGCGGCTCTTTAAACATGACAAACTCTGTAGCCCATTGTTCAAGCAGTTCAGCTTTGAGATTTACATTATCATAAGACATAGTCAGTAAAAAAATGTTCATAAATTAGCAATCGATAAAAATATCTACATAAAATGATATTAAAAATTTTAAGTAACCCCGACAAAAAAAACTCTAAAAAGTAAAAAAATAAAATTTGTCTCTTGCCCTTTTGACTCCATTAAAAGTACCAATTAATATTTTGATGATGAGCCGCGTCGGGGGACCGCCATGTGAAAACCGCTGAATACTAAACGATTGGATATTGTTGTTTTGTTACTTAAGTACGTTGCTTACACAGAGTAGGTCCTTGTATAATCCATACTTTATTATTTTTAACCTTTTTATTTCTTTCTTTGTATTTTGGTTTTATTATTTGATTTACTTATCAGTCCCCCCGACGCTGCGACGCTCAACATCAAAATATTAATTGGTACTTTTAATGAAGTTGAAAGGGCTAGAATTTTTTTTTTTTTACTTTTTAAAGATTTTTTTGTATCGGGACTTTTATTATTCGACCTTTTTTCTTTTCTTTAATTATTTGTTTTGTAAATACGATTGGTGGGGATTGCTTACAAAAAAAGATTAAGTTTTGTCAAGTAGGAAATGAGCTGATGATCAACAAACACCTGAACAGATCTTCATAAATTATAGCTAAGAACCTTCTCGATCACATCAGCTTACAAACACAAGTTTGGATAAACGGAATTAGACAAATATTTGTGTGAAAATGGCTGCAGATTAATTTTGTCAAGTAGTAAATGAGCTGATGGTCATCAAATGCACGAACAGATCTTCATAAATTATAGCTGAGAACCTCCTCAATCACGTCAGCTTTATGAAAAAAACGCATCAAAATCAGTCCATTTGTTTAGGAGCTACGATTCCATAAACAGCTACATGTACGGACAGACGGGTAGACTGACAGACAGACACGTCTAACTTCTAACACATGCACGTCAAACTTATTGCAGACACCCCTCTTTTTGTGTCTGGGGTTAAAAATGAGATATTACATGTTATAATTGGGTTGGAACTAACTGAGATACAAGCTATCCAAAGTAATTTGTGTCACAAAAAATATTACTACAAAAAATTGCTATATTTTTGTAATTATTAAGTTTTTAATGAATTAATAGAATCCATAAACTAGATTACATTAGCTTCAAAATTATGTATAACACATCAATGTAGTATTAACAATTAAGTAACAATCGACGTTTGAAAATTGACTATGACACATATGTAATAATTTTGTAAATTTTTAATTTATCCTAAAATATTAACAATGTTTAAATGAGTTAATATGTGCTTGAAGTAGATTAAATTATCTAAAAATGAAATATTCTACTTTAATCATGATCTAAACAAAAATTATTTTTTTAAAATAGTTGTGTCAGAAAAATTATTTTTTTGAATCGTTTACTTGACAATTTCAACTCTTCTCATTTAAAAGTGTACCGAATCTTAGTGTAGTACAGGGGTAAGTAGTCCGAGGCTCGCGAGCCGCATGCCATTCTTTGCTTATGCATTTGCGGTTTGTCAAACATTGCCATTCGTTCAAGCAATTGATCTTTAAGTTTTTTATACATTTGTATTTTTTATACATATAGTTTTCATGCATTAGTTTCATTCGAGTAGCCGCTCGGTTATCCGAAATAATGTGAATCCAGACCACTCCGGATAACTGAAAGTTCAGATAATAGGCTGGTTAATTTTTGTATTCATGAATTCATCATATTTGAACGATCAAACGAGCCTGCCGAAGGCGGGCCAAGTTCGATCGTGATTATTCGAAACGTCTCGTACGAAGATGATAATTAGTAGTATGCTCGTCATTGCTTACATTTCACACTTTTTAGAGTTTGAAATTTGGCGCCTAGGCTAGTGTGGACTAGCCGGCCCGGTCTTGTACAGTCACATTTTTAGCGATTTTTGTAGTTGAGTATTCCCTGCAAGATGATCTAGGGTATGTTTTTTAACGGGTACATGTAGGGAGGGAGATTGATCATCTTCGAACGAGACGTTTCGTATAATCACGATCGAACTTCGCCCGCCTTCGGCGGACTCGCTTGATCGTTCAATTATACTACATGTCTCGCTCTCGATTATAATTTGTAGACTTTTAGCGTATAGGAAAACTCATTCATTTATCATGTCACATGGCTGGAAACCATAAAGAAAAGAGTTACCGTGTGTTAGATAATACAGATTTTGCGAACGTATCGGTATTATCTTGGATCGGGCGATTGTAAAGTAAAGGTTGTAAAGGTTGTGTCTATATCCACTTCCAAAACCAGCCACTGATACTGCAGCATTTTATATACCATTTAAGTGAAGTGATTTGTATCAATGCCTGCTTTAGACAGCAAGGATTTTTCTCAGTGACCAATCGTTTGAGAAGTTACGTTTTTTGTATGGCTTGATGTTTGATATGAGTAATTTGTTGTTTTGCTCATTTCTTAGGTCTTGTGTCTTATTTAAGTAGTGAATTACAGCTGTAGCGACACATAGGCCAGGTTGTTCTTTATACAAAAGGTAGTATAAGCTCTGGCTTATTTCTTCATGGCTTGGACATTTTTATCAGGTCCGGTATTTTTATTGTTATTTTCTATTTGTCCATGGATATGTTATTTATATTAATTAGTGCGATAGTTTGCCGTGCTGTAGATAAAATAAGCATCATTGATACTTTTTCTGGTGCACTCTTTGGCTGCTTTTAGCTACTTTTAGCTGATTTAATCAGGCAAAGTCCTTCAAAACTGGTGTCCCCTGTACTTGTATATTTAAACATTGTAGTCGTTCCTCAAACATTCCCCTAAAGAATAGGGACAGCAGTTTATCCTTACCGAGATCTTGAGTAGAGATGATCTTGAGTACCGAGATCTTGAGTAGATATATATGTGAATAATTGCAGATGTATTATCAATTCTTAAGAGAATTTTGCCGTGTGATACATTTTTCGCGAAACATCATAGACCAAAGAACGCTGCTAATACTTGTAGATAGTTTATAATAAACTTTCTTTCCTCTTTCATCCAGAAACCATGAGCGTTTACGTCATTACAGTGTGCACTCCACCCGGTTAGAGATGTATCTGAAGATATCTCAAGTTTAAACTGAAGTGTTCTAATTAGGTTAGAAGCTGTTGGTGTATTTATTTTCCACCAATACAGTTTTTCCATTATTAGTTTATTGACATAATTTCTACTGTCGTAGTCGTTGTCACTTAAAATTAAGGCTAGTTATTTTTGCCTTTCTTGTCTTTTACAGTAGATGGATCGATATGCCACCTCTGGGCAAGCTGCCGTCTGTCAACACAAGTCTAAAATCTACTGATTTTATAATAAAAGCAAAGCATTTGCATTTCTGACTTGGTGTTTGTGAACTTTTTTGGTGGTTTATGACAAGGCCCAATTTTTCCAACATGTTTTTCACCAAATTTAATGAATTTTTACAGGATTCATACGAATTTCCCACAATTAATAGATCATCAAGGAAAATAATTGATAAAGTACATAGTTGTCGGTATAAACAAAAGGAATTGTTCATAAACCAAGGGGAAGGCATAAAATACTGGAAGAGCTGCCTCTTAAATCAAAATTTTTAAAACAGGAATAATGTAGTAAATATATTTTAGATCTATCGAACACATATATGATCCAATAGATATCAAGTGTTTGGTAGACTTAATATCTTCCATTTTTAAAATGGATAGTATCGATATATGTGTTTAGATTTTTTTTTATTAATAATAAATCTACTGGTGCCATCTGACTTGTCAACTAAGAACAAAGAAGAAATGAATTCATTATCTTCATTTTGACAAGGCTCTATTACATTTTTAGCTAAGAGCTTATTTATTTCATGCCTACTTTTTATAATACCATGTTTTGCCCAATTTTGGTCTGTTAGTGGTTTTGTTTGATATGGAATTCTCTGGACGGTATTTTATAACCCTTCAGACAATCTAGGACAAATTTATCCTAGGTAATTTATTCCTAGTTTTGCGTAAAGTATTTTAGAGAGCCTGCTGACTCATCTACTTCCTTAGGGGCTGCTGGTGATTTGATGACCGACTCAATGCTTCTGTCGTATTGTACCTTTTTCATTGAGGTTTTGTTATTATTGGAATTTCCTTTTTAGAGTCAGAATGTTCTCCTAGCATTAGTTGCTTCTACGTCTTCAGTAAGAGCTATTTCTTGCTTTTGGGAAGAAATTTGTCGGAGTTTTATCCAGATTTTCTTCTAAAAAATGAAATTGTTTTATAATATAGACCTTTATTGTAAATATTTTGTAACTTCGTCTAATAGACAGTTTGTCGTATGGACTGTTAGTCGTATGAACAGTTTGTTGTATGGACAGTTTGTCGTTTGGACAGTTTGTCGATTGGGCAGTTTGTCGTATTGACAGTTTGTCATATGGGCAATTTTTCGTATAAGCAGTTTGTCGTATAGACAGCTCTTTGTACATGTTATTTCTTTACAAAGACATACTTAAGTGTGAATGAAACACCACACTTAAAGATTCTTTATGTAAATATCTCATATGGAGGTTAAATACTTTTATGTGATACTGGTTTCATATGGAAACTCATACTACTTTTTGTTGTACAGACAGTTTGTCGTATAGACAGTTTGTCATATACAGTTTTTGTACATGTTATTTTTGTACAAGAAAAAACATACTTAAGGGTGAATGAATCACCACACTTAAGCATTTTTCAAGTAAGTGTCCCGTATAGAGGCTAAATACTCTTTATGTGATACTGGTTTCATATGGAAACTCATATATCTTTTTTGTTCTACAGACAGTTTGTCGTATGGACTGTTTGTTGTATAGACAGTTTGTCATATAGACAGTTTTTGTACAAAAAACATACTTAACTGTGAATCAATCACCACACTTAAGCATTTTTTAAGTAAATATCTCGTATGGAGACTAAATACTCTTTATGTGATACAGGTTTCATTTGGAAACTCATATATCTTTTTTGTTCTACAGACAGTTTGTCGTATGGACAGTTTATCGTATAGACAGTTTTTGTACAAAACATACTTAAGTGTTCAGAACACTTAAGCATTTTTTAAGTAAATGTCTCGTATGGAGACTAAATGCTTTTTATGTGTGTGATACTGATTTCGTGTGGAAACTCATATATCATTGTTATACAGACAGTTTGTCACCTGGACAATTTGTCATATAGACAGTTTTTGTACATGTTGTTTTTGTGTAAAAACATAGTTAAGTGTGAATGAATGAACACACACAAGTAAGTGTCTCGTATGGAGACTAAATACTTTTATTTATGTGATACTGGTTTCGTGTGGAAACTCAAATATCTTTGTTATGCAGACAGTTTGTCGTATAAGCAGTTTGTTGTATAAACAGTTTGTCGTCTGGACAATTTGTCATATAGACAGTTTTTGTACAAGTTGTTTTTATGCAAAAACACACTTAAATATGTTTGAATCAGCACACGTAAGCATTTTTTAAGTAAATGTCTCGTATGGAGGCTAAATACTTTTTTGTGATAATGTTTCGTACGGAAACTCATATACCTTTTTTGTAATAGAGACAGTTTGTCGTTTGGACAGTCTGTCATGTAAACAGTTTGTCATATAGACCGTTTGTCGTATGGATAGTTTGTTATATAGACAGTTTTTTGTACATGTTGCTTTTGTACAAAGAAAAAATAAAAAAACATATTTAAGTGTGAATGAATCCACACTTAATCATTTTTGAATTGTCTCGTAAGGAGGCTAAATACTTTTTATGTGATACCTGCATTTCCATTCTGATTTTTATCAGTGGTTTTTATTTAATTCTGCCAGTTTACAACTGATGTTTTTGAGGTTATCGATCTGTTTTCCATTTATTTCCAGTCTTCCATCCGTTTTTTGTTTCTTCCTATCTCTTTTCGTGATCGTGAACATGATTTTCACTTCACCTTATTTCCTGACATTATAAACCTTTTATTCTTATTTAGATTTTATAATTTTTTATACTAAGAGTACTCAGTACTTGTGAAACGTCAAACACAACGAACAAATATGATTGTACAGGGCCGGGCCGGCTAGTCCACACTAGCCTAGGCGCCAAACTTCAAACTCTAAAAAGTGTGAAATGTAAGCAATGACGAGCATACTACAAATTATCATTTAGAACGAGACGTGTAGTAAAATAAAGAAAATTAACGTAATAGGGAATATGCATGTTTTTTTTTTAAATATTTTTAATTCACTGTTAACACCGTTATAACATGGTAAAACATATAAATACTAAAAATATTTACAGAGAAAAATATTGAGCTGTTTAAACGCCGCGATTTTCGCGCGGTCTGTTGATGACGTTAAAGGTCAGTGATCTTTGACGTCATCAACAGATCCATTGTTTAGTACAGCTGTTTTCATTTTTAACTTGCCGTTTTTGACTTTTATTTTTTAACCTAAATACTGCAATGACATACAAATGTAAAAAATACGGACTTGTTTATATGGGATGTTACGTCACTTTCGTTTTAACCAATGGTGTTACTTTTAATTATTAATTTTAAATATTTCAAAACATATTAATTACAAAAATAATGGTTTAGTTCAAATGTCCGGTCAATAAAGTGATAATAAATTTATAAATAAATAAAAAATAAATTATTAGAAAGATTTTTTTTTAACAACTTATAGTACATAGTTATTTGAATTATGAATTAATTAGTGTTTGCTTCAACATATTGCCTCTGTTCCTGGCCGCAATATCTCTTCACCTTTGATTAGCAAAACAGCACTTGCGGTAACATTGGGCTGTTGTTCCACATATGCAAGCGATTTTATGTAAGAGTCTTCAATCCTTCGCTATCGGAAATATTAGAAAATTTTAAATATTTTCAAATTCGGAAAAAAATATTTGAACCAAATTTAGATGCATATTCCCTATTGTCAGGATTTTTTTTAACAACTTATAGTACATAGTTATTTAAATAATGAATTAATTAGTGTCTGATTCAACATATTGCCTCTGTTCCTGGCCGCAATATCTCTTCACCTTTGATTAGCAAAACAGCACTTGCGGTAACATTGGGCTGTTGTTCCACATATGCAAGCGATTTTTATGTAAGAGTCTTCAATCCTTCGCTATCGGAAATTCTAGGAGTCTCGTCTTCCATTTCCACCAAAGTAGTAATTCCATCAGTAACCCTATTTTGAACATCTTCTAATATAACATTCACACCCCTGAGTTTTTCCATATAAACTTTCTTCAGACAACTGATGTTTAATGGGTGTATCATTCTCATTCTCGTCGTGTTCAATAATTTTTTAGCAAGTGCAGTGTTTTAAACGCGTTTTCGTGCATCGGCACTCCCGTAAACAATATATTTGAGATCATTTTTTTTCAAAAAACTTACAAGATATTATTCTCCCCTACTTGCTTTAATATATCTTGCAGAAGACCTTGACGATGATTGTGTTTTAAATTTTCTAAAATGGGTCCATGCGGTGAAGAATTGCAGTGACGTTTGGTGGCAGATACATAACTTTTATGTCCACACTTTTTAAATCATTGACGTCCGTGTGAGAAGGTCGAGCACTAACAAAGCTTTTCTTGGAAGTCTGTTTTTCTTTAAAAAATGTTCAAAAAACAATGCTTAAAAAACAAACTTTAAATAAAGCGGCATCCATCCAGGCACTTGCTTGGTTTTTACAATAAACTGGTAGATCATTAGGAGCTACATATTTTAATGCTTTTCTTTTGGTAGATTTGCCAATTATTATTAAGGGAATTTCTAAAGAAGGTAGGGGACGTTCCTTACTATTCCTGTAACTATGTGCAGCCGCTTGCATCTTGTAATTGAGCCCAATTTTATCACAATTATATATTTGATCTTCAACATAACCATTCTCTTCTTCTATTCTTTGAAACGATCAACAGAAGATTTTTCACCACAAGATTTCAAATGTTTTATACCTGTAGCTCCATCTTCCCAGCCAGGTATTACTCGCATTACAGGTGTCTGGTGTTTCTAACATTGGAAGATCTTCGCTAATAATGATTGGCTCTTCCTGTAAAATTTGGTCCTGATAGTTAGATTCCCCTATTACTTTTCTGAGTGAACCAGAGTTATAATGCCTCATCAATTTTGTTGTATTCACCAGTTGCTTTCATGCATTTTCGTTCAACATTAAGAGACTCTGCTACAGTGCTTACTCCTACGCCGTAATCTGCACCAACTTTTTTTAACAAGTCTCTTCCAACAAGACGTTTAATTGCTTCCATTCTCTGGACAATTGTCACTATTTCCACTTAATTATTCATTTTTTGGTGGATAAAGGCAAAATCTCGACTACATGACTCAAACAAAATAATTTTTAAAAATTATTGTTCGGAAAGAATAAGAAAGAACACGTGCAATTAACGAAATTAAAAGAACACACTGCATTATTTCGGATAATGTGGTGGCAAGTTGAAATCGGATAACACGGCGAAATCGATTTTTATTTTCGATTTTTAATCGAATTTCGTATAACCCGATTCCGGATAACTGAGCGGCTACTGTATTCAGAAAATCGAATGAAATTTCAAAAATTTGGGTGCTCAAGTAGAGATTTGGGAAAGCAGTGAATTTTGCGGAAAAATCTAAGTGTGTTTCTTCGGAAGTTATATTTTTGGCTCTGAATTTGTGGACAGACAAAATTACTTAGTAAGTTTCCAAATATTGGGTTTGGTTTTGAATTTTTGGACAGACAAATGTTCTCAGGAATTTTCCAAAATTTGGACCAATTTAAATATTTTCGGCAAAGTTTCTTAGGACATTCCCAAACTTTAGACAAACAGACTAATGCCAGCTTTTACAAAATATTTGCTTTGGTTTTGAATTCATTTGATTCATTGACAAAGATAGCTTTCCAATATTTTTACTAAAATTTTCCAAAAATTTCCATATTTTTTGCATTTGCGGCTTTTAATCCGAATTTAATCTTGTTTTATCCCTACGGCGAACTTATTAATTTTCTAATGAAATGATTAGATTTGTAATTCTAAGAAAAATCCTTATCTATTCTTGGAACAATGCTTAGAGGTAATGATGGTGGGGATTGTTTGCTTTTGTGCAAAAACCTTTGGTCTGAACTGATTGTGAGTCATAAGGGAATGGACGTGTTGGGAATAAGTTTACGGCGCGTGACTACTATTCTAATATAAACCAAGTGTGAATATTTATATTTTTCAGTTTTTTCTAATAGAAATTTGACGACAGACAATTATTATACAAGTGTCCCTCTCGCTGACTATTTATTAGAAAATAAATTATGTTTATTGGAATTTCTTCCTCATAGGAGTAGAAACATTCAGACCAGTTTATTTGGGTTCCAAAGAGCCAAAATGATCACTTCATATGTGTCTTGAAAAAATGATGCCGTTATATTATTGTCAACATTATACCACAAAAATGATATGGATAAACTAAAAGTTATTATAGATGATAATACTACGAAAGTTGGTGTTGACACAGTTGACAAAATGTGCTCAGCAGATTCTGTTTCCTAAACTAATCGATGGCTTTATGTGTTTTTTTTTTCAGCCTTATGAATATAGGTGGTATAAATTTTGTATTCCTTTGCTGACCAATCCGATAAAAAATTGCACAGGGTTATTTAAAAAAAAATAGCTCTTTCCCTTATAAAAGAGCATTCGACATTCCGAGCGAGCCTTCAGAACTTACCATCAGATGTTCAGACATTTTTTAAAAGAAATTATAGAATGTATAGAATGTAAAATCCCTGAAGAGAGAGTTCGAGAAGAACAACAAAAAAAAAAAAAAAACGCGGATCGCGGAACGATTCCATGTCGTTCGTGCGCACGGGACAGAAGAAAAACCGCAGCATCAATGAATTGAAACAATTGTCAGACATTTATATGTAAGCTTCACTCTTTAACAAAGATTGTGTGTAACCTTACTAAAGCAAAATATAGCTTGAATATATAAATGTATTCAACCCGTTCGTAGCTCTATAATATTAAGTCTTATTAAGACTATGAACAAAGCTCATGTTGATACAACTAGAGATTTGCATGCTATTAGAACCAATTGCCTAGAACCAATTTTTATGGCACTAACGGAGCTAGACAAATAGCATTGTTTTTAAATTCATTTGCTTGTATTTGAATTAAGTGAATAGCCATCTTCAGACGCGTTTCGAGATCTATCTCTCATCAGTGCAGCTTTGCTCTTTTGAATTATAATATGGAATACACTTACATTAACTTGAGCACGATGTGCCTGCTAGATATTTGCATGCTATTCCTAGAACCAGTTATTAATAGTTTTGCAAAAAAAAATGTTTAAGCACAAAGACTATTTTTCTTTAATTATTAATAATTAGCAAACTCTAGGTTATTATACAATAGTGAATATTTATGTGAAACTCTATGACGTAAAATTTACAGCGCACTCGCTGTTGTTAAAATAAAATGCGCACTCGCTCGAAGGTTGAAACACTCCATCGCTGCTCGTTCAGCCAGTTAAGCTTCGATTTTTCATGGTAAATAATTCAAGAATATGTAATCATTGTTTAAAGTAATTGTTCAAAATGAAATATTAGACATTAGAATTGATTTGGAACTAACTGATTCAAATATTGCCACAGGAAAATGGCAATATTCTTTATGAAAGAAACTATTAACAATATTAACAATATTTAAATTAATTAAATTACTGAATGTGCTTAAACTATCTAAGATTATCTACAAAATGAGATATTATACAAAATTAAACAAATTACATTAGAATTAACTGTAACTATAAGCAAAACAAAATTATTTTTTTTAAATAGCGAGCGTCTCAGAAAAATATTTTAGAACATATGACTCCCATTTCTCCGACATTTTGGCTCTTCTCACTTGAAAGTCTACCAACCGCGGCTCTAGTATAACCTAAGCTGTTTAGCGTTTTATACGAAGATTATCTGCACACAATAAATGAATTCAAAATATATTTAGCTATGAAACATTTAAACTATTTATTAGCCTAGAATAATATACTATTGGCTGACAACTAAGTTCGATGTTGCGGGTATGGTGAGACTGGGAAAGGATTATTCATGGCGAATTGCTTGAACGGAACCAAAAAAATATATTTTTCTAATGAAGTATTAAAGGTTAATCTATATAGGCAGCTCTTAATTTTAGTTTAAAATTTTCCTGATAAATACTTGTTAAAAAACAATTGTTTGCTTGGCTTCAGATGTCATAACCTACTAGTTCAAGGGGCCAAAAAACATAACAAAATCTGGACACCATTAAAATTTAATCCAGTCCGACCATTAGGAAAGGCAAGGTATTCACATAAGATTAAGCAGGCTCAAACATTACATAGGTTTGGTCCCAAGTGGGAAGAGGAACTTTTTCTTATCTTGCCCTTCGAAAACTCAACTTTATTTAAGACCGTGACACACGAAAATATAGAAACTCTTAAAAAATCATTTGCTTAAATCATGGTACAGATGCCACAGATGAAATTATTCAAGAAATAGAAGAAATACTAAGCGTTTCCAAACAAATTATTGAACATGAAAATAAACAGCCGGAACTTGATAAAAGTTATTGTTATCAGGAGAACAATTTGTGTGTAGTTGAAAATGTTGTTTTTGAAGTTGATAATGACTTTTTACTGTATTTTACTACCAAATGAATTACAAGTCTCTACACAAATACAAGATTCCAGTAATAATAATAAAATATATAATAATTGCGACTGTTCTATACAAAGAACCCGAACGGGAAAGTGAAGCTGAGCCGCAAAATACTGAGAAACCAGACATTTCACCCATTAATTCAGTGTGGCAACTTCTTCATTGTTTTCATTATCAGATTCGGATGAATTACGATCTAGAAAAAGAAAGCCTAAACCACAAGATTGGTTGGGAAATAGAACTGAAAATCTTAGTAATTCAGGTCAGCAATACTTTTTAAAAAATTCTCGAAAAGTAAGCTTGGCCAAAGTTGTAGAGTAACCCTGTGCCGGATCCTGTTATCGTTGTACAGAAAATTTTAGTGTCGCCAAAAGAAAAGATATATTTACCAGCTATTGGTGTTCGGGAGATTTGGCCCGACACAGAGAATTCATGCTTCGTATTATGGTTGAAATTATTAAAGGAGGACAAAATAAAGAGGAATACACAGCTCAAGTAGAGGAGAACAATGAAGAAAAAATTTGAATGATTGAAAGAAAAATCGAGGTCGAATCTAAGATACAAAAGGAAAACAAAATAAGCAAACAGGGGGAAGTAAAATCTACAAAAAAAAACCTAAATTGTGCCTACTACTTTCCAAACAGTAAATCTCGAGATACTAAAACTAGAGTATGCATAACCTTTTTCATGTGAACTTTAAACATAAGTCATCTAAGAATCCAAACAGCTCGTAAAAAATTGAATGAACAGTAATTGTTCAATCACCGTTGATAAAAAACTACAATGTTTTGAATCATGGGGTGAGAAAAAAGCGTATACCCAGCCCTGCGAAATAACTGAGAGGAAGAAAAAGGATTTGCTAAGTTTGGTCAATATGGAACATATTCCTTCAAGCCATTCTACATTTTATGAAAGTTTCAGTTTTAATGGTGTCTGTGATTGATGACTAATGTTTACCAAAAGGCTGAATTTACTTGTTTACTATTTTTAGTTAGAAACATAATAATTAGTTATAATATTAGGTATTAGTATTATCAATAATTAAATAGTAAAATCAATTACAATAATAAAATACTGAGGTGATGGCAATGGAAAATTATGTGTCAATTTAAGCAAGAATACTGTTACAACTCTTTACTAAACCAAATATACTTTTATAATCCAAGAATACCTTTAGAAAACCCAATAAAAAGAAAGAACAACAGTTTTCAATTAAAAAAAAATGTTGGTAATAATTAGTCAGATAATGTATGAAAAGGATTAATTACCTATAGAATAAAGCAATATAATAAGTCTGAAATATGACATTCAGCTATCAAACATTCAACTTTGATTATTGCACCATGCAACCATGATTTTTGAGATGTAGTCTTCCTGTCGGTGTGCGATCGACCATTTTACTATAAGAAGTTTATTTTTTAATAGGAAGAACTTGAAATATTAAATAAACATGAAATTAGAAGTGAACTACTTAACCAAAGAATTAAATAGTGAGGAAAATTCGATCAAACGAGCCCGCCGAAGTTCGATCGTGATTGTACAAAACGTTCGAAGATGATAATTTGAAGTAATGCTCGTCATTTCTGACATTTCACACTATTTAGAATTTGAAATTTGGCGCCTAGGCTGGTGTGGACGGCGCACGGCCGGCCCTGTTCAGTCATATTTTTAGCGATTTATGTAGTTGAGTTTTCCCTGCAAGATGATCTTGGGTATGTTTTTAATGGGTACATGTAGGGATATAGGGAGGGAGATTGATCATCTTCGAACGAGACTTTTCGTAGAATCACGATCGAACTTCGCTCGCCTTTGGCGGGCTCTTTTGATCGTTCAATTATACTACACGTCTCGTTCTAGATCATGATTTGTAGACTTTTAGCGTATAAGAAAACTAATTCATTTATCATATTACATGACTGGAAATCATAAGGAAAGAGTTACCGTGCGTTAGATAATACAGATTTTTCGAACGTATCGTTATTATCTTGGATCGGGCGATTGTAAAGTTTTGCGAAGGTCTGTGACCGTCGAGGCCAACCAGCAGTAGGTCTGGTTGTGTCTATATCGACACATTTTGTAAAACCAGTCAGTGATACTGCAGCATATTTTGTACAATGCGTGTGAACTGATTTGTATCAATGCCTGCTTTAGACAGCAAGGATTTTCCCAGTGACCAATCGTTTGAGAAGTTACGTTTTTGTATGGCTTGATGTTTGATATGAGTAATTTGTTGTTTTGCTCATTTCTTAGGCCTTTTATCTTATTCAAGTAGTGGATTACAGCTGTAGCGACACATAGCCCAGGTTTCTCTTTATAGAAACGGTAGTATAAGCTCTGGCTTATTTCTTCCTTTCTTGGACATTTTTATCAGGTCTAGTATTTTTATTGTTATTTTCTATTTGTCCATGTATATGTTTTTTGCTGTAGCTAAAATAAGCATCGTTGATACTTTACATTGTTGATACATCGTTTATTCGATCAGGCCCAAGTCCTTCAAGACTGGTGGTGTGTCCCTAATGACGTATATTTAAACCCTGTAGGTCCTTCCTCAAACATTCCCCTGAAGAAACGGGACAGCAGTTAATCCTCACCGAGATCTTGAGTAGAGATGAGTGATATAGCTGATCTGATGCAGTTCAAAGTCCAATAGCTTCCTCCGTTTTCAAACCTTTCCGTTAGAAAACGTATTATAGTATATTTACTGTACTTGCATTAAATATTTGAATATTGTTTGATATAGAAAATTTCCAGCATAGCTTTAAGGTACCTTAGTATTATTTCAGTGTTGAAGGTTTTATGGCCTTGATCATGATTTCTGTAGATGCTTCATTTATTCCTTTACTTAAGAACGCTTTTCGGACAAGTTCCCTGCCACCATTGAAAGTTTGTGTGCCAGTGGATTGTGCCAGTATTTCTTGCTTGAAAGGAAGAAAATAATAAATTTTTGTGAAGTTTAAAAGTTGAAGGCGGTTCGGTAAGTAGTTTTTTGAGGAGCGGGTACCAGGGCTGGGTTGACCACAATGGTACCACGACTGTTCCCTCAGATTTATCGGTTATTATTCTCCGCGAGTTCTAAGGGTAAGTGCGAAAAGAGGAAAAAAAAATAGATTTTTCATTGGTTGACCTAATAGTAAATGCATCTACTGTCATCACGTTTGGATCTGGGGAGCGAGAACAAAATCTAGGACATTTTCGATTCAACCTTGATTTAAAAAGGTCAATTGAGAAAATTACAAACTTTTTATTGATTTTCTCAAATGTCTCTTTACTCATAACTGACAGGATGTATGACGCGTAAACTCATATTTTTCTCCTCTCGCACCATAGCCAGACCTCTCTTGCTAATGCATTTAAGTAGGGATATTGAATGCCGCCTGTCCTATTGATATAGGAAATTGCAGACGTATTATCAATTCTTAAGAGAATGTTGCCGTCTGATACTTTGTTCTCGAAATATCTTAGAGCAAAGAACGCTGCTAAGTTGTAGATAGTTTACGATAAACTTTCTTTCCTCTTTCGTCCAGAAACCATGAGCGTTTACGTCATCACAGTGTGCACCACACCCAGTCAGAGATTCAGAGATGTACCTAAAGATATCTCAAGTTTAAACTGAAGTGTTCTAATTAGGTTAGAACCTGTTGGTGTATTTATTTTCCACCAATACAGTTCATAGTAGTTTTTTTTAACATAATTTTTACTGTCGTAGTCGTTGTCACTTAAAATTAAGGCTAGATACTTTTGACTTTCTAGTCATTTACAGCATATGGATTCATATGTCACCGCTGTGAAAGGTACCGTATCTGTCAACTCGGGTCTAAAATCATTTATTGCCGTAACATTTGACTGTCAATTTGATAACCAAGAAGAGGAGAATTGATCCAGCGGTGATCAAAGCTAGGGAAGAACACAAGAAAAAGAAAATCGAAAAGCAAATTAGAAGATTGGAAAAGAATGCTAGGCAGTTGAAAATAATCGAGGAGTGTGAAATTCCATTACATTTGACTTATAGCAACGAGGTTTACATGTTTACAAGAATGTTAATATTAGTGCACAAGTTCAAGAACAAATAATTTTGTTGGAGAAAAAGTGGGTAAAATACAAAGGGGATCAACATTTAAGTGATGTGAAGATGTTAGATAGAATAATGTTTGCACAACAGCACGCTTTGGACGAGTTGAGGAAAGAATCAGAAGAATTGTATCAAGAAGCTATACAGGTTGATTTGGGCGTTTACTTGAAGTGATTACTTGGATATTTCAAAGAAATGGTAAAATACAATAGCTTAAAGAAAAGAAAATGTTGGTCTGTGTGAGAACCTGAAGCCCTTCTAAATGGATTGAGAGTTTATGTAGTTTTTATTGTTAATAAAAGCTTGTGTCGCTGGATCTACTGAATTTATATTAAAACCCAAGTATTTGCATTTCTGACTAGGTGTTTGTGAACTTTTTTGATGGTTTATGACATGCCCAATTGTTCCAATATATTCTTCACCAAATTTGATGAATTTTTACAGAATTCATACGAATTTCGCACGATTAATAGATTATCTATGTAAATAATTGATAAAGTACTAGTTGTCTAATTTTTTTCATAACTGGTTTCATAATTTTTGTATAAACAAAAGGACTTGTGCATAAACCAAAGGGAAGGCAAGTAAACTGGAAGAGCTGCCTCTTAAATTAAAATTTTTAAAATAGGATTAAAGTAGTATATATGCCTTTTAGATCTATTGAACACATATATGATCCAATAGATATTAAGTGTTTGGTGGACTTAATGTCTTCCATTTTAAAATGGATAGTATCGATAAATGTGTTTAGATTTTTTAAATTAATAATGAATCTACTGAAACCATCTGGCTTGTCAACTAAGAAGAAAGATTATTAAGAAACAGCTTATTTATTTTATGCCTAATTTTTATAATACCATTTTTAGCCCAATTTTGGTCTGTTAGTGGTTTTGTTTGATATGGATTTCCCTGAAAGGTTTTATACCTCTTCAGACAATCTAGGATAAATTTATCCTTGGTAGTTTATTCCCAGTTTTGGGTAAAGTATTTTAGACAGCCTGATTTACCTCATCAGGCTCCTTTACCTCATCTACTTCCCTAGGGGATTCTGGTGATTTTGATGACCGACTCAATGCTTTTGTCTTGTTGTACCTCTTTCATTGAGGTCTGGGCTTGATTTTTTTATGAATCTTTCTGGATAGCCTTCTTGCATCCATTTTTGCTATCTAATTTTTAATTAATCGTTTATTATTATTGGAATTTCTTTTTTGGAGCCAGAATGCTCTCCTAGCATTTCTAATATATCCTCATTGACCCGAGGTCTGTTTTCAGTTGCTTCTACATCTTCAGTAAGAGCTATCTCATTTGATTTCTCTCTTGCTTATGGGGATTGTTGGTTGAGATTACCTGAATCAACATTATATCCAGATTTTCTTCTAAAAAAAGAAATTATTTTATAATATGGACCTTTATTGTTAGTATTTTTGTAACTTCGTCTAATGGACAGTTTGTCCTATGTACTGTTAGTCGTATGGACAGTTTGTTGTACAGACAGTTTGTCATTTGGACAGTTTGTCATATGGACAATTTTTCGCATAGACCTATGGACAGTTTGTCGTATACACAGCTCTTTGGACATGTTATTTCTGTAGACAGACATACTTAAGTGTGAATGAATCACCACACTTAAGCATTTTTTAATTAAGTGTCTCGTAAGGTAAATACTTTTTATGTAATACTGGTTTCGCACCGAAACTCATATATCTTTTTGTTATACAGACAGTTTGTCGTATAGACAGTTTGTCGTATAAACCGTTTGTCATATAGACATTTTGTCCTAAGGACAGTTTCTCATATAGACAGTTTATGTTCATGTTGTTTTTGCAAAAAAAACATACTTAAGTGTGAATGAATCAACACACTTAAGCATTTTTTAAGTGTCCCGTATAGAGGCTAAATACTCTTTATGTGATATTGGTTTCATATGGAAACTCATATATCCTTTTTGTTCTACAGACAGTTTGTCGTATGGACAGTTTGTCGTATAGACAGTTTGTCATATAGACAGTTTTTGTATAAAAACATACTTAAGTGTGAATGAATCACCACACTTAAGCATTTTTTAAGTAAAGACAGTTTGTCGTATAAACAGTTTGTCGCCTGGATAATCTGTCGTATAGACAGTTTGTACATGTTGTTTTTGTGTAAAAACATAGTTAAGTGTGAATGAATCAACACACTTAAACATTTGTTAAGTGTCTCGTATGGAGACTAAATACTTTTATTTATGTGATATTGGTTTCGTGTGGAAACTCATATATCTTTGTTATGCAGACAGTTTGTCGTATAAACAGTTTGTCGTATAGACAGTTTGTCGTCTGGACAATTTGTCATATAGACAGTTTTTGTGCATGTTGTTTTTATGCAAAAACCTACTTAAATGTGTTTGAATCAACACACTTAAGCATTTTTTAAGTAAGTGTCTCGTATGGAGGCTAAATACTTTTTATGTGATACTGGTTTCGTGTGGAAACTCATATATCTTTATTGTTATACAGTTTGTCGTATGGACCGTTTGTCATACAGACAGTTGCTGTATATGTTGTTTTGTACAAAACCATACAACACCCTTAAGCATTTTTTAAATAAGTGTCTCGGATGGAGGCTAAATACTTTTTATGTAATGCTGGTTTCATGTGGAAACTCATATATCTTTATTGTTATAACCACAGTTTGTCGTATAAACAGTTTGTCATTTAAATAGTTTGTCATATAGACAGTTTGTCTTATAGACAGTTTGTCATATTGACAGTTTTTTTGTACATGTTGTTTTTGTACAAAAACACACTTTTTATGGCTAAATACTTTTTAAATGATACCTGCATTTTTATTCTGATTTTTATCAGTGGTTTTATTTAATTCTGCCAGTGTACAATCGTCTTTTTTAAGGTTATCGATCTGTTTTTCAATTTTTTTCCAATCTTTCATCCGTTTTTTTGTTTCTTCCTATCTCTCTTCGTGATTGCGAGTATGATTTTCTCTTCTTCTTATCTCCTGACATTATAAACCTTTTATTCTTGTTTAGATTTGGTAATTTTTTGCACTTGTGGTATAGATAAATAACACACATAATACATATATTATATATAATATGTATTATTAATAATTATTATCTATCTAGTACGTGTAAAACGTCAAATACAACTAACAAATATGACTGTACAGGACCGGCCGTGCGCCGTCCACACCAGCCTAGGCGCCAAATTTGAAACTGTAAATAGTGTGAAATGTCAGCAATTATCATCGAGAACGAGACGTGTAGTATAATATAGTGTTAAAAAATTAGCAAATGAAAATATAGAAAATAAAAATTTAGTGCGAGAAGGATTATTTATTGAATATAATGAAGAAAATGTAGTTTGTGAAGAATTACCAAATATAAATGATAATAAACAGATATATTGAATAAATGTAATTATATATAATATATGTATTATGTGTGTTATTTATGTTCACAACAAAAAATATTCAGGAAGAAAGACAAAAAGCGAGTCAAATTCAAGCCAAAAGAATGAAGTAACTGATAAGAGTTAAAGTAACTGATGTTGACCAGGGTAGTGGAGATGCTTGATCAATTCTAACATCTATTTTGTCGAAAACTTACAATGGTTATTTCTCATTGAGGACAGTGTTTGTCCAGAGAAGATAATTAAAAAAGAAGAAGTTCCTGAGTTAGAATTACCTTTATTTTCAATTACTAATAATCAAGGGTCTGACCAAGATTATTATTTTTTATTTAATACCTGCAATTGCCAAATAAAATGCACTAATAAAAAATATTCCTATGTAAAAAGCAACCTACTTTGTAGTTCTAAATGCCATTCTTGTTTGCCATGTTGGAATAAATAATTTTATTGTAAACTTTCATTCTCACCAATAAAGTGATAATGTAAGTGCTTTAACGAAAATAACATCCGTAAATTAATTTTAAAGTATTAGTTTTTTTCCTTCTTTCCTAACACAATATGCATACTTTTTACACTGTATAGGTATGATTTGATATGTTTAATATAAATATATGTATATTCCATTGTATTCAGAAATTATAATTAGAGTAGAGTAGAATCATTGGTTTATCCGCTTGAGTCATTGCGAGGCGGTGAATTTTCTTGTCGGTGAATTGACTTCGGTGAACTTTCCAGTTGCATAGCTTGGATGCCAATTAATAGCAAAGCTGAAGCTACGTGGAGGTTTATTGTAGAAACTAAATATAATGCGGCTGTTATTTGTATTCATAGCTACAAAAAGTTACACGTGAGCTAAACTACTCCTAACTTTGCATTGTCTGAGTAATAGATAAGTAAGGCATTCACAGCAGTGCCAATGATGCAATATGTTTAATAAAGGACAGTTTCTGGAGTGCCGGGTTCAATCCGAGAGCGATGTCTAAGCGCATTTGTTCGAATAACACAAATGTGACTAACGAAGACGACATAAACATATCAAACCTAGCAATGATAGGGGAGTATGTAACCATTGGAACAATTTCATAGAGAATGAAAAAGGAGGTAGCAACCTTCAACAACCTAGGACAAGCAATAATAAGTGTTATTACAATATTTGTACTGGTACCATATCAATGATAAGGGGCAGTAATGTTACCATACCAAATGACTGTATAATCCTTGTACGGGTACCGTATCTTAAGGGTAATACATAGGGTGAAAATAGTCAAATCTAATCAATTCAAAAGGTATTTATATTGTGATGAACAAAATTATACAAATAAGATCAAACCAAAACAAGATTAACAATCAAGGATTGAATTAGATAGACCGTTTCGGATGTTGACATATTATTTTCTTTCTGTTAAATATGACTGAAACCAGCGTTTTACCTCTGATTCCAAATAGTTCCAGTTTTTCCAACAGTTTATTATGCGATGTACAATCGAAGGCTTTCCACAGATCCCAAAAGTTTCCCATTGCACATTTTCCCCTGTCTATTTTGTATATTAATTTTGAATACAAATTTTCCATTGACGTTATGGTTGATCTATCTTTGCGTAAACCATGCTGATCTATTGGTATTATTTTTTAGTTTGTCAGGAAGGGCGTGAGTCTACTTTCCATGCACTTTTCTTATATCTTCGCTGTTACTGAAATCATCGCTACTGGTCTGTAATTGTTTAATACGGTTTAGTCTTCCAAACCTCTCATTAGAAATGATAAAAGGGGCAAGATACTTTCTGAATCATCATTGCAAAGTGTGAAATCAACTGCTGTACTTCTCATACAGTATCTCTGTATACGAACGCCCATACAATGGATGAAGTATCGATAATGTGGAAAAATACAATAGACCGTAACACTACAATAGCATCAGCCGTAACAAAATTAAAATCCGTAATGAAATCAAAATCGTGTGTTTTTCGAGAATATATGATTTAGTAATATGTCCCTAAACATTGAAATGAACATATAAAAAAACAATTAACACCTACAAGAAGAGTTTTGCATCATAAATTTATTTAGTTTGCTTTATGATGTCATGATATCATTTTTGGTACAACATTTAGTTGAACAACGTGTTAGATTAAGAAGAAATTGAGAATTGTTTATAAACTTTCCTAATTACTAGAAAGTATATATTACTACGTTTACTTGTAGGACCTTATAGTTTTAACTGTTCCACAAAAAAGATTAGAGATAAAAAATTTATTTTTTCATCGTAATGCAAACAATAAATAATTGTATTGATGCGGGCGCCTCATTGATAAAAGTTCCATTTGATTTCCATCATTAGTGGAAAAATGAAAGCATTACTGGAAAGAAATAGGCGGTTATTTTTTAGAGCTTCCGCAGTAACTGGTCAGGTACGGCTTAATGGCTTTAGATCGACATTGGAAAACACATATTGAAGATAAGGGAGATAGTATTTATGTCCCTTGTATTTGGTTACAATGCATTGTTGCAATTTACATAATATGGGCAATAAATATTGAAGAGACTGAATGTTATAAACTGCAAAATTCGATAAAATTGTAATAATATTTAGTAATTTACTAAATATAGCTAGCGGATTCGCTTGTTTCTAAAAACCCTACGAATACGAGTAGGGATTGTTTCAACGTCATGAGCAAATATTTATTGCAGAGGTAAGTTACCTCCAAGTCATTAGTGATTTGTACTCCATGTGCTCTGTATTCAGATGTTATAACAATTAGATGTGCAAAAGAATTTATATGCTTGCAAATCAATAAAGCATATTGAAAACTACTGACGTTGGAAACAATAAAGTGGCAAAGTTATCTTAGTTCAATTAATTTCAACTTACATTCAAAAAATTTCAAACTAGAAATTTTCTGATCTAAAAATTCCACAATAGTTTGGAATTAAAAACTATTATGCAAATCCAGCAGCCAATTCTTTACATACAGTTAGTGACATGATATTTCTGTGAACTTTGCAACATTACCAAACATAAACAAAAAAACGAGAGTAAAAGACTTTGTGAGGGAATATTGTCGAAGAAATGAGGGCAAAATTATAACATGTTCAACTTAGTCAAGACCGCAGCCCGGAAAACAAATATAATGGATAACACATCAAGTCGGATTTTTAATTCAAATTTATAACACACAATGTAAAAACGTTTAATGTGCATGTGTGTATGTATAAGAAGACGTTAATATACAAATACAAAAATATTTTATGTACAGACTTCATATTACTCACAAGATAATTAATATTTGGAGAAATATCAGATGTCTATGTATAGACATGTCATTCTTTCACAAATCGTACTCCTATTTTGACTCCATGATTTGGATTAGTCAGAAATTTTATTTGTCACTTGTTTACATGAAATAAGTCGACACCTATATCGGGATTTCGTTCGTATATGTGTATTTTCAGAAATATAAACAATAAATATAATATATATTTTTAATTTTGGTACTTAGGTGGATTTAATAACATTTTACATTCATAATCTCCAGTTTTACTAAATGGATCGTTCTCGATCTTCCACTATTTAAAATCTTATTAGGTCATCTTCTTAATCGCATGGTGGAAGTATTTTATTATTTTTAATTATTATAAAATAAAAACAATTAAATTGTTCAAATGATGTCTACATGCACATCCCCAAGTCGTGTGCAATTGGAAAAAATACCATATATTTGCTAGGTTCTAATCTAAAACGCATGTTTCAAAAAGGCGGGGTCTCTATTCAATCAGAAGATATAAAATAATTTCAAGCTCGCGGATATAGTTCGGTTATTCACGTCATGTGAATAGAATATACATTATTCAGAAAGATAACAAATAAAAAGTGACCCTCATTATTTTACTGAATATTCTATAACACAATGATTCTATTTCTATGAAGAAAAAAAATTGAATATTAAGATAGATCAAGAGACGATATAATTATTAACAACTAATTATCTTCAACGATATGTTACAAAGAAAGTAATTATTTCATAATTTTAACTTCCGTTGAATGTTCCTGAGAAGAAAAATGTTTTGCTTCTGCTTTTTTTCTGTAATCTGTATCATGCAATGGTACGTTAACGTCCCTTTCACCGTTAGAGCCATTTTGAATCTTGCCTCTAATATTTGTTCTTCTTCATTATATTCTTTATCCTCTACAAATTTCAATGAAATGTTAGGAAGTGACTCAGTTGCCCATTCGAATAATTCTTTCGGCGCTTGGATTGGATTGGTTATTCTTTGAAGACTAGTTCTAGCAGATAACCTTTTCAAAGTCCCACCCAGGCCATCGCACGCATCTTTGCCGCGAGAAGTTGGAAAAAATTGCCAAAATTCTACAGCTAAACCAAAATCTTTTAGGTGATGAGTGAGATTGACAAAAATGTTTGCGTTTTTGTACTGCGCACTTGCCCCATCGGAAAAATATGTAAATTTTTCAATTTTCTTAAAGTTTTTCTTTATAAAATCTACTAAATGCTTTTGAAACACATGAAACGCAATTGTATCATGTTGCAAATATTCGGATATAATTACGAAACTTTTCATTCGAGCTTCGCCGTCAGAGTGCCTGTAGTAGATTGCAAATGGGTGCACTGTTGCCTGGTTATTATTTCAGTGAATTCCTTGTACGGCATTATGAACAACAAAAGTATTATTCTCCGAAATATCACAGATTACAATGCACTCGTTTTCTGTCAATTCGTGTTTTTTTATTCTTCATAATATCGTTTTGTTTTTTAACAAGGTAAAAGGTTTGTTTTTTTTGTAAATATTCGCCCACTGGGGATATTATAACTTGTAAATTGGTCCTATAAACGTTAGTCCATTGTCTGTAAGTAATTTCGTCAATGTAATTAAACTCAAAAATGTTTTCTAATTCGTCGATTAAATCTGTTGCACCAGGACACTCAGAGCACGTTCCAAAATAACAATTTGTTGATGCTTCAACGCAAATCATACGGCTCAAACAGTCATGATAAGTTTGCATTGGGTTCGGTGTATCGGCTGTCAGGTTTTTAATATTCGACCCTTCGATTAATAATTTTACATTTTCATGGATAGCACAAACACAGACTGAATGGGTACCACTTGCACCGGCTAGCACGCAATGTTTTGGCCTCAAAGATGCGAATTTGGAGAAAATACATTTGATTTCAGGATAATTTTCTTTGAATAACTTATGAAGCTCTTTCAAATTCACTAACAATAATCGTTTTTGCACGTGAATGCGTTTATTGTCTGCTTTGACCGACACATAATCTTTTTGTCCTGACAGCATGCGGCTATTCTCATCCAGTTCATAAAAGTTGATTATTAAATCAACTACTTCTTTTTCTATGGACGGATGACTCTTCGGGCTAGGATCGGCTAAGATTCCTTTCTTTTCCTTCGGCAGTTTTCTTCGCAATCGTTATCATGTGAGTCGTAGCAGAAGGAAAATGATGTAAAATTTTTCGGAAAGACCATTCTTTAAAAATAGTCAAACTTTTAATTTGTATTGCACGTTCCGTGGTTGAATTGAATCTGCCTTTTAAAATTTGCAAAATATCATAACCATCATTTTCGTGGAAAATCCTTTCTGACATTGCTTCAGATATATTTTGCATTTTATCCTTTGAATACATCTTTTGAGGAACTTTCTTCTTTTTAATTGGTGAAATTCAAATCAAACCCAAACCCTTGTCGATTGCATCAATCGCTTCATCAATTACTTCTCTGTCTCTTTCGAACGATGCAGGACTTTCCGGGATATGATCCACGTCCCCATTATTTTCATCAAACACTTCATCATTTGGCGAGGTGTTAGAGTTAAAATCATTAACTTTTTTGTGCTAAAAATATATTCATACGCACTTCAAACATGTGATCGTGAAATATAGATAATAAATAGTAAAACATACCTTCTCGTTAGATTGAAGCATGTTGTTATTTTCATTGTCTTTTTATTGTCGGCACGTGTTGCAATTTTTTTGTATCAGTATCGGAGTTTCCTGAGGCTTTAATAATTGCGTACTGTCGGATGAGGAGACACATTGAATGGGTTCAAGCATCTACCCGTTCGTATTTTTGACGATTTCGATAATTTGGAGGATAATTTTGGCATTATATGGTTCGAACTTTATGTAGTTTTCACTAAGTTTTTAGGTTATAAATACCACGCAAATGTATCGCAACGTGCCGAGGAAGGCTAATAAAAACGTCGCTCGGAAGCGGCGCGCGCACTCGAAATTATTTAATATCTTCTGATCGAATAGGGACACCAACACCAAACATGGGTCTTTTAGATTAAGACCTAGCAAATATATGGTATTTTTTTCAAAATCATACGTTTTGGGAATAAGCAGGAAAACATTATTTGAACAATTTAATCCTTATTATTTTATACTAATTAACAATAAAAAAATATTGTTAGCACGCGATTAAGAAACTAACATAATAAAGTATTCAATAGTGAAAAAATGAGAATGATCCGTTCAGTAGAACCGGAGAAAATGAATTTTGTATGTTCGAGAATCCAGCTAACCAACAAAACCCAAAATGTACACATTTTGAGAAATACACATTTCCGAACAAAATCCCGATATACGTGTCTTGAATGAATGAGGTGCTGAAAAAAAATTTGTATGTCATTCAAAATTGTGATAATTTTTTTTTGTTCAAATCCTTGCGATTTGTAAAAGAATGACCCGTATACACGTAATGTGTTCTCCACGTGTGTGTCGTTTATTCATGTACGTGTTTCTTATTTGACAAAACCCATTTTCTAAAATAAATGCTATTTTCCTCTGAGTAAAAAATAGGTTGTTTTGAAAAATAGATTGGAAAATATTTTCTATAAAAGTCAGGTCGGAGTTTCGTTGAAGTTCAATTAGTTCCGTTTGTAAATAAAATGGAGTTTCTTACTTTAAATGGGAATCAAAGAATTTTGAAATTTACTTTTTGGCAGCAATAATCTTGAAATTCGGTGTTAGGTTCCTCATTTATAGATTTTAATTCGTTCGCAATGTTTCGTAGTTAATTTGATTTTTGAGATTTGAAAGAGTGGGAAAATAAAGAGCTGTAACTTGTATTGGAATGACTTAATGTGCCCATAAAGTTCATCAGCAGTTGATCTTGTATTTGTAACATACAATTCAATGCATTAAACTAAGTTGTAAGATGAAATGTACGATCACATAGCTAATTTGTGTTTAGCTCTTGTTCCGCTTTTTATGTATCTATAAAAAGAGGTACATACCACATCCTTCAAATTATAAAATCGTTTCAGAATCTCCCCTAAATTAATCAACGCACTTCACAATATACCTATTACAAGATCTTTATCAGTGCAGGTTCAGAAAATACTCATGGAGGATCACAAAGAAAATGAAGCAGCACATTTTTATCGAAAGGAAAACTCATTTATATACAATTAAGTAATTGTGACCAACAGTAAATTGAGAAATTAAAAATTACATTTTTGAATACTATAAAATCAAACATCAAATGACACGTATACTTTTTCAATGAACTAATGTACTTCTATAAATTAATAATTTATTTTGATTTTTTTGGATTATAATGATTGTTAACCTTAATAACCTCCTAATTATATATACAGGTAAACCTCGTTTTTCGCCGGAGTTCCGTTCCGAGAGACACTGGCGTAAAAAAATCGCCTTAAAAACAATACAAATATAATGGACGATATACGGTTAAGTTCTGTATCAAAATTCTAGGAGCAATCAAACAATTTTATTTAATACGCCGGATTTTTTGAGGGGGTTGATTTTGTCTTTAATTAAATTTATGATTATAACCAATAATAAGGCATTAAACAATATGTGGGACAACTTTGTGGAGGGTTTAATTGCTACTTGAAGATTTTGCTTTCGAAGAACCTTTTTTTCGAAGCGGTTTTGTCGGTTGTTTTGCCAAAATATGCTAGGGAGATACAAGTTTTATCTGTATTTTAAGCTTTCGGATATATTTGAGCCATATATGGTTCGCAATTAGAATAGCAATTAATAGACAAAATTGATTCTTTAAAATATCATTATAAACACAACAAAAAAATGAAAAGAACGAAATTCAGCAGTGGTCAAAACGACTTTACATATTTACGACTTACATATTTCGAAATTTATAGCTGACCATAGCAAACCATTTATGGATGAAGAATTCATACAAAAATTTATTTTAGCTGCTGTTAACGAAATTTTAGTACAGTCAATTTAAAAATTCCAAGATAATTGTCTCCACATAGAGTGCAGTTAGACGAATTGAAAGTATATCAACTAATATGTTTAATAAGAAAATATTTTACAATTTGCACCGCTCAACAGCTAATTTTTATCCGTGGAATTGATAAAAAAATTTGTGCGACAGAAGAATTTCACTCTCGCGTCAAATTGACAGCTTACCGTCCTAGTTACAAAATATACTATTTTGCATCAATTAGATGTTTTCGGTATGTCCGATATCAAGTGGGAAAATTTAAGAAATGTGATGGATGGTGCAAAAAATATGACAGGTCTAAACACTGGTTTAATGATTGATTAATAAAAAAATAGAGAATTAAATACTACACAACCTCCTCTAGAACTTCATTATATTATCCATCAATATGCACTATGTCCAAAATTTTTAAATTTGAAAAATGTTATGAATATTGTTGTAACATCCATCAGTTAAATTCGCAAAAACGGTCGAATTTTTCAAAAATTCTTAAAAGAAATAGTACAGAAATAGATATATTGTGTACTTTTTTTAAGTAAGTTGGCTTAGTCATGGGAAAAATTTTCAAAAAAAAATTCGAGTTGCGAGACGAGAATGAAATGTTTTTAACAGAAAAAGGAAACAATTTATCAGAATTATCGAATTTTAAATGGATAAGCAAGCTAGCTTTTCTTGTTGACATTGCAACTTAGCTCAATAAATTATATATAACACTGCAAGGAAAAGCAAAGTTAATCAATGAGTTTTTTATGGAAAGCTTTCAGCTTATAATGAAATTGTTTATTTATCAACTTGAAAATAATGATTATTGTCATTTTCCTACTTTGCACAATCGTTTTTAACTAAAAATGACAGTGTTATTCACTAAAATTATTGGATCAAAATTTTCTTTATCGCTTTCAAGATTTTTATGCAAAAGAAATTGGTATATTAATATTTATAATAAAATCATAATAAATTTGCTGTTTTAAAAGCAAATGAAAATTTACAACTGGAGATAATTGACTATTGTTCTGACTAAATCTATATATAAATAATTTTGAAAAAATAATTTAATTTCTTTTTATTTAGGTCTACCAGAAAATAAATTTAAAATTTAAGAAATTTTCTAAAATCGATGATTAGCATTTTTTCCAGGATTTATTTATGCAACCAAACTTTTTCAAGATTGACCGATAAAAATTTACAAATCCTTTTGAGGATCTCAGTATCCCAAACCCAACCAAATATAAATGAGTTATCGAAGAATATTCAAGAAAAAAATTGCATTAAATTTTAATGTAATTTTTATTGGAATAAAATAAATAATTTTTTTGTATATATTTTTTTATTCTTTTATTAGAATTCTTACTCCACTTTTGTTCTCTGATGTTATTATATCATGTAAATAAAAGTGTTACTAAATTTTGTCTACTTTCATATGGATTCCTAATAATATATATATATATATATATATATATATATATATTGTATTGTTTTCTCGGGGATTCCGCGTTGATGCTGAGGGTTGGCTCTGAAAAGAACCGGATTCTCGACGTTTCGGCGAACTAACATTCGCCATTCTCAAGAGATATATGCGTCTGTGCGGGTAAACCATTAGACGCATACTGTATGCGTCTAACGGTTGACCCGCACGGACGCATATATCTCTTAAGAATGGCGAATGTTAGTTCGCCGAAACGACGAGAATCCGGTTCTTTTCAGAGCCAACCCTCAGCATCAACGCGGAATCCCCGAGAAAACAATACAACACAGGTATCTATCCGCGAAAACCTCAAATACAACATATATATATATATATATATATATATATATATATATATATATATATATATATATTCTATTAAAAAGAAACTATTTAAGCTACATATTACACTACAAAACATCTGACTGTGCGGCCCGCTTAAAATTTGTTTTTTTTAAATGACCCACCGCACCGTTGGAAAAACCACTGCTCTACACAATCAGAATAAATTATCAATAGTCTAGTCTACATGAAACTTTGAGCATCAAGTCTAGTCCGCACAATCTAAGTAGATTATTACAAATCTAGTCTAAATGAAAACTTGATGGCAAAGTGTAGTCTACACATTCAGATTAGATTATTGAAAGTCTATTCTAGATAAAACCTTGAAGAGCAAGTCAATAAACACAGAGTAGATTGTGAAAGTTTAGTCTAGATCAGAGTTTCCCAAATGCCGGGTCGCGACCCGGTACCGGGGCAAGGAAAAATAATACCGGGTCGCAAAGAAACTCTAAAAAATGTAGCTGCTTTTTGTTTTAGTTTATTTATTCTCACGATAATGTAAAATTTGACATTATTGCATAATTTAATTGTGTGTAAAAATACATTATACTTTCTAGGAATATATCAAGCTATTCTTGGAAGAAACTATTAAAAACAAATAACGTCCCATATTGTCGCGACTTGTGAGAGAACACAAACTTAAATTATTTTGATTTGAATTGTAAAAAACTAGTACTTATTCATTATTCTTTGTAACTTTTCTGCTACCAATTAACTATCATTTACGAGTTGCCTATTTCTTGCAAGTTAGAGCATGTAAACGCATTTCTGATCTCATTTTCGCTTATTCTTATTTTAAAATATACTGCTAATTAGTACAGCCGAGTATTGATATAAAAGCGTATAATCATATTCGTTATATTAATTACTACAAAATAATTCTTCATGGATAAGTGGTTGGTTAAATAACAAACAAACAATGTGTCGGTGATTAGCCAGATTAGCCGAAGACAGAACTTGATGCCCAGACCAATACTAGTTGTGCCAACAACTGCCCACATACCTTGTTCTCTTTTTCACTTACAAAAAAGAAGAAAACGCCTTGGTTGCGACAATATTCTTCGGATTACATAAAATGCGGTTTCATGAAAGGTGCTGATGAAAACGCATCATACGTTATTTGTTATATGACGCTGACAAACGAGTCCATGAAACCTTCAAAGTTGAAGAGGCATTTAGAATTAAAACATCCAAAATCACAGTAATAAAATGACAGATTTCTTTATAAACAGAAAGAAAGAACTAATAGCGAGTAAAAAGTCGATGTCTTTGAATGGTAATCGAGGTGTATATTAAACCGAGTTATGGCTTCTTATGAAATATCCAAATTAATTGCTGAGACCGTCTACCCTCATACAATTGCAGAAAAGTTACTAATTCCCGCAATGAAAATAATAGGAACTGCAATATGTAATAAAAAAACAACAGAACCAAATAAATATGCTATATTTTATATGTCCAAAAATAAAATCTGTAGCCCCAGAATATGTGGGTACACTGTAGCATACATACAGAAGCTTTAGCTACAAAAAATGCCATTGCTCTTACAAAATGTTATGCTCTTATGAATTCCAGATTATTCACAGCACTATGTAAAGAAATGGGTAGCAAAACATGAACATCGTCTTTTGCATTGTGATGCACGATGGCTGTCCAAAGTGAATGTTTTCAAAAGGCTTTTTGAAATGATGAAATGAGCGAAGAAGTTTTATTATTTTTAGATCAATATCCCCCCATCGCTAAATATGAAATATTTGAAGTTTATTTATTTAATAAACAAATAATTTTTAAATAATCTAAATCTGACATTACAAGGCAACAATGTCAATGTATTTAAAGTACAAGAGAAGATGTACGCTGCAACAAAAAAACTAAATTTATGTATTCGTCGTGCGGAAGAAGGGAATTACATTGCTTTTATGAAGCTATCAGAATTACAAAAAAAGTATAATAATCTTAGTTCCATGTCAGATGATACTTCAACTGCATTCAAGGACTATCTGCAAGGATTGCAGACAAATATTAAAGAATATTTTCCTGGAACCAACCGCAACAAATCATGGTTAAGAAACCCGGTTGCACTGAATGTAGGATTTGAAACAGAATTCCTAGATGCGGATGTTGTAATTAAACTGTCATGTGAAACATCCCTGAAAGATAATTTAAATAGAATGCCTTTGTTGGATTTTTACCTTTCTTGTCGGCAGGAATATCCAGTATTGTCACAAAAAACAATAAAATTTCTAATGCCTTTTGTGACGACATACAAATGTGAAGCAGGCTTTTCAACATTGGTTTTTCTTAAAAATAAATTCAGAAATCGATTAGACGTAGAACCAGATTTAAGAAAAAATTGTCACCATTTCCTCCACACCTAAAATATTTGGTCGACGAGAAACAGCAACACTCTTCATACTAATACTTATTTTATTTATACACATATTTTTATTTATAAGCACATATATTTTTTTAATGCTTTTTTGCATTGTTTGCGTGCACTTTTTTGTTTGGTTTGTCTTGCGCTGTATCTACAAACATCTCCGAATCATCAAGCATAGAAGCTTTGGCACACAATTCAATTGAACCGGACGTACCGGGATAATCTACCAATAGTTAAGTTATCATCCAGATTTTAATCGCCTTTTAGTTATTTGTAAGACTGCAGGCCTTCAGCCCCAAACACCATAGGTCTTGATATGATATAATATATATATATATATATATATATATATATATATATATATATATATATATATATATATATATATAACGGAACGATTATTATCTAAAAGACAAAGAGCACGATCTAATGATGTTTAACAATAGTACGGACAATCTTCAGTCACTTTTGGCACATGAGGTCAAGATGCTCCATTTGAGCCGCATCGCTGCGTCAAAGCAAGCGACTATGAAACGGTCAAGACCAATAGTGTTAGGGGCTGAAGACCTGCAGTCTTACAAAAAACTAAAAAGCGACTAAAAACTGGATGTTAACATAAGTATTGGTAGCATGGGCCTAGCCAGGGTTTAGTTTCGGTGGAGGGGGGGATCAGGGTTTGATCTAAGGCTCCGTGGCATACACAAGGCTCCGAGTTGTCAATAAACATTGATCCGGTTAGTGCTGAGTGTAAAAGTAACGTTTGCAAAATTCTGACACAAAACAAAACCATTTGTTTGGTTTGTCTTATGCTGTATCTACAAACATCGAGAATAAAATTGATGTTAAATAGAAAAAGGACCTATATTTAGAAGAGAAATTATTTCTCCCGCGTACCAATTAAATTTTATGCCATAGTTTGCCTGGGTGAAACCCTAAAGTCCAAGTCTAGTCTATATCCTCAGACTAGATTATGAAAAATTAAGTATAGATGAAATATTGAGAACGAAGTCTAGTCTACGCAATCAGACTAGATTAGTAAAAGTCTAATCTAGATGAAAACTTGAAGACCAAGTCTAGTCTACACAAGACTACTTTAGACTATATTGTTAAAATAGAGTCTAGATGAGACCTTAAGGAGCAAATCTAGAGTACACAATCAGAGTAGATTATGAAAAGTTGAGTCTAGAAGATACCTTGAAGACCAAGTCCAGTCTACTAACTCAGATTGTGATAAAAAATATTCCGATTATATATTCTAATAAAGGGTGACACAAAAAACTGAAACTTAACTTTAACCATTTAACATTTAACATTTTTAGAAATATTAATGGAATTTATCATATTTTTTTTTAAATCACCTCCTTTATATGACGTCTTCCTGTACGAATGCATTATTGAAATCTGCTGTTGGCCGCTATAACAGCTGGAATATTTTGAATTTCATCCTGAATTCTCTGTTATAACTCATCCAGAGTTCTTGGTCGAGTAGTGTACACTTTACTCTTGAGATAGCCCCTCAAGAAAAAATCACACATCGACAAAACTGGCAATAAAGGGAGCCAGGAAATATTACCGAACCTTGAGATCGCACGGTTACCAAACAATTTTCCAACAGCTTTGATCGACTGCCGTGCAGGGTGTGATGCTGCTCCATCCTTTTGAAGCCAGGTTTCTTAAACGGCCCTAAAAATACAATCTTAATTTAGAAGTAATGAAAGGTTTTAGCATCTTCACGTAACGATCCGAATTAACAGTTACTATGATCCCCTTTTTATTTAAAAAAATAAGGTCCGATGATTTCATGTAATGAAACAGCTCACCATATTGTCACCTTACTAGCTTGCAAAGGGCGCTTATGAATTTCATTAGGATTTGTGTCTGTCCAGTAACGGTAACTGCTTATTCACGTAACCTGTGAGATGAAAATGGGCCTCATCTGATATCCAAAAACCTGCTTAGAAATTCATCATCATTGTTTATGTTTGTTATAATTTGTTGACAGAATTGCAATCGCAAATGGAAATCGTTTTCCTTCAGTTGTCACACTATCTGCTGCTTATATGAATGATATTTAAAATCTACATGAAGAATTCTGTTTATTCTAACACTCTTCCGGAACATTTCAACTGCATCTGCTTATTTACGAATTGAACGCCCTGGGCTCCATAAGACAGACGATCGTACAACAGTAATATTCTATGGAGTACGAGTACTTCTTAGTCGTCCTATTGATTTCTTCTTTAGGACAGATCCAGTCTGTTCAAAGTAATTAAATTTTTATCCCGTGTTTGATGGCACGGCACCATGGCGTCCTAGGTTGTAAAATCTTTCTCTGCCCAGCTTCCAAACTATCACTGTTTTGCTGGTGCCCATTTCACCGATGTATGGGTACTAAAATGGCAAAATTTATACTTGCTCAAGGTCACTGTCACGCACTGCCACCTGTACTACCCATTTAAAAAATTCCCGTTATTTTGTGTCACCTTGTATAATTAGTGAAAATTGTGAAATAATATTCTATTTATGATACAACATCCTTTTGCGTTTCTGATTGTCAGATTTAATAAGATTTGAAAATTATTGAGGGCCCGATAAAATCAAGTTGAGGGCCGGATCTCACCCGCAGGTCAGGCCGTACGTTGCACATATCTGTTTTCAGCATTACATTATTAAAACTTACAAAGCGGACAAGCTCAGGTATTACCATTTGTGGCAGTGTTATAAACTAATTATGTTATACCTGCAGTATATTCTAATTCTAAACTCTAATGTTGCATTTGCTGTGGTAGTCAAACAAAAGATTATGTTTGAAGTTAAATCTTATGATCGACATTTTTTTATTCATTAATGTGGCAGTATTGAATTCTATTTCTGTAAATTTAAATTCGAAATTTATTGTAGAATAATAGTCAAATAATAACTGTTGCATTTCATAGATCCTCTCGAAACGCAACTCATGTGAACGTTTGTTGGCCAAAAAATCTTTGGAAGTCTATCATAGAATTAGAAAAGCTTAGAAGAACCATGAAATCGTAGATGATTCGCTTGCTATAATAAATTAAAATACATTATATACTAAAATATGTTATAATATTTAGCTACATAAGTTACATAACATTGTTATAAATAATGGAAATATAACTGTTTAAAAAAAAATAATTTCCTTGTCTGGTGTGGTACATAATTGGTAGAAGAAATTTTATTGGCTGCTGAAGAAACTAGTCAAAAAATAATAAATATGTGATATAGTAAGGAGAGGGAAGACTTTAAGCCTTTAATAAGACAGAAAAGTTCAGAGGTAAAATATTAAATAATCAATTATACATTATACAAACAAGGAAGAGAAATATTGAGGGACAAAACCGACATGTATACATAAAATAAATACGAATGTTAGGCATAGCTATCTATTATTACTTATTATAAATTTGTAAATAAAAAAAAATTAAATGTATGATGTTCAATGTATAATTCTGTATACTAGTGGGTCTTTTCATGATTGTTATCAACCTAATTTAGAGAATTAAGTAATCCGCTCGAAATAAAGAGGCAAAAGTTTGCATGCAAATCGCCTTTTTCACACTTTCTATACACGATTTAGCTCCGATTCGTTCACGCTGATTCCACCATTACGAAAAAATACGCGTTAACTCGCCTCCACGTTCACAAGAAATTTACATAATTGCCAAAATATATTCAATTTCACTGTTTTTAATTTGCAGCAAAAAGCCATAATTGATATTAAATTTATGTGCATGGAATGTGCCATGATGAAATTTAATATTTCCCAAATTGAAAATTATTATTTTATGGAGAGTAATTAGATATGAGTCTAAATTAGGGGAAACCATGTAAGCATAGAAAAGTCAATTATTATAAGATTATTATTATAAGACCGGACGCAATAGATCGAAACTAGACTAGACCATATAAAAATAAAAAGGACAAGATTTGTGGCTACTAGATAAGAGTAAAAAAAAATATGTAAGCCAAGAATAGAACCTAACTATAGTCTTGCTAAATGCCCTGAAATTTTCTTCAAATTTTTTAATACTTGTCTGGTCTTATCTGGTTTATCTGGTCATAACTGCTTTAGTCTGGTAATATCGGGTCTAGACAAGATTAGAAAAACCTACTGTGGTCTTGTCTGCTCTGATCTTGCCTGGTCTAGTCTGGTCTTATCTGGTCTCATCAGATTTTGTCTGGTCTTATTGTTTATAATAAGTGTGTCTTAATATTTTGTGTGGTCTTCTCTTTTTTTTGTCTGGTACTGTCTGGCTTTGCCCTGTCTTGTCCGGCCAAATGCGATGTGGATCTGTCTTTTTCGTTCATATCGGGTTTTGCCCTGTGTTTTCTGGTACTGTCCGGTCTGGCTCGGCCTTATCAGGTTCTAACCGGTTTTATTTGATGTTGTCTCGTCCTGTCTGGTGATGTCATATTTCGTCTGGTAGTGTTGGCATTGTCTGGTGTTGTTTGGTCTTGTCTGGTGTTGATTGGTCTTGCCTGATCTTATCTTGTCTTGCCTAAACTTGTCTCATCATATCTGGCCTTGTCTGGTCTTATATGGTCTTGTCTTGTTTTGTAGTGTCTGGTATTTCGGGTCTTTTTTTATGGTGGTTTGGGAGAAGCTCTCCCAGCCTGAGTGTGAGGCTCTCACGCACTAAGCCTTTCCAGCGCCGATAGGGCTGATTGGCTTTATCCGCGGCTTTGCTCACTTTCTCTCTAAATGCCAGGTTCTTGTCAATCATGACGCCTAGATAGAATGCTACAGATGCTAAAAACCTACCTCTTCTATCCTCTATTTTTCTCTTGCCTGCTAAGAGTACTGCCTCGGTCTTTTCGGGTGCTAGTTTGAGCTGCTTATCCCGCATCCATTTGTCTATTAGTTGCATGGCTTTTTGCAGCTCCGTTTTGTCACAAACCACCAGGGCGAGATCATCTGCAAAGCCGACGGTCTCCACTCCTTCTGGCATCTTGAGTTTAAGAACCCCGTCGTACACTATGTTCCACAGCGTTGGGCCCATGACTGAGCCCTGCGGTACACCAAAGACGATTTCCCGCTGGGATAGGTAACTATCAATCATCGCTAGCAGATACGGTGGGAAGCTGCGTCGCGTGACTTCGTCCATAATGTGGACTGCCAGCAGGCCGAATTAAACGCATTTCGCACGTCAAGGGTAATTAGTGCACATAGCTTTCTGGTTTTCCAGGTACCCTTCCTGGCGGCATCTGCTATGGCCACAACTTTATTAAGAGCGTGGATTGTACACCGCCCTTCCCTAAAACCATACTGACTATCCGAGAGATTTTCACCGGCTTTAAGTTCCTTCTTTATCCTTAGTAGCAGCAGCTGCTCCAACAGTTTGCCTGCAGTGTCCAGCAGACAGAGAGGCTTATAGGACGTTGTTTCGTTAAGCGGCTTGTCACCTTTTCGGAGCAGAACAAGTCTTGCCTTGTTCCAGTTCTGTGGAAACACACCATCTCTTAGCGTTCTGTTCATAGTATTTAGAACGTACTGTGGTACAGCGCTGCATGCAGTTTTGACAATTTCCGATGGGATCATGTCCGGACCTGGTGCTCTGTCTTTTTAAGCCGATTGCTGGCAACTACTAGTTCCTCGGTGGTAAATTCTGGTACTTCCCTGCAAGTCGGTTTATCCCAGGACCGTGCTGGGTGAGTTGGAAACAGTTCGTAGTAAATTTTTATTGTAATTATTATATTTTTATTGCTCGTAGTAAATCATGTCCGGGTTGGGGCACAGGCTAGGCTTTCGGATCTTTAGCTCTCTAGTCGCTATTTGGTACGCGTCTCCCCAGGGGTTTTGGTCAATCATCGACCAGAGGTTTAGCCAACATTCCCTTTTTTCCAACTTTATGGTTTTCCGTAGCATTTTCTTGGAGTCGAGATAGTTTTCTCGTAGAGCTTCTTTCCTTGCCGCCTGCTCTGCATTTTTTGTTTTGCACCTTTGGTACGTACGTATGGCCTTAACGCAGGTCTTTCTCAGCTTACTGATCTCTTCAGTTCACCAGTACACTTTCTTCTTCTTAGATGTGGTCTTCCTAGCCGGAAGACATTCCTTGCAGGCGTTGGTAAGGGTAGCGATCATCCTTTCCGGCGTATCGGCTTCCCGGTTTTTTGTCCAGCGCTCCAGCTCTTCTACCACATTTGAGCTGTTGGCACCCCTGGTGGACCATCAAGCCTGCATCGCAGTGGCCTCCGATCCTGTGTTGGTGCCGCAGATCATTTGATCTATCTTCCTTGTCGACCATCCCTGGCGGCTCTGGCGCTGAAGAGGTATACCTCGTTGATTTACTTCTAACACAATATAAATGTATTTATGGTCGCTTAGCGATTCCCGGTCTAAGACTTCCCAGCTTCTAACTTTTCCTGCAAGTTCTCCCGTAGTAAGGGTGATGAAGAATAGAATGGGACCTGCCACGTTCGAAAGTGGGTGTGTATTTCTGGTCTAGTCTGGTCTAGCATTAACTACTCTGGTGTTCTCTGGTCTTGTCTGGTCTTGTCTGGTCTTGTCTGGTCTAGTCTGGTCTAGTCTGGTCTAGTCTGGTCTAGTCTGGTCTAGTCTGGTCTAGTCTGGTCTAGTCTGGTCTAGTCTGGTCTAGTCTGGTCTAGTCTGGTCTGGTCTGGTCTAGTCTGGTCTAGTCTGGTCTAGTCTGGTCTAGTCTCGTCTAGTCTGGTCTAGTCTGGTCTAGTCTGGTCTAGTCTGGTCTAGTCTGGTCTAGTCTGGTCTAGTCTCTTGTAGTCTGGTCTAGTCTGGTCTAGTTTGGTCTAGGCTGGTTTGGTCTGGTCTAGTCTGGTCTAGTCTGCTCCAGTCTGGTATAGTCTGGTCTAGACCGGTCTAGTCTGGTCTAGTCTAGTATTTTTTTTGTGGTTTGGGGAAGCTCTACCAGCCTGCGTATGCGGCTCTCACTCACTAAACTCCCTTTACCACTTGGCTTTAGTATGCGCCACCCCGGTATCGCTCGCGCATGCCTTCAGGGTGGGCAGCCCGCACGGCCTACTGCCGCCCTAATTTTGTCATTTCATTCATGCATCATTCGTGATTTAAATCAATTGTCTCTGCTTAGCATTTCTATTTCTTCTCTCGCTTTTTTGACATTGTTTTCCTCAGCATGTTGGTGGCTATATAGTCCAGCCTTCTTCGCTCGTGGCTAGAACTTCCGCGATGTTTCCGCTTGTAAAGACAATGCCGCCAGTGTCTTTTAGGCGTTGTCTTTCTGCGTCCCATCTGGGACCGTGGAACAAAGTGTGTTCAGGACCAACGCTTTCTTCGGAGCAGTACCAGCACGCGGTATTTTGCCTTTTTCCTATTCTGAACAGGTATGTGCCAAAAAAGCCGTGTCATATCATGGCTTCGGTTATATAGTGGTGTACCTCGCCCCAGAGTTTCTCGCACCATGCTCTGACATTTTATATGAACGTTTTTGTCCAGTCGTCGTACTTTTGCGTACGTTCCACTGTGTTGGTCCAAGTACCGATCCTTATGGTACCCCGCTGGATGTCTTTATTTTTGTTCCCGGCTCCGTCACCACGTTAAGTAGTATTTAATTATGTGTAGGAGCTATTCGCTGATATTTCTCGTTGTCAAAGCGTCAATTATGCCTTTCCAGGGTGCCGAGTTAGAGGCGTTTTTCATGTCCAGTGTACCCAGTGCAGATACTTCTCTGTTCTTGGTTGCCTTCTGTTTAATTTCGTGGAACTTTTCTGATCGTGTCCAGTGCAGATTTCCCTTTTCTAAAGCCGAATTGGTTGGCGTGTATGACTCTTTGCTTTCTAGTTCTTTTTCGAGTCTAGTTCTAGTTCTTTCTAGTTCTAACTTTCTAGTTCTCTTTCGAGATCGGTCTATAGGACTTCACGTGTTGCTTATTTTTTTTTTTGGATTTCTGAATGAGAACTAGTTTGGAGACCAGACTAGACCAGACTAGACCAGACTATAAAATGTCTGGAATTTTCCCATCAAGGAGACATTTGTTCATTACGTTGGTTATTGTCTCCACCTCTTTGTTAGACACAAGTTTTACCAGTTCGGGTACAATGTTGTCAGGGCTTGGGGCCTTTTTGGTTTTATTTCGTGCAGCAGCAGCCGTTATTTCAACAGCTTCTAATTTAGGGGTGTTTACTGAGCCATTACTTGTTTCTGCCCACTCCGTGACAGGGTGACTTGGAAATAGTTTTTTCACTTGATTTATCGCTTCTTCTTCTGTTAGGATGATTTTGGTTTTTAGTTTCAGTTTCCCGGTTACTATTTTGTACGCCTTCCCCCATATATCGTTATTGAGATCATTACAGAGTGCTTGCTACGATCTGTCTTTTTCTTTTGCGATTTCTTTCTTCAGCATTTGTTTGTGCTTGCGATATTCCTCTTTGACCTTGTCCACTTGCGTTGATAGGCTGTCTTTTTTCTTTGCTCTTGTGAGTGTTCTTCTGGCTCGTGTGCAGGATCTTCGAAGTTTAGCAATTTGGCGTGTCCACCAGTATACCGGCCGACAGTTACTCTTGTGCTCGCTTATTGGGAAGTGTTTATTGCACAGCTCTGTTAATTCCTCCGCGAATTTTTCTGGCGTTGATGCTTCTGGGTTTATTAGTTAGTGGGTATATGCGTTTGCTGTGTATTTTATAAATGTGACCCAGTTGTGTTCTGTGATATACCAAAGTGGATCGAATGGTGGTTGCTGAGGTTCTTAATCTCATCGTCTACCCTCCATTTTTTGATGGGCTTACTTATGACCTGTGTTGAGAACGTGACGTATATGGTTGAGCTGGCCCTGGATCCTTGTAATGTGAACTTGCCGCCTAGATTTAGATGTACTAGATTGTTGTATCTATTAACTCGTCCAGCAGTTTTCCTCTTTCATTAACTATGGTCGATCCGAACTGGTGCGACTTTGCGTTTAGGTCTCCTGCTAGAAGTACTTGTTTAGTTGACGATCTAATAATTGTCTCAAGGACGTTCAGCAGTGTTAGGTAGTCATGTTTGTCGCCGTTAGAGGAGAAATACAGAGTACAGAGTTGTTTTCTAGGTTACCTATTTTGTCTTCTATGCCGGTCAGTAGTTCTTCTTTTTCTGCCGTCTCGTTCATGCCACTTATGTGCAAAGTTTCCGTTATCACTTTAGCTTCGGGGTGTGCTTTGGTGAGGGCTTTGCCTAGTTCTTCTATTGTCATTTCGTTAGGATCCACCGTTATTAGGACATTTCCTGCTCTTGTGCTCCTAATCGAACGATTGCTTTGTTCCAGGCGATGATCTGTTTTACGGTCCCAAGTGTGTCTTTGTAGTCTAAATTTTTTTCTACAATCAGTGCCTCGGTGTACCTCGGTGGTATCGGTGTTTGTATTTTCCGTTTTTTCCTTAATTTGCTGGCTCGTAGTATATATGTCTGTAGAGCTTGTCTTGTGGAATATTCCTTCCACCATTTTGCGTCGGCGCGCTACTGACATGGCCTTGATGTGGATTATAATTTTCGCGGTTCGCGAATCACCTCTCAGTTTTACGAGTTTTTCCCAGATTGTAGGTTTAAGATTTTTTACGCCTTTATCGTATCTTATTTTTGTGCTTTGCTCAATTATCGCATATATTAAGTCCTCCGTGGTGTTGTGCAATTCTGGACATGTTTGTTTGTATAGTTTTTATATGCTTCTCTCTATATGCGTGTCGTCGGGTTCGACGAGCTCGACTTTAACTTCGTCTTGGTATAGCCTAGTCTAGTATGGTCTAGTCTGATCTAGTCTGGTCTAATCTGGCCTTGTCTTGTCTTTGCTGATCTTGTTTGATCTTGTTTGACCTTGTTTGGCATTGTATGGTGTTGTCTGGTCTATTTGATCTCTATTCTCATTGATTGTTCGTATGTTATCTAACATTATCTTATACCTTTATGCATGTTTAATTATATTAAAAATTAGACATTTAAAGAATTAAGGATAAATGTCCACAGACGTCGGTTTTTTGTTATGTAATGCGTTGTCAATAAATCAATATATTTGATATCCAGAATGTGTGGGTATATGGCAAAGCTACGAATCCAAGCGAGAATCGAAATAAAAAGAAAGCCACACATTTGACTTGTCCTCTGTTCCGTTCATTTCTGGATTTCCTGTCTAATATTTTCTTTTATTTTTGCGTGGGTTTCCTATTGAAATTTAAGTTTAGTTGGATTTGTATCGATTGCCGGGACGACGTAATAATTTTACGGCCAGCCGCATCCACCATTTCATGCACAATTGGAGGGTACTAAAATATTAAACGGATTACGTAAACGAGCCACGGGACGTAAATCGTGAGTGCAAAACCAATTAAGGCCGAAAATAGCTTACGGTTTGTTTTAGTGAGGAATTAAAAAGGTTTCCAGAAATAACTAGAGAAAAATAAAGAGACAGACATAAACAGACATAACCAGAAGAGACCAGGCAAGACGAGACAGAAACAGATTAGACCAGATAATACCAGACAAAACTAGACAACACCATAGAAGACAAGACCTAACAAGACCAAATAAGACCTCACACGACTATACAAGATGAGACACAACTAGGCAACTAGGTCATAAAATGCCAGATATCGACCAGAAACAACATAGGCATGTAATTGTTTCTTATCCAGCATGTTTTCTGTAGTCTAGGTCTCTATACAACTCGGCTAATTTAACGAAATAACTTCTGACTTTTTTGTTTTATTTGATATTGTTGATGGTTATTATTGTATTCTTTGGTTTTATCCCACTTGAAATGTCTATCATTTGCTTTGCAGTAATTTTTCAAATCTATCTTTTCTATCTTACCTGTTTCTTTATTTAGTTATATCTCCAAGTATATTTTATTTATTTTAATCTGGAATATAAGACTTATTTTCAATCAAGACAGGCTGTGTAGTTTATCAATTTTACTTAATTGTTCATATTTAACTAATTTCAGAGAGAAAATAAACCAGAGTCGTGATTTGCGGTTCCATAATATTCAAGATTATAATTATTTATTTTGGTTTAAAAAAACATCGAAGTTGTTGGATTAAATCAGAACGAACCTCCTTGTAAAGATAAATCCGAAAATTATACCACTCGCGCGTAAATGGCGCTTGGGAAGATTTGTTGGATGATCCTCAAAAAATCCGAGCGAAATGTAGACTTTAATTTAACTCTCTCCAGTTTTATTTCATTTTTTTTTTCGCTGGCTACAATTTATTCAATTGCTCAATTTCTCTTGACTTCTAATTTCTATTTCGTAAAAAAATAATCTTAACCAAATTTTCTATACATCTAGTCTTGTCTAAGATAAACCTAATCTAAACTGTTATCTCTGTTTGTCCTTAATCTTGTACGCCTAGACAAAAACACATTTAGTTCTGGTTCGTTTACTATTCTCCAAATAGTTCAATATGTGTTAATATTATCCTATAGCTCAATAAAATAAATATATCTACTTTTTTACTTAATAGTTTATGATAAAATAGCGTCCTAATTTTATAGGGATTAATATTGGTTGTATTGACTTTTTATAGATGGTCAATATTGATAAAAGTTTCGTTTAAGAATTAGATAAAAGCTGAGTAAAACGCATCAATTGTAAAAAAAGAACAGAACAGAATATTCAGGCCGGTACAGCTGCACAAGTAATTGCGATTCATTGATATTTGCGAGTTAACATAACTTAATATATTTTGTATCAATAGACTCTTATTACAAATGTATTTAATTTAATTATTTAAATTAAATCGCATTTAATTTAAACAAGAATAATTTAAGACTAGATATAAAAATCAGGACAACGATAAATACACAAAAAGGACAATGCTAAATATAACAGTGAGATTAGACAGGTAATAATTAAGGTAACGGACATGAATTGAATAGACTATTCAAAGAATTAGAGATACAGTATTAAATTTGTCTTGTCATCCCGTGTGAACAAAGAGGAAAAAACTACTAATAAATCTGCAGACGGCTTAAATTTGATGTGTCCTGTGAGGTCGTGGGACAAGTCAAGCAGAGGATAGTCCTAATTTCCGACGCACTCGGTCGCACAACGGACATCCGTTTGACCAATTCTCTACATTTCTCTTCCTTGTGTTTACTATGCTAACATATATAAATTTAATTTTCTTAGAAAAGTTTGAAGAAGTATAAGTGTTTTAACAGTAATGACTTGATGCACAATACTAGATAAAAAATATTAACAGAGAAGACTAAATAGATAAGACTTGATAAATACGACTAGGCAGACAAGACTAGACAAAGAAGAATAGACAGACAAGACTAAATAGACATAAACAGAAACAAATAAATAGCCCAGAACAGACCGACAAGACTGGACACATAAGATTAGACAGAGAAGACATGCAAGACTAGACAGACAAGACTAGACAGATAAGACTACACATACAAGACTACACGGACAAGACTAGACAGACAAGACTAGACAGACAAGACTAGACAGACAAGACTAGACAGACAAGACTGGACAGACAAGACTAGACAAACAGGACTAGACAGACAAAACTAGACAGACAAGACTAGACAGACAAGACTAGACAGACAAGACTAGGTAGACAAGACTGGATAATCATGAACCATATTTCCTTTGTATTTGACTTTCACAATTAAATATACAGGGATACGAACTTATTAGCTAGTATAATAGCCAACCTTTAAGGGCGGAGGAGTGGCATTATGGACTAGGTTGTTTCCATAAATGGATAACGCGGAAGTAGAAGACCTAAAAATAAGTCATAAATCCGTGGAAAAACATATAGAGCTCTGTGGAGTAATATGGAAAGAAAACAGCGTTACCACGAACATCATAACATTATATAGACCTCCTACCGGATGTTTTCTAACCTTCACAACCGTATTAGAAGATATACTAAATGGCATATTCTGTAATTCGAAGAAGACTATACTGGTAGGGGACTTCAATATTAACTTCAATCAAACCTCAAAGGAAAGAACTATACTAGAAGACTTATTAATTTCATTTGGGCTCCAGGAACAAGTACATCAATACACACGCATAATATCCAACTCCAAAACAAAAATAGGCAACTTATTTATGAATAAAGGCTCTTCTGTAATAACAAATGTAGAAGACACTATCCTCTCTGACCATAGATTAATACTGGTACAAAGGATCAACAATAAAAAGAATAAAAATGAAAATGATTATCGCATCATAAGAAAATTTTCAGAGGATAATAGAAATAAATTCTCCGAAGTACTTATGAAAGAAACATGGATCGATATGTACACTAAACAAAACAGTAACGAAAAAACAGTCACCTTCATCAAAACTTTAAAATACCATTTCGCAAGCTGTTTTCCTCTTGTTAGGACAAAAAAAATGTGTAAGTCATGGGTAAATAACCTAGTCAAGCTCTCTAGTTCTAAAGTAAAATATTTGTATAACTTACAGAAGAAATTCCCTGCATTACGAAAATTTTACCTAATTAGAAAGAAATTGCATTTTAAACTACTATTCCGTACAAAACAAAGGTTTTACAAGAGAATCCTAGAAAAAACATCCAACAAACGAAAAACCCTATGGTCGATTTTGAATGAACTCTCAAACAAAGATAACTTAAAAGACGAAAGAGGAATTTCACTTAAAATTAATGATACATTGATTGAAGATCTACACAGCATAGCCACTACCTTTAATCATTATTTTAAAAATGCAGCAGAATTGGTTACTCTACAGATGACAGGAACAGAGGCCACATACCAACACATTCCTGACAATCCGCACACTATTTATTTGCTGGATTACTGCGAAAGTGAAATGGAAGAGATTATAGGAAAATTAAAAACTAAACAAACCTCATGCACCGATGGATTACCATGCAAAATTATCAAAGAATTTAGATATGAACTGTTGCCACCAATAACACATATAATAAACCACTCATTCTCTACGGAAAAAGTTCCGACTGTACTGGAAACATCATTAGTAACTCCTATATACAAATCTGGCAAAAAAACGGACATCAATAACTATAGACCAATATCACTGCTATCTGTATTATCGAAGATATTTGAATATAGTATGTTGAATAGGCTAACACCATTTGTAAACAAATACAAGTTAATTTCTGAACAGCAGCATGAATTCCAAAAGAATAAATGTACGGAGACTTACGTACACCTTTATAACAAAATACTGGAGGAAGTTGATTGTGGGAAATGTCCCATAGACATTTTCTGCGATAGCACCAAGGCATTTGACTGTATTTCACATAGTCAATTGATTAGCAAACTTAACATCCATGGTATTAGAGGGAAGACAAGTAACTGGATACAATCATACCTCAAGGACAGAACACAGAGTCAAGATATCAAAGGTTAACGAAAGTGCACAATTTCCACCCCTGAGCACTCGCATTTGACTACCACAAGGCAGTGTACTCTCTCTGTTACTTTTTGCAGTATACATAGTGGATATAACCAAGTATATAGCGGAATATCACTGCACTCTATACGCAGATGATTCCAGCTTCATTATCTCTCACGGTGATCAGGTAGATAATGAATTACACGCAAATATACTACTGGAATCCATAAATAAATGGTTTACAGCGAATAACTTGTTCTTGAATGGCTTGAAAACAAATTATATGATCTTTAGACCACAGAGAAGGTCTTGTAAGGCAACATCAACCAAGTTAAATTTTTAGGAATATACGTAGAAGATACTTTGAAGTGGACAAGTCACACAGATTACCCATAAAAAAAATTAGCAAGAAAGCTTATTTAATAAGATCAATACGAAAAATTGTTAACTTGTCAGCTATTTTAACGATATATTATGCAGAAGTCCAATCAATATTAAAGTATGGAATCTTAGTATGGGGCTCATCAACATACGCTAAACAACTATTTATTGCCCAGAAACGAGAAATAAGAGCTATTAAGGGAAGTGACGATAGAGAGCCCTGCAAATCCCACTTCCAAACATTAAAAATTTTAATATTACCATCACTCTATATACTAGATATTGCATGTTTCATACATAGGCAAAAACATCTCCTAAAACTCGCTAAAGACCAACACAATTACTTCACAAGGGGGCATTCAAATCTATACTCTCCAAGGGTAAATCTCTCGATCTGCAAAGAGTCGTACCAATTGGGGATTGAGATATTCAATAGGCTACCGAAAAAAATTAAAGAAGAATGTAAATACGAGTGCTTCAAAAAACAATTAAAAGAACATTTAATAAAACAAGCTCTATACTCACTGAAGGAGTGAGATTCTGAAACTTTCATTCTTTCTTCTGACATTTCCCAGAATTATTGTTATTTTTATTTCATGGGTGAATAAAATTTTGATTTTGATTTTGACTAGGCTAAGAATGCTCTGCAGTAGTTGATGGAAGAAAGTACGTAAACCCGTGATTTGTTTCAGCTCGTTTTGCACTTGCAAACTGAAAATGCTTAGAAAACTTTAATGAGGAATCTGACAAAGCTCACGATGAAACATCACAAAGGTATCGTGAAAGCAAACATGAATTCTCTAAAAATCGAAAACAAAATTTGGAATTTTTTTTTCACGAAACGGAAGTTAAAAATAGGATATTGTTAGACTACGTAATAACACTACATGAGCATAGAATTGAAAAATGAAGCACACATTAACGCCACCTAACTAACTTCAACAACTAACGCACCACAACATCAAACATCAAAACCAATACTTGCAGATACTGTTGAAATTAGCAAAGATGTCGATGAAATTCTGATGCGCCAGAGCGGGCAGCTAACACTACCGCTCTTGACAACAGACATCATGAATCAAGCCGGACTCCAAAGCAAGCCGACAATGAGTTTTGTTCATCTACAAGAAAGGGAAAAAGTCGCATATCAGATGGAAAGGCAACTTTTGCCTTTCCATCGGCGGGATGGAAAGATATAGCAACAAGAAAGATAAAGCGGGAAAGATATAGCAACAAGTTTTGCTCGCAGGTAATCGCATCCGAGAAATATATGGTTGTGAATATCCAGGGCAATGTCAAAGTCAGTCAAAAACAGATTTTGTAGAAATTTTTTTGACAGTTCTAAGAACCATTAAAATTTTGTCATTTTGTGTCATATGAAACAATTTCACCCAATCATGTCAACATTACACTGATAATTGCATTCAGTGCAATTATAAATGACTATCACAACACGATTGAGTTTGACAACTTCATTCCAAATAAATTTCAAAATGTCACGTTATGGCAATGTGAATGTTCAAAGTATAAATGAGCTAATAAAAAAAAAAAAAACAGAAATACAACTTACAGTAACAAATATATTTGGGGAATATTTATGGATTTTTAATGCGAACGAGAATATGAATTAAATGAACATATAAGCTTAGAAGAATTGGCGTTGGTACTAAAAGATTGGGCTGTCAATATGAGAAAGAAAGACGGGACCGAATTTAAAGAAACAACGGTGAAGACAATGTGGAACGTTTCGTGCAAACTTTTCCAAGAAAAGCACTATAATGAATAATTATGATTGACCCATTTAACAATATAGTATTGAAACCAGCCCGAGATGCCCGCGATGCAATCAGGAAAAAACTACAAGCAGATCCATGTAAACGTAAGTGCAGTTCAGTTTCGTTAAATTTGTCTGAAGTGACCTTCAGGAGTATGAAAATACTCCTGAAGGTCTTATGCGTAAATTTTACCATATTACTGCTGTAGAATTAGCGTGGCGAGGAGGAGAGGCAGTTTGTCTGGTGGATTTTTTTCAAATCGAGAAAAATAACGATGACTCCAACAAATCGTATTGAAAAGAATCCGGTGTTCAGTAAAACGTGCCAAGGTGGTTCTAAAAGCTATACAAGTAGTAAATGTTTGGTTTCCAATAGTGAAAGACAAAGCTGCCCTGTACGTCTTTTCATAAACTGATATCAAACCTCACCACGACTGTTCTTCAAACCAAATCGACACTAGAAAAATGAAACTGAGAAATGGTACGATAATGTACCTGTTGGAAGAAATGCAATAAATTGATGGACTAAATCTGCTGCTGAAGCAATTGGCTTGAATGTAAAGGACACAAAGATAACAAATCACTTGAATAGATCAACTGCTGTTAGCGAATTGGCAGAAAGTGGTGTAAAAGAACAATTGCTGAAACTTGGTGGTCGTAGCAATCAAAATTCTATAAAACCATACTTAAATCTCGATTAAGAACAACACAAAAGGATCAAAAATATTATGCGTGGTAATAGATCTTCTATAATAGAGAACAGCAACGAATCTAATGTTAAGTTAAATTTTAATAATTGTACTTTCACTAACTGTACTTTTAATAAATAAATAAATGTTTCGTTGTGTTGAGTTATAAATTTTTTTTCAAAAAATCCTCGGACATTGACAAATGGCTCATAATTTTATGACAAATTTCTCAAGCTCGTTGCTTGGTAAGCTCTCAAGGAATGTGCTTTCGATTGTTATAAAATTTCCTCGTCTATTATCAATGTCCTAGGGATATTACTACTGAAAATCTCTCCAAAACTGAAATAGTAAACAGCAAGAGCTGTAAAGTAGAACTAGATTCAGTAGATAAAGTAGATACTAGATAAAGTAGAACTTTAAAGGATATGGTTTTCAACAGGTCTCTCTGGCGCGTAGCTATTTTTATAAAAGGTTTAACTATCGTACTTAAGCGTGCAGCTGATTTAAAATTTTCAGGACAAAATTATCTACCTAACAATAACCTACTTTTAAATTTGAAAAAGTAAAAGCTCAAAAGGAAAAATTGAATACTTGTTGGAACAAAACACCACTTAGATATTTAATTATTACTATAAATATACCAAATTAAAGATTTTTTTATCACCGTCATTTTGTCAAATTTCTTGATACTATACAAAATAAGAAAAACAGAATGTAAACTAAGACAAAATAAAAGTGATCTTGCAAAAAAGTCGGTTTTCGAAATTGGAGTTATTAGAACCTTGATGAATAATGATTTTACAATAATTGTAAATACATACAGAACACCTATCTCTAGTTTTCCACATTTTATAAGTAACATACATAATCTGCTGATTAAATTAAATAACACAAATAATCAATACCTCTTCTTCTTCTTTCGAATAGGCCTACTTTGGACCACGCATGTTCAACTGTTGGGCTTTGACCTTTGCCCAGTATTGTCGCATCTTCTGCCAGTGTAACTCCTTTCTCTCTTCTGTCCAGGGAGTACCTTTCCTTCAAGGTTTTTCCTGAAATCCACGGAGTTCCTTCAGGGTGCGTCTCACAGACTGTCTGTTTTTGAGATTTGTTATTCCCAGTTCTTTAATATCCTTCTAGGTTTCTGTCAATCAAGTGGTACGAACCTTCTTGTTTTGCCAGAAGGTGAACGGTTGGTTAGTCGGTTTGGAGGCAATCTGCAACGTAGCCATAGAAAGCTACCCTTCTTTTCCTTGCACAGTCAGAGAACATCTCAATATGTTCGTAGAGCTCAGAGTTATGCCGCCTTCGGAATTCCCCATCTTCCTTTACCGGGCCTAGAATCTTCCTGAGGATTCTACTCTCTCTGATTTCCAATTTCTCTACTAGACTCTCTCTCACTCCTTCGGTTCAAGGAAGACACTCCATGGCATACAGGGCTTCTGGTCGTAAGACTGATGTGTAATGCTTAAGTTTCAGGTTGCGTGACAGGCATTTCTTGTTGTAAGTGTTCTTAGTCAGCCGATAGGCTAGTTCCAACTTGTTGACTCTCTTGGATAGTGATTCTCTTTCTGATAAGTTGGGTTCAATCTATTCGCCGAGATACTTCTCAAATTTCTCAGTTTTCTTGATGTTTCCCTGTTCTAGTAACATCTCTCTGTTTGCTTCTCTGATGTTGGTGAAGAAGTCAATTTTCTCTAGCAACACTTGAAGACCCACTTTGACAGCTTGTTTTCTGAGGCAGTTTATCTGCATTGTTGCCATCTCAAGAGAATCAGCAAGCAGTGCCATGTCATCTGCAAAGGCCAGGCAATCTACAACCAGTCCATCGTTCTTACGTCCCAGGCAGATACCACTCTGAGCACCCAAGTTGTTCAGTTTCTTGCGCCATTCTCTCAAAACCTTTTCAAGGACACAGTTGAAGAGAAGTGGGGAAAGTTCATCTCCTTGTCTCACTCCAGTTTTTATTTCGAAGCTTTCTGAAATCTCGCCTCTAAATTTAACCTTGGAATGGGTGTTGGCCAAAGTCTCTAGGATGAGTCTGCGGGCTTTGTTGTCTAGTGCTAGTTCCTGGAGGACTTTTTTAAGCGTTTCTCTATCAATGGAATCGTAGGCCTTAATCAATATCTCATGGTAAGGAATTTTAACGTAGATATATGGAAATCATTTCTACAATTATTCAATGGCTTAATGACAATGGATGAACCAAGTCATCCGTCATTAAAAATGTAATATATAGATAAGTCGTAAATAGTGACATGAAATTTGTCTGAAAAGGCATAACAAAGGAATACCAAATCTCTGATCATAGTTCCAAAATAATAAGTATCTACGAAGGCATAGAGGCAAGAACTAGTTATAAAAAATAGACATTTTACGCAAGATAAAATTTATTATTATTTCGATAAGGTTAAAGAAGCTTCTAGATGAAAAGACGTGGTTAAAAGTGTATAGTACAAAACTAAATGAGGATGATAAGCAATGGAATGTTTTTATGAAACCGTACGAAACCGTTGTGCTAGCTTTGCGATTCACCCCAAATATTATGATCCATAAAAGGTCAAATCTATAAAATCGAGCACAGAAATTTTAACCGACGCGATTTAACCGATTTTAACCGAATGGTTGCAATAAATATGTGCGCTCGAGATATCATATTCGCGATTTTTATGCTAGCACTCTTGGACGAAAAACTCACCCCGAACTGTATGAGCCATAAGAGGTGACATCTTTAATAATCGATCACAGGAATCTTAACCTACGCTTAATTGTTGCAATAATTATGTGTTCTGGAGATATTTTATTCGTAATTTTTGTGCTCTGACCCGGGTACGATAAATGCACCCCGACCTGTATGAGCTATTAGAGGTAAAAGTTCAAGCGTAGAAATTTTAACCGACATGAGATTGATGCAATAATTGTGTGCTTTCCAGATATGCTATACACAATTTTTTTGCTTGTAGCCGTATATGAAAAATTCACCCCGAACTATATGAGCTATAAGAGGCGAAATCTGAAATAATAGAGCACTTAAAGTTTAGTCAACGAGATATTATTGCACTAATTATGTGCTCTAAAAAATGCTAATCCTGAGTTTTGTGCTTGCACCCTTGTATGACAAACTCACCCCGTGCCGTATGATCCCTAAGAGGTGAAATCTTTAATATTCGGTCATAGAAATTTTAGCCAAACGCTTAATTGTTGCAATAATTAGGTATGTGCTCTCCAAATATTCTATTCGTAATTTTTGTGCTCGCACCCTTGTACGAAAAATTCACCCCAAACTGTATGAGCTATCAGAGATGATATCTACAATCATAGACCGACGAGAAATTGTTGCAATAATTATGTGCTATCCAGATATGCTATACACAAATTTTGTGCTAGTAACCTTCTAGGAAAAATTCACCCCGAACTGTATGTGCTATAAGAGGTGAAATCTATACTAATCGAGCGACGAAATTATTTCACCAATTTTGTTCTCTGCAGATATGCTATTCGCGATTTTTGCGCTCGCACCCTTGTACGAAAAAATCACCCCGAACTGTATGAGCCAATAGAGGTGAAATCTATAATAATTGAGCACACAAATTTTAACCAACACGAAATCGTTGCAATCATTATGTACTTTCCAAAACTGCTAATCCCAATATTTGTGGTCGCAAAACGAAAAACTCACATCGAATTCTTTGAGCTATAAGATGTGAAATCTTTAATAATCGATCAAAGAAATTTTAACCGACGCTAAATTATTGCAATAATTATGTGCTCTCCAGATATTCTATTCATGAATGCTCAGACTTTCTTATGCTCACACTCTTGTTTGAAAAATTCACCCAAAACTGTATTAAGTATAAGAGGTGAAATCTGTTATAATCAAGCATATACATTTTAACCAACGAGAAATTATTACAATATTTATGTGCTCTCCAGATATGCTATTCACAATTCTTGTGCTTGTACTCTTGTACGAAAAATTCATCCCGAACTGTATGACCTATAAGAGGTGAAATTTGTAATAATAGAGCACACAAATTTTAACCGACAGAAAATCTTTGCAATTATTATATAATATCGGGACAGCTCGATATGCTAATCCTGATTTTTTCGCTGGCACCCTGGTACGAGAAACTCACGCCCAACGGTATGTGCTATAGGAAGTGAAATCTTTAATAATCGATCACAGAAATTTGAACCGACGCTAATTATTGCAATAATTATGTGCTCTCCAGAAATGCTATTTTCGATTTTTGTGCTGGCATCCTTATACGAAAATTTATAAATTAGGTATGAGAGATGAAATCTATTATAATCGAGCATAGAAATTTTAACCGACGAGAAATTATTACAATATGTATGTCCTCTCCAGATATGCTATTCACAATTGTAGTGCTTGTACTCTTGTACGAAAAATTCATCCCGAACTGTATAACCTATAAGATGTGAAATTTATAATAATCGAGCGCACACATTTTAACCGACAGGAAAACGTTGCAATAATTATAAGCTCTCCCGATATGCTAATCCTGAATCTTTACTGGCACCCTTGAACGAAAAACTCACGCCGAACTGTATGTGCTATAGGAAGTGAAATCCTTGATAATCAATCACAGAAATTTTAACCGACGCTAATTATTGCAATTATTATGTGCTCTCCAGAAATGCTATTCGCGATTTTTGTGTTGGCATCCTTATACGAAATTTTTTATTTTGTTCATACGCTTTTCTTACACATTTCTTTGAGAAACCGAAAGTTGGGCACTAGGCGATTAAACGAGGTTTTCGCATTATTATTATGTTACATTTGTTCAAAGTACAACAGGAAATGCATAAAAAATTAACCCTTGTGATGAGAAAACGTGTACAAAGTCTTATCGGAAAGAATACGTGAGAGCGGTCATCGGAATTCATCGATTCCAATGGTAACGATGTACTGAATATTACGATGAGTATGTAAGTGAACAATACAAAAGCAATATGAACGCCGGAATTCATCGTGCTAGTAATATAAACAATACGGAAAAATGGAAATGCTAAAAAACGTTAGAGGTGAATTTTTTGTACAACGGCGCAAGCACGAAAATCGAGCCTGGCATAACTGGAAAACATATATTGCAACGATTTCGACAAAATTTCTGTGTTCCATTATTTTAGATTTCATCTTTTATGTCTCATATTGAATTTTTCTAGCTCAGAGTGAATTTTTTGTATTAGGGTACCAGCACAAAATCGTGAATAGCATTTCTGGAGAGCAACAATTTCTCGGCAGTTTAAATTTCTGTTATGTAACTATAAATTTCATCTACTATGAATTATAATGTTCGGGGTGTATTTTGCGTACAAGGGTGCGAGCACAAAAATCGTGAACGGCATATTAAGAGACCACATATTTATTGCAACGATATCGCGTTACTAAATTTTTATATTAGATTATTATAGAATTTACCTCTTATGACGGAAACGGTTTGGCGTGTATTTTTCGTACAAGGGTACTAGCACAAAAATCGCGAAGAGGATATCTAGAGAGCACATAATTATTGCAACGATTTTGCGTGGGTTAAAATTTCTGTCCTAGATTTATAGTTTTCACCTATTATTGTTCATATGATATGGGGTGAATTTTTGAGCAAAGGTGCGAGCGCAAAAATCGCAAATCCTATCCTTAAGAGCACACAATTATTGCAACGTTTTCGCTACGGTTAAAATTTTGTAATTTGTCATTAAAAATTTCACCTCTTGTGGCTCATTTGGTTCGGGGTATGTTTTTTGCACAGAAGGTTGATTAGGGGGATGAAGAGCACATAATTATAGTGCTTATTTGGTATCGGTATTCCATTCTTCAGATGGGTGGGTGCTAGCTTGGTATTAATTTAGCACCCCCACTACTTTAATTTGATATTTTCATTAAACGCTTCGAGCATAAAAATCGCGATTGCGGCACATAATTAACACATAAACAGCACATAATTCTGGTCTAATCATATTTGAATTTTTAAGAGGTGGGGATGCCAGCGTGGAGAAAGATGATGCGTTCTAGAAAAATTTCAAAAAAATAGAATTTCGAAGAATCTAAACAAAACATCAAAAAACGCGATGAAATAAACTTGAAACGTTATAGCTCAATTGGTCATTTTAAAGCAAAACAACCCTACAGAACAGTGTTGCAGTTGAAATACAAAAAAGTGCCGAATATGACGAAGATTATAAGCATTACTTATTTACACTGAAAGTAACGTTACGTAAGATATTTGCTTTATACCCCTCCATACTCTTTATCACAGCATATCTTTCTATGAGCAGGAATATACGCACACAGCAAGGTCTGCCTTTCTTTCTCTCTCTAGTGAACTGTTTGAGTGTGCGTGCGAGTATGGAGGCTCAAGCAGAATATCAGAAGTGTAGCTTTAACGCTGAACACATTTTGTTAAAACATATTTTTTTGTTTTAAATCATACGACAGTAATATTGTCTCATTATTTTAATTAGGTGGAAACTCAAGAAAGTATGCAAAATACAGATTTAGAAAAGTAAGTTAATAAAAAGGTATAATTTGGGATACCCACAAAAAAGGGACAGAAAAACAAAACAAAAATAGAAAATCAGAGTGAAAATCACATAAAAACGAGAGAAAATTTAGAGAGAATCAAAAAAATAAACCACTCACTGAAACGTTGGATTACAATCTTGCCCAGTAAGGTATATCTTTTGTATATGAGCATGCTTGCTACAATTATATGAGATTTTCTATTATTTTCAACATAAAACAATACACACATTACTTAATTTAATTCCGTATTTTTCAGAAAAAAATAATCTTGAACGCGCTAAAATAACGCGCTATAAGGGACTATATGATATAGATGTAAGGGGATTATCTCAATTTATATAGTAGAGTTATAATATCCTATTTTGGATCGATAGTTCGCTCTACCTCGTGTCATTTTTATCTCGATTTATCTGTCGCTTCGCGGTGTGCAACCTAATCTAACCTGGGTTTAAGCAAAAATCCTTGCCACATTATTCTATTTTGGATCGAGAGTTCTCGCTGCCGCGCATATGTGGTTTTAATTTATCTGCCGCTTTGTGGTGTGCAACCTAATATAATCTGGATTAAACCAACAGTCATTGGCTCATTATCCTATTTTTGATAATATGGAGAAAGTATTAGCAGCAAAAATAAAAATAAGTTAACTAATAAAATGATCAATTATAAAGATAATTTATTTATATAATTTCTAATAATTTAATCATTCTCACACAATTTCTCAATTTTGCTGCGAGACAAGTAAAAGTGGCAACATCGAGATGCACATATGAAAAAAATAATCCTGAACGCGCTAAAATAACGCGCTATAAGGGGCTATATGATATAGAAGTAAGGGGATTATCTCAATTTATATAGTAGAGTTATAATGGGTTTCCCAGTATTTACTTTCACTTTTCCCGACCGGTTTGTCTGATATCGACGGTGGAAGACAAGGGAGATTTCTGACGACGATTACTTCTCAACGATTTTGTTTTACTATCGATTATTAAGCTGCAGCCGACGAAAGGAAATGCAGCTCTTGCCTGCGTTTTATCAATTGAACGAAAATCGATTCGTTAGTGCCTTTCATATATCCTATAAATATATTTACTATGTAATAGACGTTTTGTGAACATATACGACTTTGAAAAGACTGGCACACCGGAAATACATCTTTATGTTCTACATGATTTAACAGATTAAATTAGAGTTCTTATTAAACTGGAATCGTGGGTCTCATATTGTCTGCTAATTTTAATGTTTAATATTCTTTGTCTAGGTATTGGCTATCTAGTTATGTGAGTCTAATATTGTTTGCCTAGTCAGGTCTGTCACATATAAATTGTGTAACCTTCTACTTCTTGTCTTGGCTGTCGAGTGTTGTATGACGTATTAAATATAACTTTATTCGCAACTATGCTTACAGAAAAAACTTAATCTAATTTAACAAAGGGTGGAAACTAAACTAATTATAGATATAATCATACCAACTTATTAAAGCGGAACACCGCTTGAATTTGTAAATATATTCTACCTTTCTGAAGCTCCGATATTGAAACACAACAGATATTTGTGTTATTCGCTAGGACTCATTTTACTTTCGTGACATTAAACAAGAAACTATATAAATATCATTGTTTTTAAGATCAGATCTTTCTATATAACCCAAAGTGAATAGCCATCTGCTGACGCATTTCGAGATCTATCTCTCATCAGTGCAGCTTCGCTCTTTTGAATTATAAAATAGAATACACTTACATTAAACTTAATAAAGGCAAAAGACAGCCTGATTATATAAATATATTCAACTCCTTTCCGGAGTTCAATAATATTCTTTTTAGGACTACAAAAACAAATCTCATGTGAAATTTGCAAGTTATTTTCTACTTTTCAGTAGCACTCAGCGAGAACCAAAATATAACATTGTTTTTAAAATCATATCTTTCCAGTAACTTAAGTGCATAGTCATCTGCAGACGCGTTTCGAGATTTATCTCTCATAGTGCAGCTTTGCTGTTGTGAATTATAACTTGTAAAACACTTACTTGAAACACTCGTGGTTGACTAGAGGTTAGGTATTTTTAATTTGACATTTCTTGAGACAGGCATGAATTAGCAGATATTGATTTAAATGATAATTTACTATTGGTAAAACCATAATACATTATAGATAATCATATAAACTGATTAAAGTAGGAACATAGCCTGAATATATAAATATATTCAACCTTTCCGAAGCTCTATAATATTATTGTGTCTTTTTAAGATTAAGTACCTATCTATAATATAGTATGGTTTTACCAATAGTTAATTATCATTTAAATGAATGATCTGCTAAGTTCTTGTCTCTCTCACGAAATGTAAAGTTAAAAATATCTAACCTCAAGTCAACCGAGACTTGTTTCAAGTTAGCGTTTTAAGTGTTGTAACTTATAATTCATAACAGCAAAGCTGCACTGATGGGAGATAATTCTCGAACGGCGTCTGCAGATGGCTATCCATTTAAGTTAATGCAAAGATATGATCTTAAAAACAATGTTAATTTTCTTGTTCCCGTTGAGTGCCACGAAAGTGAATTGAAAACTAGTAAATAACTGGAAAATTTCACATAAGATTTGTCTTGGTAGTCATAAATAACTCCATAATATTATAGAGCTCCGGAAAGATTGAATATATTTATATATTCAGGCTGTCTTCGGAATTTTTTAAGTTTATATGATTATCTATAATGTAGTATGGTTTTACCAATGGTACACTTACATTAATATAGGTTTATTTTAGGGGTAACTTAGGGTTGCGGACTTTTTACCCAGTGTAACTGTTAATCGTATTTGGCACTATTTAACTAAAGTCGGAAGGAAAAATCAAGCTTCTACGTTGTCTTGTTCAATAAATATTCGTGTTTTTTTGTCCTAAAAATTGACGTAATTCGAACTAACGGCTCGTAAATTTCTAGTCATGTGACAAAAAGTTTTGGTATGCATCTCGGCGTTGCCATTTTTAATTCTCTCACAGCAAAATTGAGAAATTGTGTCAGAATGATAATTTTATTTGAAATTATATAAATAAAATATCTTGGTATTAATATTATATAATATCTTTATAATTTATCATTTTATTATTTAATTTATTTTCATTTTCCCCGTTCATACTCTCTCCATATCATCCAAAATTGGATAATGTGGCCATGGCTGTTGGTTCAATCCAGGTTATATTGCCACCATAATGTGGCAAGCACTCTTAGTTTAACCCATGCTAGATTAGGTTACCGCGAAACATACGGCGGCAGCTCGAACTATCTTTCGTTATAATTCTTTACAATTCATCATTTTATTATTCAACTTATTTTATTTTTTTCTGTCAATAATCTCACCATATCATCCAAAATAAGATAATGTGGCCATGGCTGTTGGTTTAATCCAGGCTATATTAGGTTGCACACAGCGAAGAGGCAGATATATTAAGACACAATACACGCGGCAGCAAGAACTCTGGATCCAAAATAGAATAATGTGGCAAAGACTCTTAGTTTAACCGTGGTTATATTAGGTTAAACTCCGCGAGGCGGCAGATAAATCAAGACAACATACGCGCGGCAGTGCGAACTCTCGATCCAAAATAGGATAATGTGGCAAGGACTTTTGTTTTAACCCAGGTTAGGTTGAGTTACATACTGCGATGCGGCAAAACTACATACGCGCGGCAGCGTGAACTCTCTAACCAAAACAAGATAAGGTGACAAGGACCGTTGCTTTAACCCAGGTTAAATTAGGTTGCACACCGCGAAGGGACAGATAAATCAAGACCACATAAGTTCTACAGCTCGAACTCCTGATCCAAAATAGGATAATGAGGCAACGATTCTTGGCTTAACCCAGATTAGATTAGGTTAAGTATATACCGCGAAGCGGCATATAAATCAAGACCGCAAGGACCGTTGGCTTAACCTAGGTCCGATTATGTTGCACATAGCTAAGCAGCAGATAATTTAAGAACGCTGCAGCGCGATCTCTCTATCCAAACTAGGATAATGTTAGTGGCATAGACGGTTGGTTTAACCTAGGGTAGGTTAGGTTGCACATCGCGAAGCGGCAGATAAATGAAGACTGCATACGCGCGGCAGCGCAAACCCTCGATCCCAAATACGATTATGTGACAAGCACCGTTGGTTTCACCCAGGATAGATTAGGTTGTACATCGCGAATTGGCAGATATGTTGTCTTGATTTATCGGATAATGATGATTAGACCGGACATTGCCTGTAAGGTTTTATCTATTTTTCTTAAAACATTCCATTTTATTTGTATTTTCCAGATGACGGCCGTGGCGATTTAGCTTTTTTTTAATTTTGATTAAAATCCTGATTTTATAATTTAATTTTTACCTGGAAAAATTAGTTTCTTTCTACTTTTTTTATTTTGAAGCAAATCTGATAATGATTAGAGCGAAAATTAGGTTATTACTATTTATTTACTACCGAGAAAATAAAAGTATCAATATTTGGATATGCGTATAATATTTTTCTTAAAAAAAAAAATAAACGTGGCAACGTTGAGCTAGTTGCGTGCGCATCTATCGACTGTAACGTTGGAAGCTTTAGGACAGAAATAGAACTTAGAACTTAACTTAGAACAAAAACACCAATATTTAATGAAACAGGCCACGTAGAAGCTTGATTTTTGTTTTACGATTCATGTTAAATAGTGCCAAAAAGGATTAACAATAGTTACACCAGGTAAATGTTAGCAATACTATGTTTAATAAACCCGTATTCTACATATTTTCCTGATAATTACATATAGGGTTAAAACTAAACTAAAATAAACGATATAGTCATACCAACTTATTAAAGTGGAACACATCTGGTATATATAAATATATTCAACTTTTGCAACTCTATAGTATTATTAAGTCTTTTTGAGGTTACAAAACAAATGTCATGTTGAAACACACCATATATTTGTGTTATTCAGTAGGATTCAGTTAACTTTCGTGGCACTAAACAAAAAAACTATATAAATAACATTGTTTTTAAGATCAGATCTTTCTATTTAACTTTAACCCAAAGTGAATATCTCTCATCAGTGCAGCTTTGCTCTTTTGAATTTTTAAATGGAATTCACTTACATTAGTTTGAAAACCATGCGCTGGGCTGTCTAAGCTTTGACACTTAAACTTTCACATCCGGAGCAAACATCCGCTTTGGTCTTCCAAATTTGAGTGCATATTTTTTCTTGATGAATTTCAAATAGAATTCAGGGTTAACGTTATGTTGCAATTCAGGATTTTCTTTTATAAAAATAGAGTGCATAGTTACGCTTAGCCTTGCATCGAACTATTGGCATACTTTAAAAGAATAGTGTGTAAATTGCGTGGAAAACGTTCAATTTGCATGGAAAACGTTCAATGTGGCCTTTTATTTTAATTAGAAATGAATTAGGTCTAGACGGTGGCCTGTTATTGTGTAGTCCTCTCAAATCTTTAGAAGATTCATCAGCCACAAGTAATGTAGTTAAACGTAGAATTTGGATATGGTTCTCATAAATGCTCATAAAAGCCTGTGGTTACCAGAGTTATCTAATATGCAGTATTTAAAACTTGCGGATTTGGGTTTAACATCAACTTCGACCCGTCCCCTACGTCTAATAATGGATTTTATTTCAATTAAGCGTTGTAGGAATGCGGTGTTTTCTTCAACTGTACACTTCTCCGTGCATTTATGCCTACATTTTTAACAGAAGAAACAGTAATAAAAGTCAGGTATTTGATTATTATTAATAAAACTTACCCGCTTGGAGCACCAAAAGTTTTTGGCAATCAAAACCATTCACCTTTGATACCCGCAATTTTCCTTTTATTTTCTTTCAAATTTTTTTTATCCTTTTTACGCTTTTTGCTACCATCAAAACTGTCAACACTATTATCACTACTCTCACTATTATCACTTATATCACTATTTTCACTACCGACTCGTCGATTCAATTAGACTATACGTTCTAACACTACTGTTTTTCAGCTAATGCTATAAATTCTGGACCAAAAAAAGACTTATAAAAAATCGGAACAGGGACTGAAAATTCGGGACATTACTCTACATATTCAGACTAGATTATTGAAAGTTTAGTCCAGATAAAACCTTGAAGATCAAGTCTAAACTCGCTCAGATTAGATAAGATGTTGAATAAAAGTTATTCTGATTTTACATTTTTTATGAATAATTAAAATGTATGAATAAATACAAGATAAAATACCTTTTCAGTTTAATACGATTTGAAAATTGTTACGAAGAACGGAAAAGACCAAGTTGAGGGCTGGAAAAATTAGGAGATACTAAAAGAGATAGTACATAATGTTATTTTAAACTGGGTTGAATTCTCTATATTTGTCTCACGATAGTAACGGTGATATTTTTTTTGACGAACAAGAAAACGAAATCTCGTAATCAACGCGAGCGAAGCAACGGGCAACAGCTAGTCTGATGTAAAGCAAACTTGGTTATAGTTCTAAATGTAAACCAATAAAATTAGAGGATCGATTTTCTATAAATATTTCATCGTTTTATTTATGCGTTGGAAACAAAATTCCGTGATGTACATAAACCATTCCGACTGCAATCGATATTCAAGTGAATGAGTAATAAGTACTCCGAAACTATTTTTTCCTAGTATTTTGTGTCAAAGTAAGACAATATGCACCCTCAAACATATATAATATTCATGTTCTTCAAATGTTAAAACAGAAGGCTTGGAATCAAAAAAATATTGAGTGGTAGTTATTAATGGATGGGAAATTTATTACTAAAGTTTATATGTCAATTTTGGTCTATTACATTTGAATAATTTTCATTTACTTACATATTTTAGATTTTAATCATATTGCAGATTCTAGATTTATATTTGTCTTGGTAACATAGTTTTCCGTGATCTGCATATATTGCTGACATATTCCTTCAATAATTTTAGGATCTGTCTTGGGTCAAAAGATTGAATGAGATATAATTTAAATTTCATAGAAAATAAAATTTTTATTACAATCATTTTCCAAATATGGCGAACGTGCTGCAGCATTGTCCATGATATTGGAAAAGTAATCACAAAGCTAGTATGTAGATCGGTTCGTAAGGTTATGTATAATCTGTATAAACTCATTGCTTATCGGTTACAATTCATCTTTTCCAGTACGTTGCGTCATTTTGACCCTGAGTTTCCAAGTTAAGTCTGTCCTTCCTCGGGGGTTGCAGGTTTACATTGGAATTATTCGAATAATTTCAAATTTCTGTTTATAATACAATGCAAACAAAAGTTTCCTTTACACTATGATATTCAAGAAAAGTTACAACAAATTAAATATTAAAAATTTCATTTTGATAGCGCGATCGCATACATTTTTCCTTCAAGCCCCACTTTGAGTATCGCTATAATATCCATTTATTACAATGTTACATTTATATCTTTCGCCGACTTAAAAACTTTGAGAAAACTTAAGTTGCAGCTTAATTTAAGTTGTGATTTTCAAAATATAGAAGAGTTAAGTTTGAAACGCCATACTTATGGCGGTTATCTAGATTGAAAGTTGTAATTTTCAATAGATAGATAAGATAGATTTGCAAATGATAGAGTTATAGATTATTCATTTGTTAGAATTGTAGATTCGTTAACTATCTGAGATATAGACGATAAACTAGATAAGAAAGAAAGATAAGTCAGAAGTTAAAAACTAAACATACGCATGGTAACGAGAAGTTGCTTATATTTTATACTACAGGTGTTGTAATCTAGCATATATGTACATACGAGCTCTAGTTATATAACTTTGCGACAAATCAACAAATTTGAAGTATCACGAACGTAAAGATGAGGAATTTTTAATGCTTAAATCTCTATATCTCAATTAATAAATTCGGGAAAGGATGAATGTGAGGTAGCGTTCGTGGCTCGCGTTCGCACTTTTCATGCATATAGCTGAATTCGCGTTGTAAGTGCCCGATGTCTATACAACATATAAATAGAAGTGAATAGAAGATATTTCTATAATTAAAATTCGTGCAGAACAGCAGCTTGCATTTTTTGTACTTTTAATTCCGTTTTTAGGGATCCGTACCAAATAAGGAAAGCGGGTCCCTTATAGGATCACTTTGTTGTCCTTCTGTCTATCTGTCTATCTGCTTGTCTCTAAAGACCCTTTTTCTCAGGAACGCGTGGAAGTATCAGTTGAAATTGATATTAAATACTCGTGCCTTCGGTCTTTTTTAGTTGTGAAAAAATCAAACTAGGAATTTCAATGCCTAGGCCCTAGGGCGCTAATTTATAGTCCAGGGCGCCAAATTTGATAAGAACTGCCCTGTAGAGGTGGCTACACGTGACGTAAACGTGATGTAGACCCATCCCACACGACGTATATTTGGCAATAGGTGAATTTTTATAGTGTGCATATAAGCGGAATTCAGTTAATGTTCTGAAATGAAATATTATGAAAAAATGTTGCCGTTTCTCTTAATATATCTAGTTATTATAAACAAATAAATGGAGGAAAGAGAGGAAACTTCTGTTTAGATAAAAGAATAGATTATGTGTCATGAACAATTTAATATTGAAGAAAATTTGTTGTACGGACTTTGTACAGAGGATGAAAATTGTTATCGTGTTTTTGTTCGAATAAATGCTGAGGACTATTTATTGGAAAAGTTTAAGCCACTAATTAAATAATGCGAACAACACAAATGAAACAAGCACAAATTTAAGACAAGCTGTATCTCCAACGTAAGCTTGTCCATTATCCAAACTACTTTTTCTTTTGTTTTTGACATTTTATGTTGTATTACATAAATTAACTAGCTGACCCGGCGAACTTCGTAACGCCTCAGAACCTATAATCATTAAAATATATCTTATTAGCTGAATTAAAGTCAGTCAAATGTATCATGTATCGATATCTGGTAATATAATCGTACACGATTATATAATAGATGGAAATATAATCGTGTCTGTTCTCTTCCTCGTATAAGGTACGACGCGATGCACACTGGGCCGGATTTCAAATTTACGGCGACAAAAATAGAATTTCACTTAAAATCTATTGTTTGATACCCATTCAAAATAATACAAACAAATTTTTGCGAGAAACCAATGCCATTGGTTGTGGGAACGTGTCAAACATCTCTCTTGTCCCTTCTTTACCAAGAAGGAATTAATGCGCTCGATATTTCACGAAGTAACTACACCTGTTTTGTGCTTGCGCTCAAAAATTGTGAACTTTTTAACACATTGACTGACAGTAGGAACAAGTCATGTTCGAAAATGAACACTCTATGATTATGTTATTTTTGGAATATTAGAAGTTTAGTTTTACTCTTTCTGTTTAAATAAACTTAATTTTGATTAATTCAGCACCTTTAATTAGGTTGTGGATATAACCGTCATGGCACCAGCGGACTCTAGACACTAAGTAATGGGACGCCGGCGGCTATAACAGCAAAAATTTAAAAACGTAAATGACAGGTTTATTGACTCAAATAAGCAATTTTTTCTGTGCAACAATGTATTTGGGAGTTTTACACGAAACGATCGCAGTACTCTGTTCACAACCACGTGCATATTGAAGCTGGAAGTCGTGTAACAGGTGTTAAAAGAAATTCAACCTAAAGTTTTTTTTTCCAAAACATGACAGTAGGCTTCTACTTATACGTCGGTAAATGCACATTTGTGCTGCTACAGTCGCAGTGTCTAAAAATAAAAACGACCGTCTTGTTTCGGACAGCTATTGCCATCATGACACATAGTGAACTTCGCTTTGACGGCTATAGCCCCAAGTGTCCGTCAACGTGTTAAATCTGGAGAATATAGATTCAAGTATGGTATATACATGTAATAATATCAAATATGTAGAAAGTTTTAATCAATTGCGTTATAAAATAAGTTTTGTTACCGGCTAATGTAAATTTAAAAAATCTTGTATTGACTACTGAATATATTGATATGGATTTATATATGATATGGAAGATATAATATATGAATATCTTGAATTGTACTGAATATATTGATGTTTAAAATAAGTTCCACATAGTTCCGTTAAATTAAATAGTTTGGTTTGGTACAAAAGTTTGGTACAAAATAAACATTGACAATTCTAGGAAAGCAATCATCCCTTCCACATCGTTCCACCTTACCTAAAATTGCAACTCTTTTTAAAATAAGTCCGGCGGAGGTGCTGGGACTTGCGTTAAGTGATTTGTTGCGTAAAAGGTTGAGAAGAATGAAAAAGGCTTACTATTCAACGCCTTCTAAGACAGTAAGACCATAAAGTACTCATAATTGAGGATTCAGCAAGGAGCTAAAACTAGAGGGACTGATATATACCTATGTATATATAGCACGTGGTGTCGGAAGCAAAAAAAAAATTGTCCATTACATGTCAGTGTATCTGAAAACGAAGCTGTGGTGCTGTTACATAATCTTTTAGATCATACTGTGCGAAGACTTACACAGGTTCAATAGGATGATATTATCCAAAACATGAACCAAACTAACAACTGTCTTTAAATTAGTTACAAGTGGGGTCTAGATGACAGTATAAAAAGTGCACAGTGCCTAATAATAATAAAACTTTGCTAATAATAATTTTGATGCGGACTCAAATATAATTTATGAATGTTATAGAATTTGTGCGAGTGTCCATAAATTATTGATGCAGGGGGCTGACATAATAAAATCACTTCCATTGATTGTATGCCTCCTCTCAAAAGATGTAATAGTCATAAGACTTAGAAACAGATTAGACAATACCATTCCAAGAAAATGTGAAGAATTAATGCGATTACGGACATTTTGAGCAGATCATTATATCATCAGATCCTCTAATCACTAGTTATAGGACAAACCCCACCAGAAAAAAAATAAAAATGGAATGAGGTAGTATTCGGAAAGCCTCGAATGCCCAACTATCTCATTGAAGAATGTTCACGAGAAACTACTGATGATATCGTTATTGATAAGGAAGGTGCAGATAGTGATGATGAGATTGATTTTGACGAGGGTCAGTTCTGAACTTCTTCTGAAAAAAAAAAATGTTGCACTAGCACTTTTGTCTTAAATATATTTTTCAAATTTTGCATTTTTAATTAATAGCGGGAGGGCGTATACATCTAATATAGACTCATTTTATATTAAGATCATCAGAATGTCATAATAAAATAATATTTGAGGCAAAAAAACTTTAAATGAACTGCTTCTTATTTTTGTCGCCGTAAATTTGTAATCCGGCGCAGTGTGCGACGTATAAAAAAAAGCCAAATCCAAAATTGTAAAAGTCCAAAATCCAATGTTCAAAATATAAAAGCACAAAATACTAAAAGTCCAAAAAGCACAAAATTGAAAAGTCAAAAAAGGGCAAAATCCAAAAGTGAAAAGTTTCAAATATAAACCCCAAAACTCCAAATGAGTACAAATGCCCAAAATCCATAAGTTCAAAATCCAAAATCCCAAAATTCAAATGTCAATATGCCCAAAATCCAGAAGTCCAAAATCGAGTTGATAACCTTCATTTAAGCACCTAATGATATACGACATTTTTCGTTTTGTTGTCGGGCACGAGAATGAACAAAGCGTATGGTTTGCCGACACGTGCACATGCTATCTACAATTGACCGTGAGAGAAACATTAACTTTCGAGATTCAGACCACAAGCACTTAAGGATTGGCCTTGTGGATTGTTGATCGTCATGGAAAATGTAAGACTAATTGGAAATTGAAATTGTTTAAACTCGAATGGTATATCTATTGGGATCATCGGCATTCTCGGAATGAGAACTTCCTCACCTTTGAATTTACCTTTAAATATCGCCGCGTGAATCATATTGCTCATGAATTTTCTCAACACCAAACCCGTTCCGTTACATAGCTTTGGTTGGTTCAGATTTTGAAGCATGATGACTTGTTGATAACTGAGCCAACCTTTAGTTGTAAATTGTGCGCTGGCAAGCCAGGCAGATCTAATGAGTTTAAAAATTCTGTTGGATAGTTGATTGTCTCGTCTTCATTTATAACAGTGTCAATAGATTTTATGTATTGTATGAATTTAATGCAGTGGACCAACGATTTGGTTTTGCTAGAATTGCTCGTTCACTCAACCAATAGTAATTTTTGTGAATAAAAATGATTTTTGGGAATACTTTGTTGATGACCTCGTCCTTAGTTGAGACGAAATTGCAAAAAAAAATTGTGGAAACGAAATCATTTCATTCTTTTGTTGACGGCAAGAACAACTGCCTGAAGAAATCTTTGGAAGATGAATCGTTTAGCAATGCAACTCGCATGTTTGTCGTCAGCTGAAGTTTCTTAATATTAGCGCCACAGAGTAGATGATTTGAGGCAAGAGTTTATTTCATCGGCAGCTGTGGATCTTGGAATTACTGGTAGTCTTTTCCAGAAATCGCCAGACAGTAGAACCAGACAGTATTGCGCTTCCAAAATAGCTTGAGTCATTGCGCCAATCTTTCATGGTTCGGTTTAGTGCTTCCATTGAACGTTTTTAAGCCATTGTGCATTAATCCCATATAATAATTTTACCTGCGCATATCCGGATGATCAGGAACCGCATCGCTTTGCTTCCGACGTATTTCCGACGAAAAATCTCCGATGACGCGTTCCTGGTGTAATAGTGTGGCATCTTGCCATAGTGTGGTAGAGTAACGTTCGTGCAAATGGATCGCTTTGGCAAATAAAACAGAAAGTTGATAATGTTGTCGCTGGAGGTGTTGCAGCATGTTGAGCAACATTTGATGCGTTGAAATAAACTCGTTGACCATTTTCCAGATGCACCGCGACAAACAGAATGTTTAGCTCCAAAAATAGTGTATCAGTTTATCAGTCTTACCACCTATACCGGGGGTCGGCAATCCGCGGCTAGCGAGCCTCATACAGCTCTTCTTTTTTAATTTTGTGTCTTCAACCCGTCCAAAATATATATTTTAAGTTTATAGAAAGAAATTAAAATTTTATTTTATTAAATTAAAAATTCTGCAAAATTTGATTATCTGCTATGACAATTCAGGATTCACTCAAAATGAGAAACCATAGAGAATGTGGTATCACAGCAGTTTTCTGATTAAGAATCCTCGCCTGTATTTTCTTTAGCTTGCGATGAGTTGTGTGAAGCACCTTCTCATGGTACCCATGAATTTCTTACTTTGATTAAACTCAAAGAGAAACCCATGGTGAAGACATATATAGACAGAATCATTAAGAAACAAAAAATTGATGCAGATAAAATAATATCAGTTTGCCGTAAATACCGACGAAATAAGTTTCAACCTCTTCCAAAAGGTTGGTAGAAAGCTAAATTTGAAGTTCAGTTAATGGCTTTGAAAGCAGAGATGTGGTCTTCGAAATTTATATTATTACAAAAAGAAGTATAAAACATGAAAGGAAAAAAAAGATTGCAGTAAATGAATTATGCTTCCAAAATTACAAAAGGAAGTTCAACTTACATTTGCCTTCATGAAAGTTACTATCAGCTTAAGTTGTTGGACTAATTGCTGGTGTAATTTGGACTCTTGGCAGTAAATGAATTATACTTCCAAAATTACAAAAGGAAGATCAACTTACATTTGCCTTTATGAAAGTTACTATCAGCTTAAGTTGTTGGACTAATTGCTGGTGTAATTTGGACTCTTGACAATTTTAGGATACACAGATTATTGTGAGCAGATTTTTTACAACGTGAATATCCGATAAAGTAAAATAAAACCTCAGCTCAACGATGGCCTTAAAAGTTGTTTAAAGCTAAAGACCTCAAATTACGGACCAAGGTTCGTCATCAAAACAAATCTGTGTATCAATTCACTAACAATAAAATCATTGTTTCTGTTTGTTTTTATTAAATTGCTTGCCCTCTTTTTTTTAATATATTGAATATCATTAAATATATAAAATTTGTTAATAGAAATGATCTATAGTACTTTTTATACTAACATCCCTACGGTAAGATTTGTTAATTTTTTTTAAGAAAATGGCTCTACTTAAAATCAGTTGCCGACCCCCCTGACCTATGCAAACAGTTTGGACCATTCGGAATGGTCACACAGCTATAATCACACTATAGCTGCACTATATACTAGTTTACTATCCCCTAGTGCCGACGCTAGGGTCATTACCGTCCGCATTCAATTTCCACGTAAGCGCCCCTTTCAGATTCTTTAAAAAATTTGTTATTAGATAGTACAGAATGATAAAGTACATTTAAATTTAGTTACCTTTTTTACCACAAAATTATAAATAGTGGTTGTAACGTCTAACTCATTATCATTTTCAATAGCTATAACTAAGAAGCTTTTTCAGTGACACTTGTTCTTGGATAGATTTTGATTAATGCAAACATAGATAAGCTACGTTTACCGTTCGCTACACTAACAGGTAAGATTAGTAGTATCCTTAAAACAATTGAAAAGTTACGGAAAGATAAATTATTGAACACAATAAAATTAAGAGTATTTAAAGGTTCTTGATCATTTCGGAAAATATTCCAGAAAGTAGATAACTCGTCATAAAGAAGCTCTATTGTCTTTATTGTCGCCATCCTTGAAGAGAAAATCCAAGAAAATCTCTAAATCGTCACAACGTTTTCGTAAATCTTAGATATTAATTAATTGCTGGTAATCTGAACACGAAATTGATATTATCATAATATCTTTTAAGTTGACAAAACATTATATTGACGAGCATATTGTAACCTGTAGAAGTGTATAAAACACATTCACTACAAAATTATTTTCTGGTGATTGTGGGGACTCGTAATGATGCTCGTAATCAAATTGTCGTGTCATCTTTCGTCGTCGAACATCTGTACCAGTCTTAAATTCTTGATCTACAACTACATCTTCACTCAGTTCTTTTGCCATTGTCAGAACTTCTTTAAAATTTGTATCTGATCGATATTCTTGTAAAAATATATTTAAGTTTTCGATAGATTCTTAATCAAGTGTTCATGAACCAAATTTTTGTCTTGAAGCATTTCACTTATTTGGTTTATTCTGTTAAGCAAATAATGCCAAGAGAAAATAAATTTGTAGTCATTATTTAACACATAATGTTTGTGCTTCACGCTGAAATTTTTAATAAAATCATCATTATTTAAGATTTCAAAAGAGTTCATCATAAATTGGCTAACTATCGACTAACCTAACCTAACCTAAGTAGATTTGACCAACTGGATTCAGGCAGGTCAAGACAGACAGTAATGGAAAGCCACGAGGTTGTCCTATGTCCAGCAGTGGACGTCGAAGGCTGGTTGATGGTAATGATGATGATGTTGATGTTGAAAAGGCCCTTCAATTGGGTTGTTGAATAAAAAAAATTATCGATTTTTTTAACGATCCAGCGTGTAGGTGGTCTGTGGTATGAAACCCCTATATCAGCGCGTGGTATCCATTCCAACAATCTTTTCGTCCACCTGTCGTCCTTCATTCTGTCCACGTGACCTTCCCAATTCCATTTTGATGTCGATATTCTTTTGATAATGTCTGCCACGCCGGTCCTCTGTCGTAGGCTCTGATTCGTAAACCTAGCATTTATCTCCATTTTTCTTTGTACTTCCATGCTTCCTTGCTGATGATATCATTACGTCTCCGCTTCATTTGTGATTACCGGCAGAACACACTGGTCGAACACTTTTCTCTTTAGGCAGATGGGAAGATCGATTTTAAAGACAAGACAAGAAGAAGAGAAAGATTTTAAATGCAAATTTTCCGTAGGCTGCCCATCCAAAGTTGATTCTGCTATGTTTTTTGCATGTCTGGTTGTCCTTTGATATTCGTATTTCATGAGCCAGGTATATATTATTCTTAACCATTTCAAGTGTGGTGTTTTCGATCTTCATGCCCTCATCCATAACAAGATTTGTTATGATCTTAGTCTTAGAAAAAATTATTTTCAGTCCCACACCAGAGAATGCTTCTTCAAATTCATGGAGTATCTATTTCGCCTATTCTAGATTGTCGGTTGTTTGGACAATGTCATCTGCGAAGCGAAGATGAATGAGTTTACGACCGTCTATGTTTATACCCCTAGTCTCACAATCGAGTTTCCTGAAAGCGTATTCTAAAAGATTATTCTTAAAGAGTGCTTGTATTTTCTTCTGCAAAAAAAAGCCTCCAGCTTTAATTACCTCTGCAACGACTTCATCTTCACCAGGTGCTTTGTTGTTTTTCATTTTCGACAAGTCTCCTTTAATTTCGTCGATGGTGATTTCTGGCATTTCTTCGGATCCCTGGTTTACGGCACCTCGCTCCCGTGTTAGTGTAATAAGATTCAGAGGTTCCTGTTGCCGGTTTTTGTATAATTCGTCATAGAAATTGTCGACAATGCTCAGAATTTTCTCTCGATTTGAAGTGACGTGTGACCCTGCTTGTTTTCTAGTTTGGTTATTTCAGTTTTGCCTTCAGTAAGACGGATACGCACTTCCTCTTGTTTGCTTTCATTATTATCTATTGTTTCTTTAATTTTCTTACTGCGGTAGAAATTTAACTTTCTTTCAAACATCTGCTTTTAACTCTATTGCTTCTCATCTGGTTGCGTTCCAGTATAAGATTTTTTGGGGCCTGGCTGATTCTATCTTCTCCTTTAGTATTGGCGAAATGTCCGTTGGCTTTACTCGGTTTTGGCGTTGTTTAGGCTGTTAATATTTGTCTCTGAGTAATCACTGTTCTGCAGTCTGTTGATAACATGGGTTTCAAATCTCTGGATGTCTCGTGGTGTTGTCCATGATTTTTTCTGCGTTTTCTTTATCAATTTAAATATTTCTCTATTCTATTTGTACTTTGCATCGTACCATTCGATGCTCGAAGTCGCTGCTTGTCCTACAGTTGTTAAGTACTGTTACGTCTTTTACAATTGATAATTTGTCTGAGATTAAAAAATCGATCTCGTTACGAGTTCTACCATCTGGGCTCTCTCATGTCCACCTCCTGTGACTTTTTTTGTGAAAGAAGCTTTTCAATTTGTACTGGTTATGTTGTAGCAGAAAATCCAGCATTGTTTCCCTCCGAACATTCTCTCTGATCCAAACTTGCCCAGGCATGTGTCAGATTTGTCTGTTTTTAGACCAATTTTAGCGTTAAACTCCTCACATATTATGCTAAAGTGCGTTCTTTTTTCGTTTAGGGCTGCCGTTATATCTTCATAGAATATATCCACTTCTTCGTCCGTGTGGGATGACGCTGGTGCGTAGGCCTGTATGATCTTAATACTATATCTCTTACAAAGATTCAGTACTAGGTTTTCGTGGAAAACCTCTTGACCTCTAGAATTTGATTTTGGAGGCACCTATTAATGAGAAAGCCAATTCAACCCTCCGACCTATTGTCCTCTCTAGCATAGTAGAAGGAGTAGCCGGATTTCAGTGTTATGAGATTTTCACCTCGTCTTCTGACTTCACTAAGTCCGATAACGTCCCATTTGATCTTCCGTGTTTCAATCTCTAACTCAGCCATACTCTCTTCGGACAGAAGCGTTCTTGCGTTGTATGTAATAATATTTTTTTTGTGCTTGCTGCTTTAATAGGTATTGTTTTAGCGGTAGGTTGTACTAACGATTTTTTTCCTCCCCCAGAATCCTTGAGGCAGACACTTGTGGGGGTGTCAGATTTATAATTGAATGATCTACACACCTGGGGTTCACTTCCTCTTGTTTGAAAAATCGTCATAAAAATCGTCACGCTGGCCAGGTGGGTTGGCGAATAGGTACCTCAGCCGCTCCTAACATGGAGAACAGACGCTGTTTGCAGCCGCCCATTCTGGTTCAGATGCTGCCTTTAAACAAGCTTTTTACTAATGGCCTCAAACTTCGCAAACAGTTCTACTGATTAAAAAAAAAATCCGTTATTCCTATCAGACGATCCGCGAAAAGCTAACCAAAGAATAATTTTGGCCACTAAGGAACTTCATAATTTCATTGAAACGTTCTAAAACACTCGTCTAATGTTTCCATTTGATACATGTTTTGAGTCCGCCAATCAATAGTGTTTTTTTTTAAATTTTTTATTAAGTTCCTACCACTTTAAGAAATCTTTCATATGGTTTAAATTAGTCTCTGTCTTTGAAAAGTTGTGCTAACATTCCTCCACTCGTTATAATCTTCTACAACACTACTTAATTCAGTAGATAAAAGTTTACAACAAAAATCAAAAACATAATTTAAATTTTTGGAATAAATGAGTCATATTCTTAGCACTAAATTTACGACTATATGTGTCTTTGGAATACATAATATTTTTCTTTTGAACGGGCCCCATTGGAATTAAAACTACACATCGTTTCTCATCAATTTTTTCCTATTTAGCTGGACCAAAATTTTCAGACTAATAGTGTGGTTTTGTGGTCAACTATAGCTAAACCTCTTCCCAATTGTTCTTTACTTAAATTTTTTTATATTGTAGGTTATATTTTTATTTAAATTTACTGTGCGGCGGCGCCCCACTTATGTGGTGCCCGCATAGACCGCCTGCGCTTCCGAGCTCCCTGCGTATGAACGTAGCTTAACCCTTTCAGCCCGGAATTTTTATAGACGAGGAAAAAAAATGTTTTGGCCAAAACATTATTTGTAGACGACATAACGTACTAAGAACTTCCTTGCAAAAATTTGACATGTTTTAGCCATACTTCTGGAAACTAGGAAGTTTTGGCAAATTCCACAAGTAGTCAACAAGATTTATTTTTACAAACAAAATTTATTTAGTGTGGAAGGTTTTAAAATAGATTTTATATTTGCCTGGCATTTTTGGCGTTGAATTCTGGACCACCCCGGACAAAATTCTAACTTGCAACGGCTGGTCATGTCCTTCCTTATGTTCTGGCCAATATGCAACGTTGTACCTAATGTCGTCAACAGGTACTGTGTTTGTTCTATGCCGTTTGTAAATGGCGAATTTCTTGGTCTTCCTCTTTCCGGAGTAATGACACAATAACCGCTCAACGGTAAACCTTCTGCAATTTTCCTGGAAAATTATAGTAAATCTATAACCACATGTCCATGTAATTCATAACCATGGGTTGCAAATACCTAAATTGAAATAGTGAAAAATAACTCTAAATGTCCATTTGCGTAAAAGAATAAATGTTCGATAAAGCGCAATCAAAAAGTCATTTTTATCGATACCTCCCATGGACATATTATATAGACGTATAATTGGACGTTTCACCGTGAGAGTACAACCTTTCTTCTTGCTCCATCTTTTAATAGCCCCATTTTTTAAGCAATATTTACCACTTTAGTATCGTACCAATGAACTACAACGATTTTACTATCTTTTGCAACGAAAGAATTGCCTTCGCCCAATTTCTTATAATTCACGTTTTGATTTCGATAGACATTTTTGGAGTCTGTTGTTTATTCTAGTCCCCCCATAAAAATACCTCGTTGTAATAGTTTTGTTTGCAACAAAAGCGACGTAAAATAATTATTGCAAAATAATGTATGTCCTTGATGATCAGGAATTATGTTTGCTAAATGAATCACTAGATTGTAGATTGTAGATATGGTGGTGACGACTTGTACTGCGACCTTTATAGATCTATTGTACCCCACCCTCCTCCTCCAAGTGTTAGTGTACTTACCCATTTAGAGCGCCTCCTCTAATCCTCATTCCTTTACGAATCTCAGTAGCTGGGTGGGCTTCAAGGCCTGCAGCTCCTCTGTGTTCAAGCAGTGAGCCCCAAGGTACATCTGTCTCGTGCGGAGTAATGCTCCGCAGTCTTTGCACAGATGTATGGGGGTTTCCTCTGCTGAGCCACAGAATCTGCATCCATCATCCTCCTCTAGGCCTAGGGCCTTGAGATGTTTCCTAAGTCTGCAGTGTCCCGTCAGGGCTCCTGTCAGAATTCTGAGCTTGTTCTTGCTTAGTTTCAGGCAAGCTTTTGTTCTCTTCTGGTTAAAAGATCCCAGCATCACTTTGGATTGCCTTAGCCCTGGAAGTTCTTTCCAGGTTTTCATCCATTTTCCTCTTATTTCTTCATCTAAACTTTTGCGGATGGTGTTCACGCTCATACCGCAAAATGGTACCGGACCTATAAAGGGGCTACTAGATCCCTTGTTTGCTAGGTGATCGGCTTCTTCGTTTCCGTCTATACCAGTGTGTCCTGGTACCCAGTATAGCGTTACTTTATTATCCATGCCAAGCTTGTTCAGCTTCCCCACACAGTCCCATACCAGCTTGGATCTGATGGTGTATGAGCTAATGGCCTTGATGACTGCTTGGCTATCTGACAGGATAGCAATTCGTTTCTTGCGGTAATTCCTGTCGAGGTTAAACTGCGCACATATTTCGATTGCGTGTACCTCTGCTTGGAAGATACTTGCGGATGTTCCCATGGATTCGAAGTATCTGGTACGAGGTCCAAACACTCCTGCACCAGTGCCTTCCTTTGTCTTCGAACCATCTGTATACCACTTGATGGCATTTTGCTCTATGTGGTGTGCTGAGGATTCGTCGCTCCAATCGGCTTTACTACTACACATTGCTGTGTAGTTTTTCTCGAAGTGGTATTTGCATACCATTTCGTCTTTTGGTACTTCCAGCCAGGGGATCTTGGCAGCGAGGCTGTTTCGGTCTCTGCTCCCGATTATTTTACCTCTGCCCATTCCTTCCTTGCTGAATCTTACGATCGCCGATCTGGCGGCGCTCTCCACCACAAGGTGCAGCGGAGTCAGATCCAGCAGCAGCTCCAATGCTGCTGTCGGACACGACCACATCGCCCCGTGATGCAGACACACGCCACTCTTAGAATCTTCTCAAGCTGTTTCCTCATAGAGGCCAGCTTGATTCTACTTCCCCACGCAACTGCCCCATAAGTGATTGCAGGTCTCACTATCTTGGTGTACATCCATCGCAGGATAGTGGGGTTACAACCCCACGTTTTTCCTGCCAGATTTCTGCACACCATTAGGGCGCGTTTGGCTTTACCTACCACTGCCTCGGCGTGTCTATTCCATAGGAGTTTGCTATCTAGTGTGATACCCAGATACCTTATCTCCTGTTGGTATTCTACTGCCTTCCCATCTATGAGTATGGGATGTGGGCAGTTTAGTTTACTCCTTCTATTAAATGGTATCACCGTGGTTTTGCTCGGGTTGAGTCTCAATTCCACTGTTTGACACCATCTACTAGTCACTTTGAGGCCTCTCTGAACAATTTCACAGAGCGTTGCCTCAAATTTTCCTCTGGCCATTATGACTATGTCATCGGCGTAACCTTGACATTTGATGTCTAGGTTGTTTAGCCTAACCAGTAGTTCATCAACTACCAGGCTCCACATTAGCGGTGATAGTAAACCTCCCTGTGGGCACCCTCGAGTTGTGGAGATCTTAATGGTATCTCTTCCCACTTGTGGCTCCGCCATTCTAGTTCTCAGCATTTCTCCCATGCACTTTAAGATAGAGCTGTCGATACTCCTTCTCTCGAGGGCCGCCTTGACAGCCTCGTGTGATGTGTTGTCAAAAGCTCCCTCTATATCCAAGAAGGCACATATCGCTACTTCCTTTATCTCTAGTGCTGCTTCTATTTCGTTTGTCAGCTGATACAGGGCGGTTTCTGTGGATTTCCCTGCTCTGTAAGCATGCTGACTCTTGTGTAGTGGTGTACCTACTAGCACTATAGTCCTAAGGTAATTATCAATCACCTTCTCCATTGTCTTTAACATAAAAGATGTTAGACTAATGTGTCTAAATGACTTCGGTTGATTGGTGTCTTTCTTTCCCACCTTCGGTATAAATACCACCTTAGCCCTTCTCCATAGCGCCGGTATATATCCGAGCGCTAAACTACTTCTAAAAATATTTAGAAGATACGGCATTAGTTCTCTCTCTTCCTTTTGCAGGAAGGCAGGGACTAGTCCGTCCACACCTGGGGCCTTAAAAGGCTGGAAAGTGCTGATACCCCATCTGATTTGGTTTTCCGTACAGATGAACGCTGCCCTCTTCCAGTCCGCCCGACTTGGTTTCCGTGGTTGCATCAAGCCCTCGGTCTCCCTGCATCTTCTACATCCCGGAAAATGGGTTACCAGTAGGAGGAGAGCTCTTTGCTCTTCATCCTCTGTGAAGGTCCCATTCGGTTTCTTGAGAGTGGTTGTCATTTCTACTCTATCCTTCGCTAGTGCTTTGTGCAGTCTAGCTGCCACCGGCGTGAATTCTATGTTTTCACAGAAGGTCCTAAAGTTTTCCCTTTTTGCACTTATGATCTCTTTATTGTAGGTGGTAACACGCACCTCGGAGTATTCTAGCCAACTTCCGTATTGCTTGGCTTTGTTGAAAAGCCTACGTTCTAAAAGGTACCCACCCACCTCTCTTATTAGTGTTCGTTCTGCCCCACATCTCGTTGTGGGCGTTCGCGTCACATCCCAAGATGAGTGGCAGCCTTTTTCTAATACAGTGCTCGACCAGCCTTTGTACCTCCATGGGTGGTATGTTATTACATCGCCAGGAAAGTATGCTGATGCGATCACTACTTCGCGGTGGAGGCCCTCAGTCTTTATGAGGACCTGTATCGGAACTAAGTCCCGCGTTAAGAATTCTGAAAGACATAAGTAATTAATGTCCTTCTTTACCATAATGCAAGTTCTAGGGGAAGCCTCACGGCTGTCCCATACCAACTTACATTCCCTGTTGCTGAGGCCTCTGATGTTACCTCCGTAGGTCCAGGGTTCTTGCAGTAGCTCTAGGTGTTGTTTGGTGAACATCCTAGCTATCACAGCCGAGGCAGCCCTGGCATGGTGGATGTTCACCTGGGCTACTTTGGTGCGCCTGCTGGTCATTCTTGGTTGGTGACAGGAGGCGGCAAGTCCTCCTCTGTCTCCACCAGAATAACATCTACCTCTTCCTCTATAGACATAGCTGGACTGCTCATGTCTACGAGTGTGATGTCGAGGTCGTCTTCCCGGTAATCCGGGCTGACTTCCTCGTTCACGGCTTTGGCCATTAAAGGTTCAGCAGAGGGAGCTGCCGCCACCGCTATTCCTTCCAACCCGGAAGTGGCTGTTGTTGCGGTCGTAACTTCCGAGGGAGGGGCCGCTGTGGCTGCCACTACCTCTCCATCCACTTTTTGTGTGGCGTCGTTCTTCCGCCCATGGACTTTGATCCGCCCGAACCTATAGTAGAGGCCATGGTTGGCCTCCGCTATAGCTCCAGCGGACTCTTCGTCAATTCCCACCGTTAGGAGTTGACCCCCAATTTCCACCCAGCACCCAAGGACCTTCCATTCGGAAATGTTAAGTCCTTTGTTTTGGGCCCTGAGGTAGTTGATGGAGGCCTCCGGGGTTAGGTCCCCGCTCCTAGGTAGGAACATGGTGATGACGTGTGGATTGGGGATATTATCACCCAATTTCGCCACCAGAGCCCCCCCTTCCCAATGTCTTAGGATAGGCGCTCTTGTCATCAGCCATTTTGCCGTCTGTTCGTTCGCACAGTCGACAATGACTTGTCCTGGCTTGAAATGTATTCCTTCAAACTGTATCTCATGAGATCAGTCTGCGACTGTCTCCTTCATAATTGCTTGCTCAAGAGCAGGCATGTCCTTCTTACTCAGTGGATTTTTTGGTTAGTCTCTGGGCATAACACCAACCCTCGCCACCTTGACAGCGGTGGCGTAGCTGGTGCTCGGCTCAGAAGTCTTGGGGGGCAGCTGGGGTAGCTGACCACTCCCATTGCCCCACTTTGGATGTTCCCCTTCTGTCACTTAGCTGCCTTGTCTTGGGGTGTGATAGAATCAGCCCCTCTTTTGGCAGCTCCTTGTGTTTGTGGTGTAGTTCCCACCTTTTTCTGTACTGCTCTCTTCTTAGCTTCCCCGGGTTGTAGCCCGTTTGCTAAGAAGCGCAGATACCATCTCTCCCCGGCTCCGCTGAGGCTCTTTCTCAGTGGGTCATCGAGTCCGCCTGGACTACCTAGGGGTGGCAAGGGATGTGCCCATCTCGTCTTCTTCTTACCTGCCTTGTACTTTGTCTCCTCTTGCTTAGTCGCGGGCTTGGTGGGAGTAACGGTGTTACCGGTCACCTTGCCCTGACTTTTAGAAGCCGTTTTGGGAGCGGGTCTCCCTTGGCTTGCTGGCTTGGTGGTAGTAACGGTGTTACTGACCATCTTGCCCTTGCTTTTTGGCGACAGTCTGGGAGTTGGTCTCTCTCGACTGGTGCGCTCACTCGGATCGTGGGGCTCATGCTCCATCTGATCCGCCAATTATGTGGCGGTTATATCCCGCACACACGGATTGAATTTTTGTTTTAGTTTTTGTTTTTTGTGTTCCATTCAAATCCCACGAGTCGCAAGGGAACTAAAGGTCCACCACATCAGAGCCCCGCTTGATAGTGGTAAGGCTGGATACCCTCTGAGGTCGCCAGGTATCAGAGGGGCTCCGTAAGCGATGGCCGGTTGCCCTTGGCCATCAACCAGTCCCTTCGGCACGGGTCGCATGACACCTTGGGATTAAGGGTTTGGAAGCTCTTGGTTGTTCGCCCTCCGCCGAACGCACCGACCGGAGTTGTTCTAGTCGTGACGTCCAACGGTACGTTGCGAAACTAAGCCCTCACACCGCGACAAGGTGACTTCCACGTGAGGGTTGAATCGCTAGAACATTTGTGCCTAAAAACAGTTCTTACAATTCTACTGCAATAGTGGTGGATCCCTGGTATACAATTGAAGGGCAAACAATACCAGAGGCACCACAGAGCATACAAATTTTTATTCCCCTTGGATTTGATTTACCTTTCATATACTGCTTTATGATAAGCTGATCCTAGGAAAGTTGAAAGGAATACTTGATTCGTCGAAGCAATGGTTATCTTTTAATTCTAGTTGTTCACATTTACTTTCAAATGTAGCTTATCGCATTTGTCCAGATCTGCACTTCAACAACGTGTAAATTATTTCTACGGCATTCTAATCTATTACGAGGCAGTGAAATGCCATCTATAAATTTTATTCTTGTGACAGGTGTCCAGTACATTCTCAAACTGGGATAACGAATTATACCCATCAAAATATGCAAAGCAACAAGTTTTTTAATTTCTTCTTTCTTAGTGTTCAGGCTCTTTCTACTTTTTTGAAGCGAACAGATGTTTGTGTTTGTTGCTAACTCCAAAAAACCGTGTTTAGAAAATATTAAGTAAAATATTTCATTGGTGTCTGCTCTTCTTTATTATTACCGTTGATGATATTAGAAGATGATATGTAAGCAATGTTTAGAGGCAAATCATCTTTTTTTATCCAGGACTCGTTCTCCATATTTTTTTGTTTTCTTTTAGTTTGATGTGATTTGTTTGCTAATACAGCCAATAGAGTATTACCGTCTTCGTCCTCCCATTTATCGAGATGTTCTACTGTATCTTCGTCTTCGACTTAATCGTCTTCTGTAATATCTGATTCAGAAATAGCTGATACTGCAGCTTCAGCTTGGTCCAAAATCACTACCTTGGCTACATTCTTCAAATTTCCGTAAAACTGCATTGGACATAATGACAGCACCTGATGGCGGCAAATGCGTACAGACTTCATTCATACAAATACCGGTCATTATACAAATAACGGTTTTCATGTAACTAATCTGATATCATTTTCTATTATATATTACCCAAAACATAATAAATTGTTAAACTGCGATAGCAATTATTAATATTTATCAAACTCAGCTTTTGAACGATTGCCCGCCATGATAAACACGTGAGTAAACAATTTGTAATCAGCACACACCGAACGAACCCAGATTCATAACAGTAAAAAACTTATGTAGAAAACTGCAAAACAGCGACATATGACGGTCAATGGGAATAAACACAGAATTACAGGAAACTATAGGCTTCGAAATATAGCGGTGGCATTTGCCACCCATGCCACCCAGTGTTAAAATTATTGAATTAGCAAATTTGCTTCAATCGGGAATATGAGTCAATTTTTTTTATATGCTTATTTCACTTTTTACCTCGTCTTAACATTGTAAAAAGTTTAAATACTCTTGAAAGTGTTTCAATTAATTTTTAAAATAATATATAAAATATCTATTAAATTTGACCTGTCCCATTGAACGGTCCCATTTATCGCTCGCTTGGGATGACGTCGCATACTACTTGACATTCAATGTTGCATAGCCAATTTGCATAGACAGTTAAGAATTTTCAGTATGAATTTGCTATTTCGATAATGGAAAGATAAAAAACCATTTTATAGATAGTGTATAGTACCGGAATACAAAAACACTATTATAAGTACACCAGATGAAGTCCTTGACAAGGTCCCAATCGAGGTGTGTAGTCCACCCTACCTACATCGACGCCGATAAATGTCAACTTGCACGCCACATACCATTACGGCCAATGGTGATGTGTTTCGCAAATTTGAATTTCGCTCGCATATTTTGGACTTTTTGTTTTAAGTTTAATGGCATTAAATACAAAATAAATGAGGAAGTAATGGCGTTGGTGTAATGTCAGGATCATAAAGTATCGGAGATAAAAAAATCAGGTAAATTTAAATCACTTGCTTATTCCATTTTGTTAAATTTTGAAATTAATATGTGAAATTGACTTGATAATAATAAAACTCTTAATAGTCATTAATTATCTCAAAATATATTACATATATGATATGTCAAAATTTAACAATTTTTCTATAAATTTATAAATTTATGTAATTTGTCAAATTTGATTATGCGATTTTATATAAATTTGGCAATTTTGACCATTTATATATGAATTTGATATACAACCAGCCCATAAAGCCGGTCTTCCGCGATAATTTGCGGGCCCTGCGCATTTTCTCATACTCATATTCAAAGTACTTTGATAAATTACATATTGAAATTTAAAAATATTTTAATGTCGATAAATTGGTTCATTTTATAAATAATTAATTTTCAAGATTAAAATTTTAAAATCAATATATTACAGAATAACAAAACTTAAATGGGACCAGAAATTATTCATCAGTTTGATAAATCTGCTGATACAAGGGTTAACATTGCTAGTTATTAAAATTTTGTATGCAATTGTCGTATTTGGCTAAAATCCATTAATTTATTTGCTATTAAGTACTCCAGCGTATTAACAGGAGTATATTCCTCTGGGTCAATAAATCGTAATATAAAAAATAAAGGTCTATTTCATTACTATCAGTATTCAATTTTGAATGAAATGATTTTCAACAACTCTTTAATGAAACTTATCAAAAGCGAAATAAAGCCTGAATATATAAATATATTCAACTGTAAATTCAACCTGTTCGTAGCTCTATAATATTAAGTGTTATTAATACTACAAAACAAAACTCATGTTGAAACAACTAATTCCCTTGCTAATTCCACGCAGGATATTGAATTATACAACAATTAATTGTGTGTTATTACTAGCTCTAGCAAAATTTCGACGTACTAAACAAGTACTAGATAAAAAGCATTATTTTTAAGATCATATCTTTCTATTTAACTTAAGTAAATAGCCATTTGCAGACGCGTTTCGAGATATTTAAGTCTCATCAGTGCAAATTTGCTGTTTTGGATTATAAATTGGAATAAACTTACTTGAACGTCTCGTGCATGACCGGCTAGGTTAGGTTTTAATTTAACGATTGTGGAGATAGACATGAACATAGTTGATTATTGATTTAAATGATAATTTACTATTGGCGAAACCCTACTAATTATAGATAATTATAAAAACTTGTTAAAAGCGAAATATTGCCTGAATATATTCAACCTGTTCTTAACTCTATAATATTAACTCTTATTAAGACTACAAAACAAATCTCTTGTTGAAACAACTACTTTCCTTGCTAATACTACGCAGAATATTGAATTATACAACAGATATTTGTATGTTATAACTAGCCCCAGTGCAAGTGCACTTTCATGGCACTAAACGAGTGCTAGATGAATAACATTGTTTTAAAGATTATATCTCTCTATTTAACTTAAAGGGGGAAACCACATTAAGGGGCTGTTTGATACTGATTTTTTAGGATTTTTTTTGTGTGGGAAAAAAATAACTAGAATTTAATCAATTTTTGATCATTTCATTCATTCATATTTCGAACAATTTCTGTGAATTTTTATGAATAATTTCAGCCAAAAATAAAAAAGTTACGGTGTGATGTCCGCCAAAGGTTGGAAGTATAGTTTTACAATTGCGTGCAGTGTAGCCATTTCGATTTTCATGTGAAATCAAAAAAGTTTTGATTTTACATTAATAACTTATTTTCTAAGAATATGAACCTCAATGCAGGCGAAATAAATAAAAATTGAAAATTTTGCAGGTGTTGGAACAATTTTTCTTCGATTTTCACGAATTTTTTCTCTAATTATGCAAGGAAAAATACCCTTAAAATCATTTTATCATCTCACAAGTTGGTTCATATAATTCGAAATTTTATAAAGAAACATACTATCAATTTTCATAATTATCGGTTCCACAATTTTTGAGTTAGATTGCACGCAAATGTGAAAAAAAGTCATTTCGAGATAAACGAGGTAACGCTCCGCTCGAGCCTGTAGCCTGTACCCGATGTGCACTCGGATCTATGCTCATAAAATCTAAACGAATGCGAATTTCGATTTGAAATTTTGACAGCGTATTCTTGGATAGTTAAGCTAACGATTTATTCAATAAAAAAAGGATTTTTTGAACATCCTAATGTGGTTTCCCCCCCTTAAGTTAGCAGCCATCTCCAGGCACGTTTCAAGTTTTATCTCTCATTAGTGCAGTTTGGCTGTTTTGGATTATACATTGGAATATACTTATTTGAACGCCTCGTGCATGACGAGTTTAGGTTTTAATTTGACGTTTGTGGAGGAAGACATGAAATTAGCAGGTTATTGACTTTATTTAAATTATTATTTACTATTGGTGAAATCATACTAATTATAGATAATCATATAAACTTATTAAAACCAAAATATAGCCTGAATGTACAAATATATCAACTTGTTCGTAGTTTTATAATATTAACTCTTATTAAGTCTATAAAACAAATCTTATATTGAAACAGTTACTTCCCTTGCAATAGATACTTATATATTATTACAAGCACCCATGGGCGTAGCCAGTGGGGGGGTTTTTGGGGTACAAACCGGTAATATGCAAAATAAATAAATATACATTATATTGAAATAAAGAGAGATGAAGAGAGATGGGTAGAAGAAAGCATGGTAGATCCTTTGTGTGTCAATTTTATAAAGTAAATTGGCGCATTTCTGGATTCTATTTTCTTCATACCGCGTCCCCCCGAAACTAAACACTGGCTACACCCGTGCTAGCAATAGTCAACAACAATTACATTGTTTTTAAGATCATATCTTTCTCTATCTTTCTCTCATGTGTGCCGCTTTGCTGTTTTGAATTATAAATTGGAATACACTTACTTAAACGCCTCGTGCATGACTGCAGAGCTAAAGTTTTAATTTGACGTTTGTGGAGAAAGAAGTAAAAGATTGTGACGAGATCTTAAAAACGATATTATTTATCTAGTACTCGTTTAGTGCGATGTGCGACGAAGTGGACTGGGGCTAGTAATAACATACAAATATCGGTTGTATAATTCAATATCCTTCGTGGTATTAGCAAGTTTTTTCAACTTGAGATTTGTTTTGCAGTCTTAATAAGGCTTAATATTATAGAGCTACGAACAGGTTGAATATATTTATATATTCAGGCTATATTTCGCTTTTAAAAAGTTTATAAAACTATATATCTATAATTAGTATGGTTTCTTTAATAGTCAACTCTTTAATTGTTCTTCTGTTGTTTCGCGTAAAATTTATGTTATAAAGAAAACCAAATTTTCGAGTTGCTCATATATTTCGAAGCGTTTATACTGCATTGTAAAGCGGTATTAAGGATAGCATAAATGAAATATTTTAAAATTTTCTTTCTTTCATAATATAATACGCCCTATACTACGCTAACATGTATTTTTGTAACTTTATTTCCAACTTTTCATTTATATTTGAGTTTGAAAAATCTTGAAATTTTCAATGTTTCAAGATATACCAATACTTCTTTAATGTGTTTTGTTGTTACATCAGAAGGTATTTTATCATTTTGCAATGTTTTATTTACAATGTTTTATGTTCATGCCAAATAACTAGGATTAGTATAAATTCAAATGATACAATCTGTGATAGTACATCCTGCTATAGTACATCCCAAGTACTGCTAAGAAAGCGGATAAGGTATATATTTTTGCATGATATTAAAAAATTGTTTGCCATAGATGACGATTTGATTGGATATATATATATATATATATATATATATATATATATATATATATATATATATATATATATATATATATATATATATATAGTCAATAACCTTGTTTACCCTAAGGTGTAAGGTGTTACATTTCAAATTATAATTCTTACATTTAATCTTTACAATACATTATATTCACACATTTCTTTCGCTATATAGGAACTTTTTCCAATCCTTTTTTCCTTTTGCCATAATTGATGCTTGAACTATTGTCAGCTTGAGTCCACTGTCCTCTACTATTTTCTCTATGTTTCGATTCCATGTTGTCTTTGGTCTTCCTCTACTTTTCTTTTTTTGACCTGTAGCTTCCCATACTCTCTTGGCTGGTCTTTTGTCCTCCATTCGCTTGAGGTGTCGCAGTTCTCAATTCGCTTTGCTACTGGTTGCACTTTTAACTGTTCTCTGATGGTGTCATTTCTTATGCCATCTCGTCGTGTGACTCCTAACACTCTTCTTAGGTATTTCATCTCTATACTTTAGATCTTGCTTTTAGTCTCTTCGTTAACACCCAGCTTTCGCACCCAAATGTTGCTATATTTCCCAGAAAAATATTTCTGAAGCTGTGGTACACCCTTGCTTAACTAGCTATTCTGTCATTAATTTATATTTCATGGTATCCCTTGCTATATATATACGTACTCCCAGGTATTATAGGTGTCAACTTGTTCTATTGCCTTTCCATTTAGCTCAATGTTAACTTCTGTATCTGGTTTCCCACTTACCATGATTTTTGTTTTCTCTTCGTTTATCTTGAGGTTCTTCTCTGCTAATTTCTCATTCCATATCTCCAAGTTTCTCCTCAATTCAACTTCACTCCTCGCGAATATAACAAGGTCGTCGGCGAACGCACATTCACTTATACGGATTGGTTCTAGGTTTCTATATCCCATACTAAATGAAGACGTTCTTTTCCTTGTTTCTTTCATTACTTCGTCCATAACTAGGTTGAATAAAGTTGAACTCAAAACACCTCCTTGCCGTACACTCTCGTTTACCGTAAACTCGCGTGATTGCATGTTGTCTGTTCTAACAATATTTCTACTATTTTTGTACATGCCCATTATTGCTCTAATTAGTTTTATGTTAATTTTCCTTGTGATCAGGATTTCTTCTATAATTGATCTTGATATTCTGTCGAATGCCTTTTCCAGGTCAAGGAATGCTTGATTATATTTCATCGTCTGTATTGCTTATTCTTATTCTTTCCATCATCTGTTTAATCGTAAATATATTATCCTGATGTATACTCCTGCCTTTCCTGAAACCACTCTGTTGGAGCAGTGGTTCTAGTTCCCAACTCAGGCACCTTTTATATTAGCGCCATTATCTTAACATTACCCTTGTCAATCTGAATTCAACCCCTTTAATTCCCCACCCCCCCTCCCCCCAATTATTAGTTGTTAAGGATTGTAAAAAATGTTCCCTAATTTCAATACTCTCTCCAAATTTATACAAGATTCTGAAAAAATAGTTTTTAAAGACTAATATCGGGAGTACCTACAGTGAAGTATAATCTTAATATATAAAACACAGTCGCGTTTGAATTTTGGCTTTTAAACACTCAAGAACGCCTGGACCGATTTTTAAAATTTTTGATTTATTGCATTTGCCTCCAAACCTGCTATTATAGTTACTATTAAAATATTGGAAAAATTCACGAAAAAAGGTAATAATAATGAATATAATTCATTTTCTTATTTTTTATGGAACGCCACATATATTCGCACAGCCGAAGCTGCTTAAGTTATAACTTTACCTATGCCAGTAGATGGCGCTTTTCATTCCCCATTCATAAATGTCATCCACGTGTTTTACATTTTTTTGCGGTGAATCTAGAAAATGGTTAACGAGTTTATTTTAACGCATCAAATGTTGCTCAACGTGCTGAAACACCTCCAGTGACAACATTGAGGAGTTTCTTTTTTATTTGCCAAAGCTCTAATGTTAGTGTACCGACATCTTTTGAATCACTTCGAACTGTGATTGGTGCAGTGTGCCCAACATTTCGTGCTGCATGTCAACAGCTCAATTTGCTTGAAAACGAAATTCATTGCGACATTACATAAGCTGAATCAGTTCTTTCTGCATCTTAAAATCATATGCGCACATTACTTGTTATCATTAGTTCGATCGATGTTTCCGATCGAATCGAACTGAACTGTGGAACAAGTAAAAGGATGACTTGTCAGAAGACATTTTACATCGAATTCGTTTCAGGGAATCCGGATCTCGAGGTGAATACATAACCAGGCTTTGCTTTTGATAGAAGACATGTGTTACCTCGTGTGCGACAGTTTGTTAGTAAAGTTAGAAATGCCAACGCCAAATCGTGCTACGAACGACGCTTTCAATCGAGAATAGGAACATTAACGGGAATAAGACCGAGATGCATTGAACGAATCAGTTTGAATGAGTGTACCACTGTTGAACTCAAAACAGAAGCATGTGTACGATAAGTTAATGAACGCAATTGATGATGGAAATGGTGGCTAATTTTTTCTCGATGCGCTCGATAGACATTCCCCATGTCATTGATTTTAGCCACTGTTTGTGCGAGATCCGAAATTGCCGTAGCAGTTGCTCCTTCAGGTATAGCGACCACGTTGCTACAAGGTTGCAGAACGGCTCAATTAGCGTTTAAACTACCGTTAAACCTTTAAACAACTGAAACACCCAGAAGCAACATTGCGAAACAATCACCAATGGCCAAAGTGTTAATAAAGTGTCAAAGCAAGTAAAATTATCATATGGGATGAATGCTCAATGGCGCACAAACTTTCATTGGAAGCACTAAATCGAACTATGAAAGATCTGCGCAATGACTCAAGATGTTTTGGAGGCGCAATGATTCTACTGTCTGGCGATTTCCGGCAAACCCTACCAGTAATTCCAAGATCCACCGTTGCCTATGAAAGAAAGGCTTGCCTCAACTCATCTACTCTGTGGGGCTATATTAGGAAATTTCAGCTGACGACAAATATATGAGTTGCTTTGCTAAACGTAAAGATTTCTCCAAGCAATGGTTGTCAATCGGTAATGGCCGTCTTTCCGTTGACGAAACGAACGGATTGATTTCGCTTCCGCATATATTTTGCAATTTCGTCTCAACTAAGGACGAGCCCACCAACAAAGTATTCCCAAACATTATAGTTAATCACAAAAATTACTATTGATTGAGTGAACGAGCAATTCGACTTTTGAGGTTTGGGCTTTTTTGTACGTCGTACCTTATACGAAGGAGAGGACAGACACGCTTATATTTCTATCATATTCCTATTTCTTATATAATCGTGTACGATTTTGTTACCAAATATCGATACGCGTAATATTTTACTGACTTTAATTCAGCTAATAAGATATTTTTTAATGATTGTAGATTCTGAGGCGATACGAAGTTCGCCGGGTCAGCTAGTAGAGTATAATATTTAATATAATTTTAAATAATATTTAGCTTGTAGTATCATATTTACTAATCATGATCATAATATAAATCATAAATATATATATATATATATATATATATATATATATATATATATATATATATATATATGTGTGTTCATCATATAAGAATTTTGTTTTTCATCCATAAACTCTTTTCTGAACATGGTAGTAAATGACCTTTCAAAACTAGATCAAATATCAACCAGATAAATTATCAACTCAACACTCCGAATACCCTGTATAGCGCGGAGCCCGCGCACAGTTCGCACACCCTTCATGCCGGTCATGGCATAAAGTATTCTTCTAGTTCAGGTCGGCAACCCTAAAACGAAAGAGCCCAAACTTACAATTTACAAAATTTCACAATTTTTAAAGAGCCATTCGCATATTCGCTAGATTGTCGCCCTGTGCTCGCAATTTATTGTAATTTAATTGCAATTTTTTACAGCATCTAATAGATATTGCGATCAACCTTTACCGTGAAACTTCAAGAAATGCTCTGCAATTGATATATTTCCGTTATTCTCCTTACATACAAATTTTATTATCAGTGTCATTTGCTCAGTATGGCTTATATCAGGTGTACAATCTAATATTATGGAGAATATTTAGTTTTTAAACATTTTGCCAATATATTGCAAAATTTCTTTAGATAATACAGGACATAATATAAGACATAAGAACTGTTTGCGTTTCTTTATTGTGTAGGTACTCGTGCTAAATAATTAGCCAATGATAAATTACATTTTGTAAACATTTTAATCTATTTTAACCCTCCGTGAGTCGCGCGTATCTCACAGATGCATGATCGAGATCAAATGCGTCTAGATGGGAGATAGTTACGCTGCATATATGCCTTTTCTGTTACCTAAGTTCTCGTGTTAGTTAGCTCCAGGCATCTTGAGGTGTGTGCAACAGCGATTAATCCACGCGTATATCTCACAGATACTTTGCTACTTATTTTGTAAGTATTATGTGAACATGGATCGTGTAAATGCGTATCGATTTTGAACTGATATAGGATATTTTGTAAGATATTATTCATAATGGGTTTAGCAAATTACAATGTATCTGTTTTTTCTCAAAGCGAACATCCATTTACAGAGAAATGGCTAGCGACAGAATATATCACTACAGCAATTCGAAAGATTTTGCCGAGTTGCAAAGAATCCTTGAAGATGATGATGAGGATAACGAGGATGGTTTGGACGATGATATTGATTCGGATTCCTATGAGCGTGTAGAAGAGGAAGCAATTGAATATAGTGAATAGAGTAATAGCGATGCAAGTTCTACATCGGATGACGAAACTGGTGGTGAAACTGGTGGTAACAACTCGAAAAGTAAAAGCAAAGTGATAGATAGATTTGTTTGGAATAAAGTTCCGTGTCTCGATGATCGTTTTTTCTTTATCAAATATTGCTATATACGAATCAGTATATAGAAATGACACAGCTACAATTTAGCCGATCGAGAGATGCGAGCATAGAAATGAGAGCATTCAAAGGTTTACTCTATCTATCAGGACTTATTGAATTATTTCGATTAACGATGGTGCGTTTCCGATTCTTGTATCGCTGTATCAGATTCGACGAAACAAGACAGAAAAGAAGAAATTATCGCTCCTACAAAAGAAATTTTGGAGATATTCTTTGATAATTTTGTAAAAAGTTATTCATTTATTGCCTACGTTACTATTGACGAAAAACTTGAAACATTCCGTGGAAGATGTAATTTTGGTCAATACATACCTTCGAAGCCCTCCAAGTATGGTATTAAAATACTTGCACTTGCTGATGCTAATACGTATTACACCAGAAAAATGGACATTTATGCCGAGGCCAAAATAGATGGCCCATTTTCTGTGAGCAACAAAAGTTCAGATGTCGTGAAAATTCGAGCTGGCAAAAGAAAATAAGCTATTATTATTCGGGACACTGAAAAGGAACAAATAGCAAACACCATCTGAATTCAAAAATCTAAAGCGACGTGATAATAAATCAAGTGCTTTTGGTTTCAGAAAAGAAGGAACACTTGTATCATACATTCAAAAAAAATAAACATGTGCTGCTAATATCAAGCATGCACTTTGATGCCAAAATCGATGAAAATACTGATGACCAAAAGAAACCTGAAATTATAACCTTTTATAGCCAGACAAAAGGTGGTGTTGATGTCGTCGATAAATTCTTGTAGTTCGTTATACAATGTGGCTCGTAATACGAGGCGATGGACCATAGTCGTTTTTTCTCTATGCTGAAGATTGCCCGCAACCTTCGATATAGAGAATTAGCTCACAGATAATCTACACTTCGAATCAAAATGAGTGTAGACGTCGGCATTTTATAAAAACTCTCGCGAATGAGTTAGTGAAAGAGCATCTACAAAAGAGGTGCACATCCAACTCGCGCTTGCCGCAAAGCATCACTACACGCATCTGAGAAATTTTCAATATTGGGAACAATTCTAGAAATTCTAATGATGCGAAAGTCGAAAATACAAGTAGCCGTAAAAGAAGCGTTCCGTGTCAAGGAGAAAAACGTACCAGGCTTACTAAATATAAATGTTCTTCCTGTGAAATGTCATTTATCCAGAAAACGTAAATTGTAATATTTTATAAATAGAATGAATAGACAAAAAACAACAACATGTTAAAATTATTATGGGTGACTTCAATGCACAAATTGACACATAGAGGAAATATCGATATTGGGTTGGGAAATGGTCTGGTCATAAAAAACTAATAAGAACGGCATGAGACTCATCGACTTATGCAGAAATAATGATTTATTTTTTAAATCAACCTTCTTTTAAAATCTCCTTTCTAAAACTATAACTTGAGTCTCACCTAATTCCTTATTGGGTGAGTATCAACTGGATCATGTACTAATTTCCCGTTTGTATACTACAACAATCATGAAACTAAAAGTACTGAAAGGGCTGGACTTTCCCTGAACAAAATTTTCCCTTTATGTGATCCCTGAGAAACGAAACCTACAAAACTAGTTACTCAACGTAAATATGATGTAGAGTATATTAAAGACAATGAAAGCTTCATTAAAAGGATTGAAGAAATACATCCACAAAATTGGCCGCAACTTCAATCAGGACTCTTACAAACATCTGTAAACATAGCCCCGTTAAAAAAAAAAAAAAACACCCGTGGTGGACAGATGAATGTGACCAGGTAATATAACTTAGGCAGCAAACCTGGCATAATTGGTCATGCAATTCAACTCCAACTACATTTCAAGAACTTAAAAACGTTAGGAAGATAGTTACAAAATCACTAAGAGGAATTCGTAAGCAGAGTGAAGATTTTAAATTACAATCAATAGAAGAGGACTTTAAGCAACATATGTCACGAAACTATAATAGAACGTTAAAGCAAAAGTTGACAAAGTATTGTTATCGATCGCTCCATTTTTTTTAATGAAAGTGGAGAATGGTCTTATACTATAGATGCAAACTGTACAATCCTTGCTAGTATATTTTTCTAAATTGCTTAACAGTGATTTACGAAAAGAAAAACTTAAGTTCATCAATTCTTATAAAATTAATCAAGATTAAACCACACCGACTGTACAAGATATTAATGAAAATAACAATGCGTCAGGGGATAATCAAAAAAACTGCAGAATTGTGGAAAAATGCAGGAGAAAATTGTATGACAAAATTTCAAGAAATTATGTTGGCAAACTGAAAAAATCCTCTCGGATTGGAATTTCCATCCCATACACAAAAATGGAAGTAAAACTGACCAAACAATTATCGAGGTATATCCCTTCTTCAGGTCACATACAAAATTCTTTCAAAAGTTTTACTAAACCGTGCAGAGCATCAAGTAGATAATAAAATCGGTGAATATCAAGGTGGGTTCAGGAAGGGACGATCATGTGAAAAGCATCATACAATATTTTCGCAACACAACTACCAAAAAATATGTCATAACGTTTGTGGATTTCTGGAAAGCATATGACAGTATAGATCGCTTATCACTCTTTAATGTATTAACAGAATTTGCACTTGAAATCAAAGAAACAAAAAACAATAAATATTATCAGACATAGTTACGGACACAAAGGCTAAAGTAAAATTTATGGGTGGTTTAAGTGAAGAGTTTGAAATAAATACAGCTGTCCGTCAAGGTGATGAAATTTCCCACTTACTTTTCAATTGTGCCCTGGAAAAGTTTGTTAGAGAATGGAGAAAAGCAGGGGCACCATCTCACCGAATAGGGCCAAAGATGAAGGGTATTCAAATTGACTCTCTAGCGTTTGCTGATAATATGACACTAATTGCTGAAGACATATCTGATGCACAGAAGCAGATCACTATCTTGGAAGAACAAGCAGCAAAAATAGGCTTCATATATTTTATGAAAAAACTAAATTTATGACTAACATAAAAAATGCTCCACATCAAATGTATATTAACGCTAACAAAATTGCTAGAGTAAGGAATTTAAATACTTAGGCGAATGGGTTACAGAAAATGACAATGAAAATAAATCTGTAACATCAAGAATCCTGAAAATGGAGGTTGCTTTTAAAAAAAAACCTTTTGCACCTGTTGCTTTTACAAATGTTTATAACAAGCAATGCCTGTCAAGGAATTGTAAATTTAGTGTAGTAAATTACTTAACAGTGATTAAACCGAAAGCTCTTTATACTTCAGAAACGCTCAATTTACTACTTAAAACATTAAAGGAAGAATTAAAGATTAAGGAAAGAAAAATTATGCGAAATATCTTAGGGCCCAGAATTAAAAATGGCATACACTATCCCAAACCCAATTTTGAAATATATAGGAAAATTTCTAAACTTACCGATACCATGAAAATGAGACAATTTTTGGGTGATTTGGAAAGAATGAATCATACGAGACTTACTTACCGAATCCACAAATTTCTACAGAACAAACGTACAAGACCAAAGTGGTTCAATCAAGTAGAGAGGGACCAAGTAGAGATGGGATCGTCAGATCAGATGAATAGAAATATGGTCAGGAATATTGTTCACACAAGGGGATTTAAAGAAGATCAGAAGAAACCAACACAACGTGCATGGTCGGAGGAACAGAAACTACAACAATCCATGCATATGATGAGCTATTGTGTAAGGAGGATATGTTGAGCCTAACATATGTTGATTCCGCGTGGTCCTAAGTGACCCATCCGCGAGAAGAAGAATAATGACTTATTGTTAAATAAGCTAATTGCTCTCCATTTTCTAACATTAGATTCTTGGTGTGGCACCAAATTATTAAATTAATAACCTGTTCTTCTAAGCAATTTCGACACCTTTCGCGACTGGCATCCCTACGCAACACATCCTTTGCATAACGTGTGGAGGCACTGCCTTATAATAAAATTGAATGGACAAGATTGAATTGCACAAGCCTCGATATACTAAATAATGGACAAACTTTTGTTGCGAAAATATCGATAGATAAGACTAAATGAAGAAACTGGAGAGACTGGACCTAACGGAGTTGCGCAAAACTTGATAAACAGCACTAAATTGACCTAAATAACCTTGTTAGACAACACTAAATGGAAAAATATATATTGAACAAACCTTACTAAACGACCTAATAATACCAAACCAAAGTACGATAGACTAAACTTAATAGACAAAGGTGAGTTGGTCAAAAATAAGTTGTTCGAACCTTGGTAGATAAAAAAAATGGGAAAAAAATGAGACAAGAAAAATGGACAAAATGAACACAACTATTGATTGACGAAGTTTTAATAGACAAACTGTATTTGTAAAAGTAAGTTGCGCAAACATTGTTCGAAAAATTAAATATCTAAAACTGTTTCCTGCATTTCTTGATAGATATGTATATAAACTTGACAGAGGAAGCGAAATGTAATTGTACAAAGCTTGATAGATCAAACTAAATGAACCAAGATGAATTGCGCCAGCCTTGTTGGACAAAAATAAATGATAAAATTTGTATAATGTAGACCTAAGCGGGTAATGTTATTTGTCGAAAATCTTGATAGACTGAACATGGATAAAATGGAGTTGCGCAAACTTCGTTTTATATTCGTGTCAATACGGTACATCAAAACTTTGTGTTTTATAATACAATTTAGAAATACACTGAAATATTACAATCCATATATTTGACAATAAATTTAAAGTTTATAGACATTTCAGACACTAAATTAAAAATCCTGAATTGTTTTTAAAATTAAGTGGCTACGAAATTTCTACAGTCGTTACAGTAGAATCTGGAACACAATTACTTTGGAAAAAAGATTGGCTTTTTACGCTTTGTTGAATTTTTTTTTGATAGAAATAATAGAGTGGGGAAAATATTCTGAAATATTTTTTGTGGATGGAATATCCGACTGAGTATCAATAAGGTAGCTTAGGCGTCGTAAAGCAATGTGATTCAAAGGAGTATAAAAAAAACAAACGTTTATACAAATATTTAATAAAATTCTGGAATATTTACCGGGTCTTTTTGCTTTTTGTGTATTAGGTTTGGATTTGCGATGTCAAACACAACGTGAAAAGTAGATTTCCAGCGTCGTTGTTCTCACCCTTGGCATACTATATATTTTTTTATTGTCCGCTCCTTAAAATCGATTTCCATTTTTTTTTCCTGCGTCCGGAATACGTAAGATATTTTGCCATTTCGTGCATTTTACCTCATCTATTGCGCTTAATAATATATTTATCTTTTATGTTATACGTCTCTTACTTTAATTTAATTGATTTATCGATGTTAAAAATAACGAAAATATACAACATATTTATTCCTTTTAAAACAATAATATTTACAATTTCAACGACTCGAAAGACAATAACATAATAATGAATATATTGGATAATTACAAGAAAAAAAAACGAAAATAATTTTAGCATGTTTTCCTTCTAATAAATGTAGTTGAAACCTACATATTTTGGATCGCAAAGACGGAACTGAGAACAGAAAACAACTTGTGAAAGTGAAAAACAACTACGAATATTGCAGCGATTGATAAGTTACTTGTCCGTCTAGACACGTCTGACTAGTCTTGTCTGTCTTGGCTTGTCTAATTATTCTACTCTGTCTAATCTACCCTATGTAATCTATGAGGCCAAGTCTTGTCTGTCTAGTCTTGTCTGTATAATACTGTCTGTCCATTCCTTCTGAAAATAATACGAATGGAAGGGTGGCTGAAAATAAAATTACCACATTCCACTGGGTGCAGTCATGGGACGGGCCCTGTGCACATTCTGTATGACGGGGTGCACATTCTGATGTTAGGTTAGGTTAGGTTTATGATTTAGGTTTTTTATGGATTAGGTTTCCTGTACCATGGCTTGTATGTCTAGTCTTGTCTGTCTAGTCTTGTTTGTCTAGTCTTGTCTCTCTTGTTTTGTCTGTCCCGGGAGACCCGGGTTCGAATCCTGGTCGGGGAGGCGATAACTAGGGTGTTTTTTTACTAAATCGTCCGGGCTGCCCACCCTTAATGAATGCAAAATATGCGATACCGGGGTGGCTCATAATAAAAGCGAAAGGGGAAAAAAGTCTTGTCTGTCTAGTCTTGTTTGTCTAGTCTTGTCTGCCTAGTCTTGTCTGTCTAGTCTTGTCTGTCTAGTCTTGTCTGTCTAGTCTCGTCTGTCTAGTCTTGTCTGTCTAGTCTTGTCTGTCTAGTCTTGTCTGTATTGTCTTGTCTGTCTATTCTTGCCTGTATAGTCTTGTTTGTGTTATCTTGTCTGTCTAATCTTGTCTGTCTAGACTTCTCTGTTTAGTGATGTCTCTCTAGTCTTGTCTGTCTTGTTTTGTTTGTATAGTCTTATCTGTCTATTCTTGTAATGTCTGTCTGAATCGTGGATGTAGAAAGTCTTAAAAAATCCTCTTCAAATTGAAGAGTCTCGAGCAGATCTCTATCAGGCGATACCAGTAATCCTCTTTATGTATTTGTCCCATCTATCCCTAGGGGTCCTTCTCTAGACCTGGGATAGTCTCGTGGACTTTTCAACACTATCTTCTGTAAGCCTTCCTTTCCTCTCATGTTAGTTTCCTTTTAATGAATTCATTCGTATTCCAGATCTTACTTCCATAAGTGGGAATATGCTTGGTCTTGGAATTTGATTGATCGTAAACTGTTATCTGTTTTCAGATTTACTGGCGTAATCATATCTCCCAAACGCTTGCCATTCAAGCTTGAGGAGTAGGAAATTTTCCCTCCTATTTATAATCCGCCCAAGATAAATGTATTCACAGAAGACGCGTTATTGATGGGAATATTTACAACTGAGTTTTGTTTTGGAAAGGTTTATGTTTAGACCATAAATTACGAGAAAATCGAAACCAATGTGAACTTAAGCGATAAAACTAAGACATTTCTAGAATGGTAAAAAATTACATACGTAAATATAATACAGACGAGATAACCAGGGTAATAGAGAACAACAGAAGCACAAACATTCTAAAGAAAACATTTTAACGAAATCTAACAGAGAAGAAATCTTGAAAATAGCAAGCAGTTTCACAAGACTCTTTACAAACAAGTTTCTGAGATGGAATATTAAAACTTCCCCGCATTCGGAATCAAAGATTTGAAGATATTCCTGATGTAACTATAAGTGAGAATGAAGGCTCTTTTACTTGCATGAAGAACAACAGGTCGCCTAACCAATACTAAGTATTAATTTTGGACATCAGATTCAGTAGAGAAAAACTATGCTAAGTGCTCTTCAAAAACTATTTAGCGCTTGCAAATAATAAAAAATAACACACCTAATCAATGGAACAATATTTGATTATTCCTGTTCATAAAAAGGAGATATTGCCGATGTTGCAAACTAACGGCCTCTAACCCTCTTAGAATAACTAAAAGTTACTTATGAGGATCATTACACGATTGTTATCAAAGTTCGATTTCTATCAGTCAAGGAAACAGGCGAGTTGCAGAAGAGGCTACGGAACAAATTACCATTTAATAGCCGTAAAGGTTATTATTGAGAGGTTCATATAGTACTATAAGCCGCTTGTTCTAATTTTCATTGACTTGCAGAAGGCTTTCGATTATATCAACTAGGAGGCCATTTTGCAGGCATTGGCATAGTATTGATCATCGTTAAAATTCGCTTATAAAGCATCTCAGACTCCACCAAGATAGAGATTTCTTGAATGCAGGAGGCTGAATATCGTGATAATTGTACTAATACATGGAGGACGTTCGTTCAGCAATAAGCGGATATATAAAGGCTAAATGATAATGCTGCTGTTTATGTCTGACATTCGATAGTAAGATCTGCTACTATGATTTGAGACTCTGCGGTACAAATTGTCAGTATTACGATGTCATCCGAGAACCTCAAGTTGCTAAACTTTCTTTCTTCTTCTTGTTGTTTCGAATGGGCCTACTTTATACCACGCTTGTTTAACTGTTGGGCTTTGATCTTTGCCCAGTATTGTCGCATCTTTTGCCTATCTAACTCATTTCTCTCTTCGGTCCAGGGGGTACATTTCCTTCGGGGTTTTTCCTAAAATCCACGGACTTTCTTCAGGGTGCGTCTCACAGACTGCCTGTTTTGGAGATCTGTTATTCTCAGTTCTTTATTATCCTTCTCGGTTTCTGCCAACCAAGTGGTACGAACCTTTTTGTGTTGCCAGAAGGTGAGCAGACGGTTGGTTAGTCGGTTTGTAGGCAGTCTTGCAACGTGGCCATAGAAAGCTACCCATCTTTTCCTTGCACAGTCAGAGAGCATATGTTCAGAGGATTATGCCGCTTTCGGAATTCCCCATCTTCCTTTACCGGGCCTAGGACCTTAATGAGGATTTTCCTCTCTCTGATTTCCAATTTCCTTACCAGACCTTTTCGGTTCCACGGAAGACATTTCATGACATATATGGCTTCTGGTCGTAAGACTAATGTGTAGTGCTTAAATTTCAGGTTGCGTGACAGGCATTTCATGTTGTAAGTGTTTTTAGTCAGTCGATAGGCTAGTTCTAACTTGTTGACTCTCTTGGATATTCATGCTCTCTGATAAGTTGGGTTCAATCCACTCGCCGAGACACCTAAATTTCTCAGTACTTCTGATGTTCCCCTGCTCTAGTAACATCTCTCTGTTTGCTTCTCTGATGATGGTGAAGAATTCTGTTGTCTCCAGCGACACTTGAAGACCCACTTTGGCAGCCTGTTTTCTGAGGCAGTTTACCTGCATTGTTGCCATCTCAAGAGAATCAGCAAGTAGTGCCATGTCATCTGCAAAGGCCAGGCGATCTACAACCAGTCCACCGTTCTTACGTCACAGGTAGATACCACTCTGAGCATCCAAATTGATCAGTTCCTTGCGCCATTCTCTCATAACCTTTTCAAGGATACAGTTGAAGAGAAGTGGGGAAAGTCCATCTCCTTGTCTCACTCCAGTTTTTATTTCGAAGCTTAGTGAAATCTCGCCACTAACTTTAACCTTGGAAAGGGTGTTGGTAAAAATTTCTTGGATGATTCTGCGGGTTTTGTTCTCTAGCCCTAGTTCCTGGAGTACTTTGTTAAGTGTTTCTCTATCAATGGAATCGTAGGCCTTCGTAAAATCAACAAAGGTGACGACCACATTGCCGTTTCTCATCTTGGATCCGGTCTTCCCGAAAACCCCCTGGTATTCTCCCAGTTGACTATCCAGCTCATTTTCTGCCCTTGTTTGTAACGCTTTCGAGAGAATCTTTTGTGTTACTGGAACGTGACAAATTCCACGGTAGTTGTTTAGATCAGTACAATCACCCTTTTTGTGAAGCCGATGGATCAGAGCAGATTTCCAATAGGGTGGTAATTTCTCTGTTTCCCAGATGTCTTGGATAATCTCGGTTAGCTTGCGCACGGCATTGTATGCATCAACTTTCCACAGTTCAGTAACGATAGAGAATCCTCGGCAGCTGCCTTATTATTCTTAAGAAGTTGAATGATTTGGCCAACTTCTTCCATCGAATCGGGCAGCGAGTCCGGGTTTGTTTGTTTTTTGTGGTTTGAGCAAATGACACTAATAATAAGATTTGTATATAAGGAGTATAACGGAAATAAATCAGTTGCAGAGCATTTTTTTGAAGTCTCAGATTCCAACGTTAAAGCTGTATAGGGGGTAATTTTCAGTCCGATGTTTAAGTTTACCTACTTTTTGTAGTGAGTTAGCATTAAATGTGGCGAAGAAGCTTTGCCGTCTTGGTCTGAGTTCACGTCCGGTGATTTCAGTATGCTACGACTCATCCTTAAAGCATGTTGGTGCGGACTCCCCCGAATACAAAGGTCCGGTAACGTCACCATAGGTGACGGTGGATTGGTTACCACCTGGGGTAGTGCATTTAGCGAAATTTTCCCCCATGCTCAGTTGAAGAATATTCTTCGTGGGACAGTGGCGAGCCACTGTCCAAGATTCTACCCAAGTTGTTAGCTTGGGAGGCTTATTGTTCGGGGTTGTTACCCCTAGACAGGTCACCTTCATTACACATAATACTCCCACTTATTGAAGATTGACTCATTTCTAACACCTGCTTTTTAACAATATATTGCTGGTAACTGCCGTTCCGGCCATAAAAATTGATAGCAGTCAAAATCTTAATTTAAAAAATATGTTACTCATCCGGGTAATTAAACCAAAACGTGAGTAATGAAATTGCAATTTTATCTTCAACATAATAGCTATTCTATTTGATCTTACATTTTCACGTATAACTGGTCATAGTTATAAATTACATATAACGAACAATCCTTTGTTATATGAAAGCATTTTATCAATCCTGCTTTGAATCGTTTTTTTTTTTGTAATTTCTATAACATGTTTGTGCATGTTTTATTTAAAACTAATTCGCTGTTCACAACCTAACAGCACCTAAAAAATCCTTGCTGTTAAAATTTAAGGATTTTGATGTTATGACCTACATTTGTAGATATTTTAACGTAAGTGAAGTAGCAGAAAAATAAATATCGTTGAGTTAAAAAATGTTAACGGCACCTTGACTCCAACTGTTAAGGTTTCTCTTACAGAATTGTCCTAAAAGAGGTAGATGTGCAAGCTTACACAATGCAAAATTAAAGCTCCTATCAAGTAAACAATACAGGCAATATTATATGGACTGAAGTGATTTATTGTTCTAGTTTATTTCTAAATATTGTTAGTATTCCATTTCGATGTAATAGGACTAAATGAACATAATTAAATTAATCCTATTAATCTATTTAGAGAAAACAGTTACAAAGTATTTGTAGGTCAAAGTAGATGTAGAATGGTAGATAGTAAATTAAATGAAAGAATTAAATTTAGACGTAAAGTAGTTGGTAAAAGTTTAATTCGAAAACTAAACGCCATGCGATACTTTACAATGACTTATAGTAAATTAGGGCTGTAAGAAAATGTATTATTTCCGTTCTGAATGTTCGTTGAAAAAGAGCGCAATTTCTAAAGGAGGGAAGTAATTATCTTCGAGGCACAAGCCCATAGATTTTTTTCCTCATCGGAATTCACTCATTATTACAATAAAAAAAAACTTAAATATGTGCTATTATTTTTTATTCCACTTTACATTAAATGATATGATAGTGGGGAAAACTGGAGGGGTAGTACAATTTTTTTCAAAGAAAGCTTCAAGCAGAAAGCTGTATCTATATCCTCTAAAAAATTCAACTATAAATATACATTGTGACAACAATTATATATATATATATATATATATATATATATATATATATATATATATATATATATATATATATATATATCTTATTAATATAGGGTTTTCAATTAAGAACTGTTATTTTTATATCATAAAATTTTATTTGATAAAAAACACATTTATAAGTAAAAACGTAACTATATTTGTAGATTTAATTTCAGGTAGAAACTCTCCGTCTACTTGTGACACACGATCACTTAAATGGCCGCCACGGCTGTGGTTACATATGTTCATTCTTTGGAAGAAATGCTGTCATGCATCACTCTACCGCAAATTGGTTGCTTTATTTAGCGAATAACACCCGGAATATTATCCTTGAGCTCTTCAATTGTTGTAGGATTATTGACGTAAACGTTGTCTTTAACGTAGCCCCACAGGAAAAGCTCCCCTAGTGGTGTGAAATCACACGGCCTGCCAGTTGATGGCCAGTTGATGTCTCCTCTTCGCGAAATTACACGTCCGGGAAATCGCTGACGCAATAGTGCTCTTGTTTCTTCACTTGTGTGGCTTGTAGCCCCGTCTTTCTGAAAATAGATATCACCTACGTCCATCTCGTCCAATATTGGCCACAAAAAGTCTGTAAGCATCGTAGAATAACGCTGCGCATTAAGTGTAACAGTTTCACCTTCATTGTTCTATAAAAAATATGTCCCTATAGAATTACCTGCCCAAAACTGCAACTAGTGTTGGATAATGTGATTTCTCAACAATTAAACCAGTAGACGTGTAAAACTATCCTACGTTATAGATAATCATACAAACTTATAACAATCGGAACACAGCCTGAATATATAAATATATTCAACCTTTCCGGAGCTCTATAACAATTATTTAGTCTTTTTAGGACTACCAAAACAAATCTCATGTGAAATTTGTCAGTTATTTAAGAGCTTTCAGCCTTTCAGTCCACCTTCGTGGCACTCAACAAAAATCATAAAAATAACATCTGCAGACATAGCCATCTGCAGACGCGTTTCGAGATTTATCTGGAAGGTGAATTGAAAGCTATTAAATAACTGACAAATTTCACATGAGATTTGTTTTGGTAGTCCTAAAAAACTCAGTAATTGTTATAGAGCTCCGGAAAGATTGAATATATTTATATATGCAGGTTGTGTTCCGATTGTTTTATGTATGAATTAAACTAGTGTTTTTGGAGCCCTAGAACCGACAGTTCTGTTTATTCACGGAGCCACTTTAATGTACATGGGCCTCGTCGCTCAGGATGACATCTGTAGTTAATTTTCACTATTTCTATTCTTTGTTAAATCTTATTTCGTACCATTTTCTTAAATGGGATAGCTTTTACTTTTATACTCTCGAAAAAATAACAGTAATATCTTTACAAGTACAAAACTGGCGCGAACTTTAAACTGACACTTATTAATGGAAAATCCAGTAGATTATTTAGAAATGTATCAAAGAATTTTTGACTACAAATTTGATAATCAATACGAAAGAATGGATCCTAATAAATTACTATAAAAAAAATTAAACACTAAACAGAGAATACTAGATAGCCTATTTGATTATTCATATGTGTAGGCATATCTGACCAACATCCCATCATGAAGAAACTATGCTGGCACTTTTGCGTGTCTGATCATATTGGACTAAACTACCCTATGCTATCTTTTACAGAATTAGTTCATGATCAAACCTTTTCAGTTGTTTTACGAATTCTGCCACCATTTATTATTCTTTTCGGCTGTTTTCGTCAGCTCTTCGCTTGCGGACGATATACCAAAGAGTCAGACATGAAATTTTGCGCCTCCAATAATGGGAGGGAGCAGGTGAATAGTGAATAGTGAACATGTGCAGCTGTGTCTGCCACTTCGCATGTGCATAACGGTGAACTGGGCACGTGCATAACAGTGAGTCCCCTCCATTCACAGCATGTGCATTGACCCAGTGACATCATATTTTAACTCTCTATGAAGTTACTTTGTCCTTCTTCCATATCTGTACCAATAGCTCCATGGGTTGTGATATATGTTTTAGGGCGTCTAGTACAGATCCACTGCCGCAGGCAATGGAGAATGTATTCTTAGAATTTATGTTTTCACCCACATACTCTAGTGCTTTCTTAATAGCCACGATTTCGGCGTGAAAAGCAAAGCAGTAGCTCGCCAGTCGAAATAATTCGTTGTAATTTCGTCGTTTTCCTTGCAAACAGCGAAATCTGACCCTACTCCATTTTGGGATTTCGTGCCGTCTGATCCATAATGTTGTATAAAATTAGATGCTAATTTATCCGTATGTCGGAAGGAAGGATGGTTTACGATGTTCTGGATTGAATTAGTATTGGAGAAGTTTCCATACCGGTGAGCTCGGTACATGTCCTTCGTCCAATTTCCCTAATTGAGTAAACAAGGCCACTTGTTTTGCTCGTAGGTCAAATCAATCAATCAATCAAATCAATTTTATTTTAACTAACAATAAGATATACCGAAGTACATATTAAAACATGTCACAATTACAAAAATTAAAATGCTAAATTCTAGCTACATATTAAAAGTTCTACAAAACAATTGAGTATAATTAATTATGCCAAATAATAAAATATACATATCACAGGCGTATTTTGCTTGAGCCAGATTCTTCAACACTGTAAAAGGCTTTGTCGGTTAAAATATCTTTCAGTTTTCTTCTAAAATCTCTGGTGTTTTCTTGCTTTAAGTTTAGAGATGAGATACAATTATATATGAATTTTCCTATTCTGGCTACCTAATGTGAGGTTTGATCTATGTGTGATCAAATTTGTTCCGTACCTTGTGTTGAGGTTGTGTATGTCATGCCTTCTCCTACTAATTCCCACTAGGCATCGGATAGCCCTTTTTGAGCCTTTAATACTCTTTCCATGTGGAGGGAAACGCCCCATATCATGATTCTGTATGCAATCACGGAATGCATCTCCGCAACATAGAAGTGAATTAGCACCGCACCATTGACAATATTCTCGAGCATACGAAGCATATAGATCTTACGATTCATTTTTTTTACAATTGACTCTGTCGTGATATTCCATGTGAGGAATTCTACGAATGTAATTCCTAGAAATTGTGTATTTTTTGCTCTGGATAACTCGTCTTTGCCAATTGCCAAGAATAGGTTTTCTGCTGACCTCTTTCTATGGGTTTGGAAAATCATATATTTGGACTTTGTATTTAAGAACAAATTATTTGCGGAGAACCAATTGAACACTCTTACCATCAGTGCATTCGCTTCGATTTCAGTGTCGATTAATAAACTCTGGGAAATTAAGAAACTTGCATCATCCGCATATAGGATGCACTGTTTACCACTTACGTATTGAATGAGGTCTGTTGTGTATATTGAGAAAAGAGTCGGGGCAAGTACGCTGCCCTATGGAACCTATGTTAATATTCGCAGGTTTCGATACGATGCCCTGATTCAGAAGTTGTATTTTGACATAGCATTGTCTATTATGGAGGTATGATTGGAACCATCTTTCCACCATCCCTCTGATACCATAATTGTGTAGCTTGTCCAATAATATCTCATGAGACACACCGTCGAATGCCTTCGACAAGTCGCAAAAGATCCAGTCCGGAGATCTTCCTTTGTCTATCTCATTCAGGACCTTATTATAGTACGAAATGATGGCCGTCGTTGTGGATTTGTATTTTCTGAATTCATGTTGTTCTTGTGGGATTATATTGTGTTTAGTGATGAATTGTATTGGTCTCCGCTCCATGCTGTATTCCAGGATTTTGGCTACTACGGATACTAAGAATAATGGTCGATAGTTGATCAGATTTGTTTTGTCTCCTTTTCTGTGTACTGGCACAATTATAGATCTTTTGAGAATAGCTGGATATATCTCACTATTAAATGAACAATTTACTAACTCTGTAATAGGGAGGACTAGAAGATCACTAAATTCTTTTATAATATGGCATGGGAGTAAATCTGGTCGGCAACTGGATTTATTCTTCAGTTTATGAAGAATTTCAGACATCTCCGTGACTGTGTAGTTTTCAACAAAGATCAAGAAAGAAAGATAGTTTTATCGTTGAACCAGCTACGGCCATTAGTTAAAACTGCCGGTGGAATATCTCTTGATGTAAGCAGGGGTACATTTTTGAAGAAATTATTGAAGGCATCCGCTATTTGCTTCGAATTTTCTATATCGCACTCATTGGCCCTGATTTTCCAGTTAACTTCAGAAATGGTTTAATTATTTAATTCATTAATTATTTGCCATATCGCCTTCTGGAGGCTAGGCCCTCGTTCCATCCTCCTCTTAAAGAAATTTCGCTTTGTTTTTAAGATTAACCTATTGTGTATACTTTTTTTTAAACGATATTTAAGATGGGAAATTTGTTTTGCAAAACAAGTAAATCTTTTAGGTTCTTAATTGATAAAATAATTTCATTTGAGACCCACGTCTTTGTATAATGTTATATTTTTCTTAGTGGGAACGATGTAAAGAAGAGATGTTGTATTGTCTGAAGGAAGCATTTAGTTTTGTTTTCGCAATCTGTTTCTCTGTACATCTCCTCCCATGTTTCATCCATAAGCATCGATCGAAATTTTCGTTTATTATTTTCAGAGAAATTTCTTTGGAATTTGAAAACTGGTAAGTTCTTATCTTTAATCGAATTGCTTAGTAATATGAGTTTATGGTCTGAAACACCGGTGTCGTCTACCTCTATCGACGATGGTTCAGAGAGATGAGTAAATACGTTGTAAATTGTTCCTGAACCCAGTCCACGAGTCCGAACGATAATAGAAGGTTTATAAGGTTGGAAGAAGTTTTTGAGATGAGATTAAAGTTGAAATCCCCTAAAAGTATAATTTCTGAGAATTTATTGAAAGTGCATTGCAGTATGTTGTCCAGGGCTACCCTAAATGGCTTCTTCTTTCCAATCTTGATCTACTCCAATTTTAAAGCTAACATTGTTATGTATATGCACTGAAGGAGTTATTTTTTTCTACTATAAAATTTTTCGCCGGTTTTCCTGTTTTACCAAGTAAATAATCAAGAACAATCTTATCTGTGACGTGTTCTTTAGCTCTGGAGATGTATATCCATATTTTTTTCGGCATCCGTTCTCTTCCCACAAACCCCGTAGCTTTCTCCTCATCATCAACCCTAGCAGTTCCTAAAGATTGACGATGAGTTTTTGTTTTTTTAATTTTATTGTGGAAACTTTTATTTGATTTCTCCCTCGGTGCAATTATTTCAGATTTGAACACTTTATCCTTTTCGGTTTGTTTATTTCTATGCCTTTTTATTTCATCTCGCTCTCTTGAAATTTCAGGCGACATCGCGCATTTTTTTTGTCGTTTTATCTTTTATTGGGATTTTTTCCGTGGTCTCCATATCTACGGCTATTGCTTTATTAGATACGGAGTCTGATGAATTGTGAAATTGTATTAGTTGAGTTGATATTAGCTCCAGTAGATTTTCATTTTTATTTGTTAGAAGGTCTATGTCGTTAGTTAGTTTTGTTACTTTTTTGACTGAATTCCACACTTTCAAAATATGGAATTACTTTTCGCTTTTCGCTGCTGTTATCAGTAGGCTGGCAGGTCTCAAGATTCTAGACATTTTCACGTTAATTTAGTAGACTCAGTAGACAACTAGATTAGAATATCGTACTAACAAACTGACTGCACTAAACTAAAGATCTTACGACATATATATAAATATATATATATATATATATATATATATATATATATATATATATATATATATATATATATATATATATATGTATATGTCTTTCTTGTTTGTCTTTCAGGTTTGTAAGGTCTTCTTTGTTTGAGTGTTTTCCCGAAGAACAGTGCTTCAGTTTTAGGTGGGTTAAATTTGTTGTTTATTGTCAGATAGTGTGATAGAGGATTTTCCAAAAAGCCGACCCTGATTTGGAACATTGTGGACATTCTTTGGAGATTGTTTTCTGTACCAAGATATCCGGTTCCGAGAAGATTGCTTTCCTATCTGTGAAATAATTCCATGCAAGGTTGATTAGGTTGTTTGAGCACTTTTTGTCAATTAATCGGTTAATGATGCGAGGTTACCAAGTAATATTAAAGGCGGCGCTAAAGTTGAGTGCATGACCAAATTGCTTATTGTGGGTTGTTCTCCAACCCTTACACTGAAATCGAAACCTTATTTATGGCGTCGATAGTGCCAGTTTTAGCTGAGCGTTCACTTGAAAATGACCTTCAACCGTCGAAACTCGAGTCGCGTTAAATGTATAAATTTATATAAATGTGTGGTTAAAACATGAATTGAATGAATTTAAAACGTGAATTTTTCCATTGAGTGTAAGGTTTAATTACCACGTAGTAACGGTCGCAACTATCCTTTTCATTATATCAGTACTTAATTTTTTCGATAATGTTTATATTGTCACACATAAATTATTTAAATAACAATTCTTACTTTCCAGAAAAATGAAACTGAGAATCTGCATTTTCAATGTATCCGTGTAAGTAGGTAAAAGGGGTAAAAGAGCATAAGCCTGTATATGTGTCTGTGTAAAGTTCGGACGAGCGGCCTATTGATCAGCTGTGGAGGAGTCAGATTCGACCCACTTAGGGGCCCGAGGAAATGACATTTCGACGCGACTCTCTCCGGTACGCTTCGAGGACTGACAAAGGGGGCGCCCGACATATGGGGCGTCGCCTTACAAGACTCCAATATATGCTACCTTTTTGGATATTTATTGCTATCGTGATTACCCCATTGTCAAGTTCATAAAATTTACAAATTGCTTATTTAAATTTGTTCCAACGCATTATTATTCGAAACTAAGCAGAAGTTATTAAGACAAGATTTAATAGTAATATTTAATATTTATATATACTAACCTGTACTTACTAATTATTTGGATTGTTTGTATATGTTAGTAAAAGTTCCTGTTATTAATTTATTAAGAAATGTAGATTCAATATGTCTAGTATGAACCTAACTATGCCATAAATGTCGGAATATGCATAGTAAATAATTGTTGTTGAAGCTTTAAAATATACCGTAGGATCGAGTTCAGTACCAACATAACAATGCCTAATTTAGGTTACTATAGTCATCTGATATAATAGCTTTAAGCAAATATTAAATTATAATGATAATGAATATTAGCATATAATCCTTCTCGTTTCTTGTTCAGGTGTCGAATATCTTAATTTAAATCGGCCCTTAGCAAAACCATTTTGTGACCTCAGACATGCATAATCAGAAGCAGCCATGGGGAATGTTAAATCTTATTACTGCGACTGTTTTACAATTTATTGTGCTTCTTTATTCTTCCTTATTTCATTTCTTTTGGCGAGTGTTTATTAGACTGTTCTGACAATTTACTAGATAAGGGTCGATAGATTGACAATAGGGTTGTTATTAATGGCTCAATTATACAATCCATCATTATCTCCTACAAATTAAATTCAATGTTAACTAATAATTTTATTGTCTTGGAGATCATGGCTTGACTTAATTTAGGCCCATGCGAATTCGGCTTTTAATCATTTTTTTTTTTAAAGAAAGTTAAGTTAGCGAGTTATAATACCTATTCAATCTTTCAAGAAATACGCAATAAGCAAGTAAGTGGCAATAAACAAGTAAGTTCTTATAATATGAAAATTCACATAGTAATTTGTCCTATTTTTTATGAGTAAGTGCCAAATAAATTTAGAGAAATAAGATACGCAAAACTTCATCAACAGCACAACAAACAAACAAGTCTGGTCTGGTCTTATCTGGTCGTCTCTCGAATTGACTAGTGTTGTCTGCTCTTTTCTGGTCTTGTCTGCTTTTGCCTGCTCTGATCTGGTCTGGTCTTGAGTTATCCTGCCTGGTCTTGTCGGGTCATGGCTGGTCTTGTCTGGTCTTGTCTAGTCTTGTCTGGTTTTGTTTGGTCTTGTCTGGTCTTGTCTGGTCTTGTCTGGTCTTGTCTGGTCTTGTCTGGTCTTGTCTGGTCTTGTCTGGTATTGTCTGGTCTTGTTTGGTCTTGTCTGGCCTTGTCTGGTCTTGTCTGGTCTTGTCTGGTCTTGTCTGGTCTTGTCTGGTCTTGTCTGGTCTTGTCTGGTCTTGTCTGGTCTTGTCTGGTCTTGTCTGGTCTTGTCTGGTCTTGTCTGGTCTTGTCTGGTCTTGTCTGGTCTTGTCTGGTCTTGTCTGGTCTTGTCTGGTCTTGTCTGGTCTTGTCTGGTCTTGTCTGGTCTTGTCTGGTCTTGTCTGGTCTTGTCTGGTCTTGTCTGGTCTTGTCTGGTCTTGTCTGGTCTTGTCTGGTCTTGTCTGGTCTTGTCTGGTCTTGTCTGGTCTTGTCTGGTCTTGTCTGGTCTTGTCTGGTCTTGTCTGGTCTTGTCTGGTCTTGTCTGGTCTTGTCTGGTCTTGTCTGGTCTTGTCTGGTCTTGTCTGGTCTTGTCTGGTCTTGTCTGGTCTTGTCTGGTCTTGTCTGGTCTTGTCTGGTCTTGTCTGGTCTTGTCTGATCTTTTCTGGTCTTGTCTGGTCTTGTCTGGTCTTGTCTGGTCTTGTCTGGTCTTGTCTGGTCTTGTCTGGTCTTGTCTGGTCTTGTCTGGTCTTGTCTGGTCTTGTCTGGTCTTGTCTGGTCTTCTGTGGTCATGTCTGGTCTTGTCTGGTCTCATCTGGTCTTGTCTGGTCTAACCTGCTCTTGTCTGATCTTGTCTGGTCTTATTTTGTATGGTCTTGTCTGATCTTTTCTTGGTCTTGACTGGTCTTGTCTGGTCTTGTCTGGTCTTGTCTGGTCTTGTCTGGTCTTGTCTGGTCTTGTCTGGTCTTGTCTGGTCTTGTCTGGTCTTGTCTGGTCTTGTCTGGTCTTGTCTGGTCTTGTCTGGTCTTGTCTGGTCTTGTCTGGTCTTGTCTGGTCTTGTCTGGTCTCCTTCGGTCCTGTCCGGTTTTTTATGCTCTAGTCTTGTCTGGCATGCTCTTGTTAGGTCTTCTCTGTTTTTGTTTGAACTTGTCTGTTTTTTCTGGCCATAGTCGTTCTAGTATGATCATGTCTAGTTTTATATGATATTGTTTCTTATCTGCTCCGGTCTAGACTTTTCTTATAATTTATTCTAGTTGTGTGAAGTGTGCCCCCGAATTTTTGAAAAATTGAGAGTTCTGGCAAGATTTCGAATAGCTCTAGATCTTCTTGCTTGAAAATTGCAATAGTTCCGGGGAATTTCGGGCAGAAATCGAGAAAAACAATTTGGGGGCCAACTGCAGGCAGCCCCCTCTTTATCAGGAAAAAGAGTTCTGATGTAATATTCCAGTGCTTTATATAGAGTTATCGAGTTCTCAATCGATAATGCATATAGTTCCACTTTTTTTTAAATTCCGTAATTTTTGAAAAATTAAAAAAAAATTGATAACGATTTCCGATTGTACTAAGGCAGATAAACAAAAAATGTTTATTATACATTTTTGTAAAATCAATATTTATAAATTTAATTATAAAAAACTTTCGACGAAGATTAAAAAAAAAATACAATTCTGATAAGAGTTCTGAGTAGCCCCAGGAGAGTTCTAAACAAATAACCCATACAATTTCTTTGTCAAACCAGTATTAAAGAAGTTATAAGCAAAAACGAGGCGCTAAATTTATTAAAATTATAGAATTCCAAAAACGGTGAGTTCTGTAAAGAGTTCTGGGTAGCCCCTCGAGATTTCTGGACAAATCTCTTTTATAATTATCATGGCCGACCAATATTAAAGAAGTTATAAACAAAAAATGCGGCGCTTTTGAATTTTGAAGTTTTTTGAATTAAAAAATTGAAAAAAAAAATTTTTCATGAGTTTTGATAAGAGTTCTGAGTAGCCCCCGGCGAGTTCTAATCAAATAATCAATACAATTTCTTTGTCAAACCAATATTAAAAAAGTTATAAGCAAGAACGAGGCGCTAAATTTTTGAAAATTCTGTTCTAAAAAAAGTGAATGAAAAATTTCCAAAATATGTCCCGAATGCAACTAAAGTAGTACCGCATTTGATCATGTACGTGAAGGAACATGCTAACGAGGAATCTCGATATGAGATCAAACAAGGCACAGAGATTCGAAGAAATAATTTAAAAAAAAAACACAACTGTGATGCATTCAAAATTTTGACAAATAGATACTGTTCTTTTCAAGTAAAATAAAAATATATGGGTTAGAGTCCTTAGTTCTGTTTTGTTATGTACAAGTATGTTTTTGTTTTGTTTTGCTTTTGTTTTGTAATTACCTCTATTGTGTTAATAATGATAATTCCAATAAAGGCTGTGTAGTTGTGTAAATTACATAAATTGAAGTATTGTTAATAAATGGTGTTTGTCTCTTAGGAAATCGGATTCAAACATAAATAGCATGATCGTTGATTCAAAAATTGCAACATTGTGGATTATAAATTTAGGCACTAAATGTATTCAGATTCCGTGTTTTTGCTTATAACCTCTTTAATATTGTTCGGACATGGAAATTATACAAGAGAAATTTGTTCAGAACTCTCGAGGGGCTACCCAGAACTCATGGAAACAAAAATTATCGATTTCTGAAATTTTCCAAAAATTAGCGCCTCGATTTTGATTATTACTTCCTTAATATTGTTTTGACAAAGAAATTGTATAGGTTATTTGTTCAGAACTCTCCGGAGGCTACTCAGAACTCATATCAAAACTCATGAAAAATTTATTTTTTGGAATTCTGTAATTTTCAAAAATTTAGCGCCTCGTTTTTGCTTATAACTTCTTTAATATTGGTTTGACAAAAAAAATTGTATTGGTTTATTTGTTTAGAACTCTCCGAGGGCTACTCAGAACTCTTATCAGATCTCTTGTAATTTTTTTTTATCTTCGTCGAAAGTTTTTTATAAATAAATTTATAAATATTGATTTTACAAAAATGTCTAATAAGCATTTTTTGTTTATCTGCTTTAGTAGAATTGGAAACCGTTAACAGTTTTTCTTAAATTTTTAAAGAATTACTAAATTTAAAAAAAAAGTAGAACTATATGCATTATCGATTGAGAACTCTAGAACTCCATATAAAGAACTGGAATATTACATTAGAACTCTTTTTCCAGGAAAAGAGGGGGCTGCGTGAAGTTGGCCCCCAAATTGTTTTTCTCGATTTCTGCCCGAAATTCCCCGGAACTCTTGCAAATTTCAAGCAGGAAATCTAGAACTATTCGAAATCTTACCAGAATTCTACAAAATTTCAATTTTTCAAATATTCGGGGGCCAACTTCACACGACTATTTATTCTACAATATATTTTACATTTTTTTGATCATTGGTCCTATGTAAATATAATTAATTACGGCTTTTGGTTCGTCAACTTGGTGATAATCAACTTTAAATAATATTAAAATTTGTTTCTGGCCTCAAACTTCGAAAACTAAATGAAATTTTGGAAAAAAGGTTTAATTAAATGTAGAATATTAAATTTCTGTTAGAAAACTTAGTAAGTATTAAGTGACTTTTAATTTACAAAGTTGATGATAATTAATCTTGAACCCCGTCAAAATTTTATTTTTAGTTTTGAATTTTTCTGGCCACAGAAATTAAAAAAATACTGGGAACAATATTTCAAATAAAACTTAACTATAAGATAATTCAAACTTAAAACAACCGGAACACATCCTGAATATATAAATATATTCATGTGAGATTTGTTTTCGTAGTCCTAAAAAGATCGTTTGAAACTGTTCCGTTTGTTTTAAGTTTGTATGATTATCTATAACGTAGGATGGTTTCACCAATTCTGTCTCATAAAATAATTTTCTATAAGAAACCTTATTTTATTTGATTTTTAGCGAACAACATTTTTTGGGCTCTATGGGTAACTAGTGCTTAATTACTATTATTCCTCAGTGTGCAGGGGCGACATAGCATTTGTGGCAAGGAATTTTCATACCGGGGGGAAATCGGCTGCTGAAAAACAGGCTGCTTATTTTCATTTCATTTCAAGACATTGGTTGGTCAATAAAAATATGATACATTTGATATAAGATATAAATATGTTTAAAAAACAATGAACAAAAGGACTCGTTTAGGCATTATAAGAATATAATGCCCTAGTCTTCCAGGAGCCCAGAGTAATTGAAAAAAATTCTTTTGTTTGTGTTCCATTCATTTAATATTATTTTAGTATATTTATAACAAATTTGCATATAATGTTGTTATAAAAGTAAAGCAAGTTGTATAAAATAGTTGTAGTCAAGTAAAAAGGTTTAGGTTGTTGATAGAATTACTAATTAACTCTATCAACAACCTAAACCTTTTCCATGTTGAGTTTACTTTATTTATAATCCTTTTGAACAGTTTACTGCCCGCTAGCCGTAAAGTATCGTTTAGCTCGTTGATATTTTTTTTTTGTTATTTTATATGTGAAAGAGAATTTGAAGAGCTGTGTTTAACCCTTTGTTGACCGACGGTACTTTTAGGTTCACGGATCGTAAGAGTCCTGATTTTACCATCCCTATAATTATTATGAATTCTACCCATTTTTTAACTTTTCTTGATCTAAATGATGTAAATAAATGTATTGAATGCTATTTTTTTATTTATTTCGGAGATATCAATAAAATTCAGCTGTGGTACTTGAAAGTACCTTCGGGCTCTACCAATCAAATAACGTCTTGACAGTTTTTGAGTACAATATAAGTTACTCTGGTAAACAATATCATCCAGACAGCCTTTTATAAGGGCGACAAACGTATCAGTGCCCGTAGCACACTCTTCAAATGTACCCGGTTTTACGCCCTCGTCTCCTCTTACTCCAAGATCTTGGACATGATTGGCCAGTATTTCGTTTCCTTTTTCGTGGTGCAGTTTTCCTATTTTTATCGTCGCTTTCTTAGTCTAACCCTAACTTATGATTTACAGCAATATCATATTCTTCCAATTAAATATTATCAGTAATGTTAGGTACATCACATTGGCATTCGACCACCATTGCCAAGTCAAACTCATCTAGTCGGCTCTCCAACTCTAATTCGGACACTTCTAAATTGACTTCTGGCATGTCTACATCATTAGGATCCCCATACTCTGATTCTACATCAGTCAACTCACCAACATTTTCTTCAGGTAGAGGCTGAAATAACAATTGTTCAATAGCATCAGTGTCACTAAACTTATGTTCTCTTGCTATTATATTAGTTGTCATTTTATACATATTAAACACAAAATTCCACAAAAAAGTAACATCGAATTCTGCACAATGCCAAAAAAATATACTAAGATCAAGTAGCTAACTAGCTCAACGGTACTTCTAAGTCCACTTTATTTTTGAATGATTTTATTCACTAAAAACAATTATAGTCTAATAAAATTGCATTCATTATCAAGAAAAAACATGTATAAGTTAAAATAAAACAAAATCATTCAATAATTTGATTAATGTTACAATAAAACACAAAAGAAAAACAACACACTGTATAACCTACAATAGCTTCACAACATTTGGATAAGATTTGATAACAACCAGCACTACAAACATCAAAACTGAATATTTTTCATATGAATAAAAGGGTACTACTAGGTACCGACGGGTGGATTTAATGCTTATGTGATGAATACAAATTTTATAGTACTTCAAAATGAGTGGTACTGCAGAGTACCGTCGGTCAATAAAGGACGATCACCTTTGGACAGGCCTGGGCAACTAAGGGTTAAGGAAGTGGTGGTATTAGTGAGCCTCTGCTGCGGAGATTGATGTTACAGACGTCAGTTCTGATTGTTATTTAATTATACAGGTATGCTGGCTGTCTGTTTATTATGATTCTTTTGAAGCAGCAGAGGTCATCGCAGTTTATGACCTACGCCATCGTTTTCAATAAAATTTTGACTACAGCTGGTATTCTGCTGCAGGACTTCTCACCATGTACAAACCATATGCATTTATTTTGAACTCTTTGTATCCGATGCTTATTTTCGAACCCTATATAACTACCATAAACTGCCTGCATAAGTGAAAAGTGACAGGATGTAACTTTCCACTAGATTTTTTCTAAGTGGTTTTGTAAAGAAACTTCTTGCAGAGTACAGTAGCTTTAACCGAAGGTAAGCTGTGTTGACCGTTTTCGATACTTAATATGAGAATTTTAGATTCTCATCTAAAATAACACCGAAATTCCTGGGCTCCTATTTTATTGATAGTTTTTCTTCTGCCTCGTATATATCCATGCTATCTTTGATTTGTTGACTCTGTTTACCGGCGAAGATTAGGATTTGAGTTTTTGATGGTTTGATGTTTAATGAGTGGAGTTTAAAAAATTCAATTATAGAACTCAAGTCGTCCGTAATGTCTTTTTCTGCCTGATGTGTATTAGTTGAGGAGAACGTATATAGTAGTTGGGTGTCACCTGCGTATTGGGGGCATTTGTATCGTTTGGCATATTTTCCGAGGCTAATGGTGTAATGTCAAAATAATAGAGGGAAGAGAACCGATCCCTGGGGGCATCACTAATAATAAAGCCAGGTATAAATACTGCCTACTTGCACTATCTGCTGTTTATTTGTTAGGTAACTCTTGAAGAACAGAATGGATTGCTTGGAGAGCCCTACATAGTACAGTATAGATAGTAGCATCTGGTGATTTTTGGTATCAAAGGCCTTGTTGTAATCTAAGAGTATAAGTGCTGTACCTTTAGGGGCTCTAGTTACTTCATCTGTAATATATAGTTAATATAAGGCTGTAACACAGGTTGTAACACAGCTTGGAATTCTTCTAAAACCTGACTGCGTAGAAGGGCATTATTATGGTTAAGAAATGAGTTGTGAGTCAACAATCTTTTCTAGAATCTTCGATAAATGTGGTGGAATGGATAGTGCTCGAAGGTGAGACGGGTCTTAAGGATTCGGTTTTGGCCGTTGCACAGTGGAGTATTTACGCTATTTAGGCGACCAAAAATTGATTTCCTAGAATTTGTTCAACGTAAAAAAAAAGTATATCCTGATAATGCTAAATAGACATAGAACAATATACAAGCCTTTTTTTAATCACTTGTTTAAGTACGAACCGTAGTATTAGTCGTAATTCGATCTATGTTGTAAGTGTGTGGATAAGTTCTCGGCCTCTTCGAAAATACAGTTCTTGAATATTTTTTTAAAATTCTTTTTCGAGTTTGTTTTGAAAAAAATTGTGATGGATTCCAATATATCAGATATTACCACATATATATTTATCGATTTTATATAAATTTATCGAATAGTTAGTAATAATTTTAAGGATACTAAATTGTAATCGAAATTAATGAAAAAAAACTCCATGATTGATTTTAAAAAGGCTTTTTGTTATACTTCCGCGTACGTCCCCGTGTTTTTTTTTTCAGTTATAATAGAATAAATAGTATGTGTACTAACTAAAAACACCAAAATTAGCCGCGGACTCCCGTCAAAACTATGTTTTTATCGATAGTTTGTGTTTTGTTCCAGTAACCGTAGGTACCTCAGGCGCACGACTAATAACGCGTAGATTTTTTCTTTTTGACAAAATGCAGGAACAAGATTTACCAAATTTTGACGAAAAGTTGTACCTTCACACATATAATAGGTAATAGGTACATATAATAGGTACCTTCACACATATAATTTATCGCAAGATGGATATTGTGAAATGAAGGAAGTTAAACATAAATTCTCCCATTTAAAGTACCAATTTAAAAAAAAGATGGACACTATCGCATAAAAAATCAGAAGTTTTCTATAAAAACAATGACAATTGGTTACAAGTTACAAGGACCATTCGAAATACCGAGGGTTAAACGACGTTCTAGTGGCCGATCAACGAAATTGTTTGAAGCATCAACTGAAAGGAGCAAACGCAGAAAAACAATTGAAGTGCGCAGTATTGTTGAGAAAGGTGTGTTAGTGCCAGCTGCTCAATTATCTCTTCAAAGTTCTGGAGAGGGAATTGCATCGAAAATTCTGAAAGATATAACAAATTCTCCGCAGAAAGCTCAAGATTACCAAACAACATACAAAAAGTCAATGCACGGAAAAAGGTCACAACTTGATCCAATGACCGCCCTCTCAATGTTTGTAGAAGCCGATCTCTCAAGGCGGCAATATGAAGTTATTTGAAATTGTAACAAGGATTATTATCCGAGTTATACCATTGTACAGCAAGCAAAAAGACTTGTTATCCGAAAAAAAGCAGCCTATCGGGTAACTGAAAGTTGTGCTGAAATTAACTTGCAACATTTATTGTTATTATTATTATTAACTTGCACCAAAACGTTTGGCTACATATTTGGAGAATGTATTGATTACATTGAATATACAAGAGCGTAAATCATTGAAGCTAATTTCGAAATAGGGATGTGACGGATCGCAACAAACACAATATAAACAGAAGATGCAGGAAGAAGATTCCACAGACAGCAATATTTTTCAAAGTTGCTTTGTTCCACTGCAATTGGTTTGTAGCATACACAAAAAAGTTGTTTGGCAAAGTCCAACTCCCTCTTCGCCACGCTACTGTCGACCAATGAGGATACGGTTTGTCAAAGAAACAATGAAAATCACAAAATCCGAATCGCCTATGTAGAAGAAGCTATAAACGCTTTACAAAATAGCGAATTCATGCAAGGAAAGAGCTCTATTTCGATTAAGCATTTATTGACGCTAACTATGGTGGATGCCAAAGTATGCAATGCTGCCACGTCAACTACCTCAACTAAGAAATGTTACATTTGTGGTGCTACCTCCAAATATTTTAATGTTACAAGAAATGTCTCGACAAACGCATTACAATTTGGCCTTTTTATATTGCACGCTGGAATGCGCTTATTCGAAAGTATTCTCCATTTGTAGTATAAAATTCCCGTACAAAAGTGGCAGATAAAATCAAATAGTGAAAAAGAAATTGTAAAGCAGAAAAATGCCGAGATACAGGCGAGATTCCGAAAGAAAACGGGCTTGATCGCCGATGTGCCTAAAGCTGGATACGGCAACACTAATGATGGTAAAACTAGCAGGAGATTTCTCGCCAATCCAGAGATGACAGCTGAAATTACCGGTATTGACTACAACCTGATAATACGAATCAAAGTGATTTTAGAGGTAATTTCTCGTGGTCATAAAGTGGATTTGGAAAAATTTGCTAAGTACGGATATGAGACGGCCAAAATTTAAGTGGAATTATATCCCTGGTATCCTATGACTCCAACAATGCACAAAATCCTTATCCACGGTGCAACGGTCATGGAAAAAGCTACCTATAAGATTACTGTCCGCGAAGAAACAGCAGAGGCGCGCAACAACCATATACCGTTCATACCGGATGAATTTCGCCAGGAAATTCTCGAGAGAGCAGTGCAATTTAGATGTTATTAACAGATTATTGCTCAGCTCTGATCCCCTAATTACTAGTATGAGGCCGAAGCCAAGAAAAGGATCAGTGATGCACAGCAAAGAAGCAATGCAAAAGCTTGTTTCCGCCGAGCCCATTAATAAAAACGACGAAAGTACGAAACTGGGGAATGTAGAACTGACGACGAGATGTAGAACTCAGGTTAACTAATAAGTTTTCTTGTTTTTATGAAAAATTTAGTTTTTGCTTCATTTCCCTTAATATAAAGTTTTAAATATTTTTTTTTTGTCTCAATATACCTACTATATTTTCTTATTTATTTATACTCCTATGTACTTCAAACAACTATAACAACTATAAATAAACATAAAAACCGATATAAAACGTATATAGACCAAGAAATAATTTTGGCCGGCTAAATCGCTGGAATACCCCACTGTGCGTTGGTACAATTAGAGCTGCTTGCCAAGTGTTTGGGAATACACCTTCAGTGAGACAGTAGTTGATAATATGCCGGATGCGAGGTAGAATGTATGGTACAAATAACTTTATCATATAATAATAATAGTTCGCTAAAGTTTTGTATGTACGAGTATTGGTACCTAAGTTGGCTATTATCATCAATTCCATTAGTTAGTCGAGTACTAGAAGTCAAGCGTGTAATGATTTAAGGTTTGGATTTAACCACAAGTTTATTTGATTTCTGGGTTTTGCGTAGGTGTTGTGAATAGTTTTAAGCCCTATCAATAATTCCTGCTGGTTCCCATTATTTTCCAAAGTTTGTAGATATATCCATCCCATTTTTTCATTTTTAACTAGAGTTTTATTTGTTTTTTCTTTAAATTCTATAATGCAGTTGGGCTCTTTCCGCCTTGTTTTTTTTTTATATTTTCTAAAAAAAAAATGCGAGAATAACTTATTATTAATTAAAAATATTTGAAATAAAACTTATATAGAATTAAAATTTCTTTAAATAATCTTCTTATTTAGTGATATGGTTATCAAGTTGGTAGTAATTAATCCTGACACGAAGTCAAATTCTTATTGTGTACGTTTCTTATTTTAAACATTGCTACAAAACCAAACGTTTTAGTGATTTTTTTTTGTCGATAAACCTATTGTAATTGCATACCCCAACAGCAGTCAAGAAAATCATATGCAAAGATATAAACATGCAATGTGTATTCAAAGGCATAACTCAGCATTTAACATTTGAACATGCAGCGTCTTGTCCTAGGTTAATTCAGTGGTCGCCAAAGTGGTCGGTACCAACCCCAGGGGGTTGGAAGGGGACTGATTAATACATAAACAGGATCAGATTCAACTGTCTTGGAAAAAAATAGAATATCCTAGCCTGTGCCGCTTTAAACATATGTTACTCTGTTTTCATGCACCTGCTAACTGTACTAGTGTTGCAAACATGTTATGCACATACATACGTTGCACTGTTACCCTTTAGTAGGGTTGGCACTGTATTTTATATCTAAATGTAGATATTTTGTACTTTACAGAGAAAATATTAGTATTATCGTTTTCCTATATAATAGTACTGAATAGATATAATTATAATTCGTTTCAATACTAAATATCTATTGTTAGCAATAGGTGGCAACACCGCACTCTGAGAAAAATAAAGGCAGTTCTTTATAACTCGTGCGAGAATAAGTTGTGTCTCTTACTGCTGCTTTTTTGTTGCGTTGCAAACGTATTTTGTTTTTTATATTAAAATTCTGATTAACATTCTGATTCTGATATTAATACTCACAATGTCGGCTACCAATGCCAAGAAGAAATGCAGACAATATTCACCGGAGTATTTGAAATATGGTTTTGTGCCATGGCTTGCTAATGAAACTATTCCTATGTGCTTATAATATGAAAAAACTTTCAGCAATGATGCTATGAAGCCACCGAAAATTAAAAACCACTTCTAAAGTGCATTCTGATTAGAAAAATAAAGATTTTGGGTATTTCAAAATACTAAAGGAGAAACTGAGGGTCCGTCCAAATTTGAATACATACGTTAAGTCATCTGTTAGTGTTGATAGAGAAGGAGGAGTGAAGACATCCTATAGCGGGGCTGTCCAACCAGTCGATCGCGATCTACCTGTCGATCGCGGCTTGTTTTTGAGTCGATCTTTAGTTTTCTCACGCTTCTATGTACTTACTTAAAAATGCATTTCGATAAATATAATGTAAAAATTAAAACACGCTTCTCGCACACTCAATACACACAATGTTATGGAAACTGTCTAAAATAATCAATTCTATACGTGGCCCTTCAGAGACGCCTGTATAGATTATAAAATGAGGATAATGATAATGAACTTTTGCTACACACTAATGTGCGTGGGCTCAGTAGAAGTCGATTTCTCATGCGGTTTCTAGAGTTATTAGAAGACCTAAAAAGTTTCCTCTCTGAAAGAGGTGACAATTACCCTCAGTTAACAAACAAAAGGTGGTTATTTGATATGTCATTCTTGGCAGACTTTAGTTCAAAACTAAACGATTTGAATCTTGAACTACAGGGTAAAGGCAGAAATGTATTAGACGTGATAAGCTCGATAAGAGCTTTTCAGCAACTTATAACAGAAAGCAAGGTTAAAAAAAATATATAAAAAAGCATTTTCCAAGCATTGGAAAATTTTTTGAGACACATCCACATCCTGACCCTGCTCAATTCAACCCTAACAAAATGATTCTCGAAATTGAAGTTGTTGGAAAACAATTTCAGACAAGATTTGAAGATTTTGGTAAGATTGAAAATATTGCACTATTTATTTCAAATCTGTTTCAAAAAGATATCAACATAGAAGAAATTGCATGTCAAGTTTCTGCAATATTTCAAGCAAATCAGTATAAACTATAATTGGAAATAATCAAACTTCAAAATGATTTGTATTTGAAATCCAAAGATTGTATATGGAAATACACTAAGGAGAAATAACCAATATTTACAAATGCGGCACAAAAATTGATGTTTAGCTTTGGCTCGACGTATTTCGCTGAATTCGCTTTTTCAGATATGAGTGTGTTAAAATCAAAAATAAGAAATTCTTTAACTGATGAACATCTTGATCAATGTTTACGATTATCTTTATCGTATGATCCCACCTTTGAAGATATTGCCAAATCCATGCAATTCCAACGATCTCATTAGTAGTATTAGTTTTATGTTAGTATTTACTATGTTCCTAATTTTGTTATTTTGCATCAGATATTATATAAATTTCAATACTTTTCTTCCCGCTGAAATATTTAATAAACATTATATAATAGATTCTCACGTTTGCTAAGAGTGAGATATAAGTGACTGCAATGGATTTATAAAAGTACACCGAAACAAGAAAACATTATCATAAATTCATTGGCTAATAATTTATTAATTGGCTAAATGTGCAGCCCTGAGAATAAAAATCTAGATAAAAAATTAATTCCGATTTTCGTATTAGGTTATTTTTACATGAAAAACAGCTTTTAAATGGCAATATGTTATGCATTTTCTCAAAATTTTCTTCCCCCATGGGGTGTGCACTCCATGACCCCGGAACCCCCGGTGGCCCGCTACGCGTTTTGGTCGATCTTGGAAACAATATATACCAACAAGTAGATCGCCACTACAAAAAGGTTGGACAGCCCTGTCCTTTACCATCTCTCTTAATATAGTAAAGAAAGGCAATCTGTACACTATTGGTAAATAGATTATAATATCAGCTATAAAAGATGTAATTGAAAATGTTATGTAGAAAGACTCCCTAATAGTTTAAAAATACATAACATTAAGTGCAAATACTATGAAGCGACGTATTGAGGAAATGGCCGATGATGTGGAAAAAACTTTGAACTGAGCTTTAGCATTGTAAGTTTGATATTCAACTGGACTAATCAACTTTCGGAAGTTCAAATCTTGTCAATATTAGGTTTCATAGCCTATCCATGAATGACACTGTTGGTAAATTTCTATTTGCAAAATATCTAGAAACTGATTCAAAAGGTGAGACAATTTTTTTTATGTTTGCAAGAATATGTGAACAAGCACCTTCCTTGCGAGAATATTATTGCAGTAGTTACTGACGGTGCACCTGCTATGGTATGCCGTTACACTGTACTGTATTACACTATAGTGTTCACTGAAGTTATGTGAAGAAAATAACGAAACGTTTAACCAATTACTTTTGCACACTCATATAAGGTGGTTGTTAATAGGTGATAGTTTGTAGAGGCTTCTTGATTTGTAGGACTCACCCGAAGAGTTTGTTGGGAATATAGATGTTCTAGTTGGCAGATCTTTATTCGAAATTTAATATAGTACATAAGCGTTTGCAAGGAAATTGTTCAAGCTCGAACGGTCATAATGGCCATTTCAGTAAAAATGGAGCTATTTAAATCTACACTGGCACGATCCGATTTTAAATATTTTTCAAACTTGCAAAACTAATCGAAAATAAAAGTTACCGAGCGTGATTTGGAGATATATATATATATATAAATATATATATATATATATATATATATATATATATATATATATATATATATATATATATATATATAGATATATATATATATATACATATATATATATATATATATATATATATATATATATATATATATATATATATATATATAATCAATATATTGTAAAAAGAATTTACGATTTAATTTGTCAGTGCACAAGATGTAGGTCATACATAAAATAACTGAAGAAATAATATCTAAAAGACAAAGAGCACGATCTAATGATGTCTAGCAATAGTACCGACAATCTTCAGTCACTTTTAGCACATGAGTTCAAGATACTCCATGTGAGCCGTTTCGCTGCGTCAAAGCAAGCGACTATGAAACGGTCAAGACCTATAGTGTCAGGGGCTGAAGGCCTGCAGTCTTACAATGCAGTCAACATTAGGTTCATAATTCCCAAATTTGTTTTTTGATAAATGTGTTTGAATCGAGCATACTTTGCATACACAAGGCTCCGAGATGTCAATAAACATTGGTTCGGTTAGTGCTGAGTGTAAAAGTAACGTTTTGCAAAATTCTGACACGAAACCATTTATTTGGTTTGTCTCGCGCTCATCTACAAACATCTCCGAATCATCAAGCGTAGAAGCTGTGGCACACAATTCAATTGAATCGGACGTACCGGGATAATCTAGCAATAGTTAAGTTAACATACAGTTTTTAGTCGCTTTTTAGTTTTTTGTAAGACTGCAGGCCTTCAGCCCCTGACACTATAGGTCTTGACCGTTTCATAGTCGCTTGCTTTGACGCAGCGAAACGGCTCACATGGAATATAATGAACTCATGTGCTAAAAGTGATTGAAGATTGTCCGTACTATTGTTAGACATCATTAGATCGTGCTCTTTGTCTTATAGATATTAATCCTTCAGTTATATATATATATATATATATATATATATATATATATATATATATATATCCAAATCTATAATCTCCAAATCACGCTCGGAAATCTTTTTATTTTCTTTTAATCAGTTACATCAAACAATTTTAAATTTTCTTTATTAAATAGAAACAAATTAGTGTGGTCGTAGATAAAGTATAGTACATAATTTGAGTTGTAAGGCAATTACGTTCTCGCGGAATTATGCGCTCCCCGACGCGGGTCGCGCGTAACTGTTCCGCTCGTACGTAATATGCCCCTTACACCTCTCATTACGTAATATACTATTATATATATATATATATATATATATATATATATATATATATATATATATATATATATATATATATAATATATATATATATATATATATATATATATATATATATATATATATATATATATATATATATATGTATATATTTATGTATATATATATATATATTAAATTTCTAGATAAATTAGACTCTAAAGCACGTTTCGAAGACTGGACAATATGCATGTTCCCGAATGTTTTGCTACTCCATTTGATGCAAAAATTGATAATGAAGCTAGAGAACCTGGCTTAGAAGATCAACTCATTGAACTATGTGTAGATATGGAAGCTAAAGCGTTGTTTAAAAATATAAACCTCAGTGAATTGAGGAGCAAAAACAATGTTGCCACTCAATATTCGAAGCTTAGAGTAGAAGCGGAACCTTTCTTACTTGCATTCCCAACTTCATATATGGTTGAAGATGGTTTTAGTCACGCGAACACAATTTTTACAAAACAGAGGAACTTTGAAAACCGTGGTGGTTTTAGAGTAAAATCAACCTCTAATATCAACTATTTTAATAAAAATTTATGTCAACATATCTTTAAGTTGTTCGATAGTTGTCGAAAAATGACTGTAAAGCCTGTAATGTCGATATGAAGGCAAATATTCTATGAAGGGGTCGACGGGATAAAAAGTTAAGGGACCCCTACTTTAATTGCTGGACATCTTCATGCAAAATGAACACATAGAAAAAATACAGCCGGGCCTTACGACATGCATACGTGTTAAGAGCTTTTCTATGTCAGTCAAAAGGAGGGCGGCATTGGTATTTCATTTTGGTTTTTCCACATTTTCGCTTTTTATACAAGCGTCGCTTTATATAGAAACACTGATTTCCTATTTTTGTTTTCTATATTGAACCCTATTACTAACTTTAATTGAGAAAACTTAATAGATTTTCCAAGGTTATTTTTAAGAATATAAAGTTTAATTAAAAAGTTAAAAACTTAATTTACAATTTGTCCGCTTATTTACCTAATCTTTTTTCATTGGTTATTAAAGTAAAAATCTTATTTACTAAATAATATTACAAACTATTTACTAAATAATATTATTTACAAAAATAATATTTAACGCGAAGTTCTTCCATTTCCATTGAACATTTGTTGAATAAATACTGGTCTATTAGACTATTTTGGGAGTTAGAAGTTAATTTTATCCATTTCATTAATCAATGTTTGAGTTATTCAAAATCTGGCCATTTAATTCAATTCAATTCATTTATTGACCTTAATATATACATATATACAGATACATATGGGCACGTCCAAAAGAAACAATATATACAGAAAACTATATAGAATTGAGTGAATTTTCAAACTCATTGTAGTCGTAGGGACACTGTGAAATAAGTAATTCTTTCATTACGCTTCTGAATCTCTTATATGAGGTCTCCTCCGTGAAGCTCGTTGGGAGCTTCTCTCTCTCTCCGTGGCGCTACAGTCCTATATGGACCCGGACCTCCCTTAATTTTCTCCTCCAATTCTCTCTACTTCTGGCTGCATTTTCCCAATTTCGGCTTTGTAGAATTTGTTCCGCATCTTTCTCGACATTTTCCGCCCATCGACGACGTGGTCTTCCTCTGGTTCTGGTGCCTTCCAGTTGTGCGTTATAATTTCTCTAAGTGTCGTGTCTAGGGCTCCCGCTTGGTACAGCGTTCTAATATTCCATGTTCCCAAAATCATGTCCTTATCTCTTTGTTTGAGTCGTCGTTCTTTAGGCCGTCCAATCCGAGGCAAAATTAGGGTATTCGTAACTATATGTTTTTTTTTTATAGGTATAGGGTAGTTAGCCCCATGCCCAATCCCCTTTTCGGAGGGCCATTTCTTCCGCTCTCGTTAGCCCTGATCCTACCTTCCACCGGGGTTGGTTACCCGATCTCCGGTAGGATTGCTCAGGTTACTAGTGTACACCACGAAGAGGTGAGAGTCGGGTTTGGGTAGGAGAGGCTATGCGACGCTATCTGGAGTCAGCATCGTGTATGACGCATGCACTACCCCTTTGAATCCCCGTTGAACCCCCGTTGGGAGCTTATTGTACATAATAATGCCTTTGACATCTGGGGCTTTGCCACAAATATACAGCCTTACTTTGGTATGATACAGCTTAAGGTGTCCTCGAGTGCTGTAGTCGCACCTATCACTGTTCCGAGGAATCCTTAGTTTCATTTTGTGGATGTAGCAAGTAGTTTCAAGAATATAAAGGTCAGTAACTGTTAGCAGATGTAGGTGTATAAAGTGCGACCTGCATGAAGCATAAGTGGGAATGCTAACTAATGCACGAATGATCATTTTTTGCGCTTTTAAAATTCGAGATATTTCGGGTGACGATCCCCACACTAGAATACCATAAGAAAGCACTGATTGGATCTCAGCATACTAGTAGTTTAATTACTCGGTTTGATTAAGAATTTTTCTGAGGAACCTAATGCAATATGCTTTCTGATTCAGTACTTTGCATATGCTCTGAGTTGTAGTGTGCCAAGTTAAGAGCTCTGCAATATGTATTCCAAGAAATTTTGTGCATTTTGTTCGATTTAGTGCCGAGTTTCCAGATTTTATTTGGATATTTTCTACGTATTTGCTTCTGTTGGTTTGGAAAACTATGAATTCAATTTTTTCCATGTAAAGAAACAGTTTTTTGGAGGAAAACCATTGTGTTACAGATTCCATGATTGTGTTAGATTTTTTAATTGAAGATTGCAAATTGTTTTCAGATATTTAAAAACTTGCGTCATCAGCATATAACGTAGAATCACATTCGGGTAGATATGTTACTAAATCCGCCAAAAATAAGACAAATAGTGTTGGTGAGAGCACACTACCCTGGGGGACCCCTGTGTTCGTCGCAATTATTGGAGACATGCCAAACTTATCCAAGGAGTTTATTTCTACATATTGGGATCGGTTTTGTAGGAAGGAGCATAACCAATTTTCTGCTTTTCCTCTTATGCCGTAATAACCTAATTTGTCAAGCAATTGGTCGTGGCATACACAGTCGAAGGCTTTTCTTAGGTCACAGAAAATACCTATTGGGAAATTGCCCTTATCTTATCAGATAAGATTTTATTAAGTTTTAGGATAGCTGTGCTAGTAGATTTCCCGCTTTGAAAGCCATGTTGTTCCGGGGGTATTATTTTATGCTTCGCAATGAAAGTGCGAAGTCTCTAATATCTTAGAGTATTCTAATATCTTAGACAGCACTGAGATTAAAGCAATTGGTCTGTAGTTATTGAGGACCGTATTGACTCCCTTTTTATGAACAAGTAGAATAGTGGCCACCATTAAAATTGCCGGAAATTCTTCGGTATTAAAGGAGCAATTTATTATGTTGAGCAATTTATGATGCACAAAATGCTTTTATTGCAAAATATTTTGTAAAGCTCAAGAATAATGTATAAACAGTTCGTGTCTTTTACTTCTTTCCATGCATCGGAAATACATAAATTTTCTCGGTGTGCAACACAATGTTGTTGTACCAAATGTGGTGCATTCTGCTTTAATTTAGCTGCTACACAATTTCGTTTTCCAAGCATTACGGATGCACCATCAGATGTAAATATAACTAGCTTTTACAAATCAATTTGGTTATCTTCATAAAATTGTAAAATTGCAGAGGAATCGCATGTCCTTAATTGGATTATCCCACCGAAAACAGTTTTATATTAAATTATAAACATTTTGGTTTTTTAAATGTCTGTGCTTTCATCAACAATTAAAGTATGAAAATGTGCCATTTTAATTAATTTATTATTTTAGTTTTTACAACAGTATTCAACGCTTCCAAAACTGATAAGGCATAGTTTTTACTACGCCAACTTTCTGGAATATGGACGTATTTTGCATGTGGTTATTTATTTCTCGAACCGAAAGTAAAGATATGTTCATTGTAATCGCGAATAATAGATTATTAATTGTAATTTTATTTTCTGCACGTAAAAAAAAAAGTGCGCGCGAATATTTTTCATGTGCGCTATGTTTAAAATTTATGTGCGCGCGCACACGCCCACAACTTAGAGGGAACACTGGTCGTACCTGGATTTGAAGAATTAGTTTCCGGAATTAGTTTAATTTTAGGTTCTTGATTGCCTTTTAAAATTGCAACTTCTTCGCTAAAATCATTGATTGTGTTTTTAAGGGGCTTTAGTTTGATGTAAGATAAAAATTAAGGTTAATAGAAGAGATCTTAGATGGTATAAATGAACGTAGAAATGATAAGATCAATTCTGAAAAAATGTTGACTTTGTACAAATTGATACAGTATAAAATTAGAACGGCAAAAGAAGTATTCCTGTCCAATGATGTGCGGAAATAGAAGAATGCGAGGGGAAATATAACAGCTTCCACATACACAAGAAGATTAAGGAAATGCCGGAATACAAAACGAATGGGAATGTAGGCGGCATTATTAAAAACAAGATTTGCCACAATTTAATCGACATAAAGGACAAGCTACTGATATAAAATCTAGACAACATCCAATTCTGAACCTAAGAATCGCAAATACCATCATTGAAAACGTACAGAACAATTTTAGTGCGTGGCTTGTACAAACTGGAGAGCAAAGAAGAAAAATACTAACCAGAATAGAAATTGTCAGAGCATCTTTTATGGAAATATTTACCAGCCGTAAAATCAATGTTCTTCTACGTATGCGTATGCTACGGTGCCGTGTGTTTCCGTCTTACTTTATGCGGTAGAAACCTAAACCCTTAAAAAGATCCATTTGGATAGACTGCATACATAGATGTGGTGCTAACGCAGGAAGTGGCGTATGCCTTGGTCAGATAGGGTCGCCAATAAAGAGGGTCAAAATATAAAAATAATACGAGATTATATTCGCCTTTAAGAAGAGAAAACTAGAATACTTGAGACATATCATTAGGGGATCCAAGTACCAACTCTCATAATGCAAGGGAAGATAAAGGATAGGAGGAATGTTGGTAGACGTAGAATATCCTGGTTGAGGAATCGAAGGGAATGGTTTGATCATTCTAGCACCGAACTATTCCGAGAACCCGCCAACAAAATTCGAATAGCTAGAGGATAGCCAGCCTCCGCTAGGAGAAGGACAGAAGGAAGAAGGAGGTTAATGTTAAGGGAAACAAGGTTATAAAATTAATTCACAAATTAAGAGGTTCTGATCAAAATCTACAAGGAATACGAAATTATATGCACTGTTCAGAAGAGAAAACTAGAATACTCGCGACAAGTTATGAGGGGATCCAAGTACGAACTGCTCCAGCTCATAATGCAAGGGAAGATAAAGGGAAGGAGGAATGTTCGTAGACGTATCCTGGTTGATATCCTGGCTGAGGAATCGAAGGGAATGGTTTCAATCTTCTAGCACCGAACTTTTCCGAGCAGCTGCCAACAGAATTCGAATAGCTAGAATGATAGCCAACCTTCGATAGGAGAAGGACAGAAAGAAGAAGGAGGTTAAGGGAAACAGGGTTCTAAAATTAATTAGAAACATCTTTTCGCAAACCAAAAAGAATATAAAGCGCACAAAAAAGGTGGCCAAAAAATGATTCTGAATGTTGTCAGATCTTTTATATCAAAATATCTTTTATATCAAAATAGTGAAAAAATTCACAATTTTTTCACTATTTTGATATTCTTCTTCTTTGATATACTTCTACAGATAGAAAATCCTTCGAAAATAACAGACAAAAATCAGGTCAGGAAAGTCGTTAGAAAATAACAGAAAAAATGACAAGTCAGTTCACAAAACCGTTTAATATTCATTTTAATTCAAAGTTTATCAGTTTTTACAAGGCGTTTTATGAGCACACTATGAAACATAGTGGAAAAATTTAAAAAATATTCAGATTAGTAGCTTAAGAATACATAATGTTTACTATGTAATGTAATGTTACTTATGAATATATAATGTTTACTTATGAATACATAATGTTCACTATATTCTTTATGAGATATTAGTTAAATGTACTAGATCGGGGATCCTCAACCTTTTTGCACTCAAGAGCACATCCTAGAAAGTCGGCCGGGCGACGGGCATCTTTTTCTATTCAAGAACTCCTCATCTGATATATTGCATTTTAGTAAAATGTCGTTTTGATGGTCAAAAATTTCTTTCTGTCCTTATTTGAATAAATTTATAAGTTTTGGTTGCTTTGACTTTCGGCGGGCACACGTAATGGTCGGCGGGCGCCACGGTGCCCGCGGGCATAGGGTTGGGGACCACTAGACTAGATTGTTTCATACTTTTTCACTGAATAAAATCCAACATGCTTAATAAAATTTATACAGCATATTTACTAGTCTTTATTTTTCAGTTAATAATAAATAACAGTAATAAGTAATTTAATAAATAATTTAATAGTAATATAATTTCGTTTGAGTACAAGTCTTCCAATCTACGGGAAATATATTTACCCAGCGATTCAAAGATGTCACGTTTCAGACTAGGTATATATATTTGTTTTAATAAATATTAGTTATTTACATAAGAGTGCGGAAAGTTTGATTACAACACGACAGCTCTCGGGGTAGCGCCCATTAGCTGGAGCGTTGTAAAATCATTTAGACACGAAATTTGTATAAATTTTTTGGTCGAAAATTGTTATTTAAGAAATAAATAGATTTAGATTATTTACAATATTGGAAATTAATTAATTTTTTTTTCACACAATGTTGCAAGTACGGCTGCTATGCGGTAAAGTCACATTACCGTATAGTAGCCGTACTTTGCAACATTGTTTGTAAAGATCTTGTTTCGGTTAACGTATACACAATGTCAAAGCTAGCTATACAATTCAGGAGGCCAAAAAGTATTTTATCCACTCGCACACCAAAATGAACACATTAATAAGTAATTTATTGTATGAGAACGATGCTATTATTATAATCGTCTGTAAAAGTATTCAAATCGTGCGTAAAACTCCAATGTAAATCAAATGGAGTTTCATTATAAAGGATTTATATTTGTTGATACTATGGTTGTAACTCGCGTCACTAAACAAAAAACATAGACGTAGTGAAAATAAACTTTCTGACGTATAATAAAATTGAATTATTTTTTTCTTAGTTTTAATCAGAAAGGCTCAGCCTCTCAGTCAGGATTTATCTGGCTTCAATATAACTTAACCTAACCTAGATTACATCGGCAACGATCAAATAGTGTTCCCGTCACTGTGTATTTTTACTAGTTAGTATTTTTTGCCACGGAGCCGCTTAACGTTCTAACCTTACTGTGTCAGTGATTTGAAGTATTTTCTCTGTCGAAATTACAACTTTTCAATAATGTATCATAAACTACTATTATTCACAATCGAATAATATTTTTTTAATAATTACACATTTTTCCTCCGATTGCCCCTCCAGAAAACTATTTACCAACAGCTCTAGAGAAACTCAAATGAATACGTTGTTAAACCAAAAGTAAAAAATCAATGATCTATAGATAGTCCAGATATAACTATAGGTACACGAATTTAGTGCAGCTCTGTGTGAAATGAAAAATAATAAAGCAGCTGGCGAAGCTCAACTAGAAGCTATAAATTTAGATAGAACTATTTTCCACCAAGTGACCTTCAAGCTTTACGTAAGCTTGAAAAGAAAGTTGAAAGCGAAAGTAATAATAATTAAAAATTGGACGTAACAAACTTATCCACCTATTAGTTCGCTTTCCCAACTACACAAATTATTTATAAGAATAATTCTACCAACCACATACGTTTATGCTAAACTAAACTTTGTGTTTATAATTTACCTAGTCTTCTTTTAATCCCATATTGATTTGCTGCTATCTAATATTTAAAGTGTCTGTCCGGATACTAGTCTTAAAATGAATTGATAGTATCTACACATAGATCGAATAATCTTCAAAGTAAAAGCCTTCTGCATCAATACAGCGTTGCCAGCGACTCTGCCAATTACGGAAGGGTCACATCTGTAACTACATAGCTCATCAGGGTAAAGAGAAAGGAGTCAAAAAGGTAGGCGTCCACTATTCCGCGTCGTACGAATCGCACGAATCTACCCGTCGACAATGCCGAAGCCGATGCTCCGACGGGTAACTTTAACGATGCGTTCCGATGACGTCATACGGAATATGGTATTTGCTAGTGGTTGCGTCGGAAAATCCGATCGCTGCCGATATGCGTCCGATACGTACGATGCGGAACTGTGGACGCCTACCTTAACAGAGCAACATCTGGCCTGTAGTGTGCATCCAGAAATCAGCGATTACTGGGCGGACTCGGGCGACTAAGTTTTTCAAACACTGTTTCGAATTACAGATTCCTCACTTACCGGGTAAGTGGTGGCCAATCCCACTGACAGGGTGGCATCTTGTGAATATAAAAAGTTTTCTAACAAAGATTGATAAACAGATCTCAAAGAGGACTGCACTGTACTAAAGCTTAAATATAAGTTAAAACTAAAACAGTCCACTTTCTATCATCTGGTCCTTGGAGTATTATTCATTATGCACAGACGACTGACTTAAGACGACCCTGTTGAATACCGATCCAGGCGTCGCAATTAAATCCAAAACGACACTATCGAACACCGATACAGGCGTCGCAATTATTTCCAAGTCAATTCAAAAATGGAGTTTTAGAGTTTTAGAAACCACAGCTCCAGCGTCCAGGTTAGTCTGTTCCTTTATTATCAATAAATCCCACCCAAACAACCTCAACATTATATTCAAAATTTCTGAAATTTAATTCTCCTACCGTCATAAGCAATTTTTAGCTAATTGTTTCACGATACACAATAATGTTTCGCTAGAAGATCTCAAAGTGCGGAGAGAAATGATAAAAAGCTCAATAATCCGACACGAAACCGCCGTCAAAATTTTCCAGGAAGGGGATAACATTAGAATCTAGAATCGCTGACTTAACGGAAAATTAAAAAAATCATAATTCAATCCAATCGCAAATCGAGATTTATCAGTTGAGCAATGCTGAAACAGAAAAATCTTTTGATGACGCCGCCTTGGACGCAGAACATAATAAAGAACGCGAGAAAATCGAACCGCAGTTTCATGCTGTTGTCGCTAACTTTAAATCGTTTTTATTTAAAAATAACCCTGGATAACCAAATCAAAATCAGCTACCGTAATTAATATCATTAAAACAGGTCCGAATAATATAAAGTCCGCAATTAATCTAAAACCTTTGGCTTTGCCAACATTTTCTGGTAAGCCAAGTGTTAGGTATAATTTCTTCGATTCATCTAAATCGCTTGTGGACGATGATGTGTCTTTCCGATTTTCGGAAATTTCACAATTTAAAGGGATGTCTCAAGGAGAAGGCCCCAAGAACTATCGAGTCCTTCTCGGTTTCCGCCGCCAATTATGCAAGCACGTTGGAAGTGTTAAAATTCACACTTATCGTTCAGAAGCACTTAAATAATATATTAAACATTCCTGTCATGACCAAATATTCTGGTACCGAGTAACACAGAAGCATTAAAGGTATTTGAAATCCCCGTAGAATCCTGAGATCAAATTCTCAACGCAATTTTGTCAGAAAAATTAGATTACCAATCAAAAAGAGAGTGGCAAACGAAGGAGTTGCCACATTTGTTGAATTCAGTAACTTCATAGAAAAATATGGGAGGCCCCACGAACTATCGGGTCCTTCTCGGTTTCCGCAGCCAATTATGCAAGAGTTTTGGAATTGTTAAAAAAGCGATTTGAAAACAAAAGACTTATCGTTCAGAAGCACTTATCTAATATATCAAAGATTCCTGTTATAAGCAAATATTCTGGTACCGAGTTAAGATAGCTCAAAGACAAAGTTAACAGTAACACAGAAGCATTAAAGAAAGGTTTTCGAAATCCCCGTAGAATCCTGGGATCAAATTCTCAATGCAATTTTGTCAGAAAAACTAGATTACCAATCAAAAAGAGAGTGGCAACTACCTTACAGAAGGAGTTGCCAACATTTGTTGAATACTGTAACTGCATAGAAAAAAGATTAAACAACGTAAATAAGTCAATAAATTCACCAGATTTAAACAACCAGATTTAAACAAAGTCAACAAAGCCAAACTACTTTCCGATGAAAAGAAGTATTAGCAATATATTTTCGTCGAACATAATTTCCACTGAAAAATTTACAAACTGTGCTTTACTATGCTTACTTTTTAAAGGGTCCCATAATACCTATCAATGTAACGAATTGGTTGCTAAAGGTTATTTTAGTGAAGTTAGTTAACTTTAGGTTAGGTTAGTGACAGAGAGATTGAAGCAAATTCAAAATTTTAAATTTTTATTTAAATTGTGTATAAATACCCAACCACGAGGTTACCACATGCAGGTCCAATTCATCGTGTAAGATCTGTAAACAACGTCATCATACTTTGTTACATATTATCGAATTTCCATCCACATCAGCTGCGTACACACATTTTTGTAAGAATTTCAATCAGGTTCTTTAATCCTCCATCCAATTATTCGTTACCGATAATTACGGAAATTTTCACGAATGTCGTGGCTGATCAGGGCTTACAAGCAAATTTCATAACAGAAAAATTGCGTAAAACATTAAATTTACAATCGACAGGTGTCAATACCTCCATATCGGTTATCAGTCTAGCGATAAATCCGGTAAAAGAGTGCGTTAACGTCACTATAAAATCTCTAAATTCTGATTTTGCCTCAAGTCTCTCGTGCTTAGTAGTGTCCAAAATAACCGAGCGAACGCCATAAATCAGTTTTTCAAAATCCATCATCGAATTACCCCCGAATGTCTCATTGGTCGATCCACATTTTAGCTCTTCAAGGGAAATAAATTTGTTAATTGATGCGCAACTGTTTTGGAATATCATAATCGGGACCCCAATTCAATTAAACAATAACCAACCTTTTCTCCAAGAAACCAAATTTGGTTGAATACTAGGTGGGAATCTAGTGATAAATAACCATAATAACAATTTGTCATATAATCTATTGTATTAGCGCCAAATAATATGGAATTGGATTCGCAATTAAATTTTTTCATTTAAATTTTGTTCGATTTGGTCCCCATACCAATTGCAATGCGAAATGCATTTTTGCGAAAACACCACCAGACATTCTAACGGCCAGTTCATACTGAAATTTCCATTCAGGGATCATCTCAAACTCAGCAATATTTTCAGAGATTTAGCAATAAAACAATTTCTCTCTCTCTCTCTCTCGAACGCAAACTCCAAAAAACCCATATTTGCAAGAGGCCCATAAGAAGTTTACCTAAATCAAGTACCTAATCCTAAACCACACGGAGAGAGTGGAAGGGCACATAAATGAAGTGGCGCGATGTCTGTTGCCTGCCGCACCATTGCGTTTTTTAAAACACAATGGAAGGTCCCAAGATTAAGGTAGTCTTCAATGGTTCGGCGCCATCCTCCAATAAAACAACTGTGAACGATATATTATTAACCGGTCCGACAATCCGGTCCGGCAAGATTTATTTTCCATATTATGAAGATTTCGCACCTACAAACATGTTTCATCAGCCGATATAACTAAGATGTATCGCATGATCTTAGTACAATCGGAACATCAAAACTTCCAACGAATTCTATGGCGCGACGATATCAATGAACCAATTAAAATTTTTCGCATAACTGTAACTTTTGGTATTACCTGTGCCCCTCTCTTAACGGCCAGGTGCTTACATCAAATTGCCCTCCAGGGTGAACATAGTTTTTCAATCGCAAGCCACATTATCAGAAGAGACTTCTACATTGATGATTTATTAACGGATTGCAATAACCTAGAGGAGTTGTTACTAATTAAGCAACGGTTAACTTATATGCTGGGACAAGCTGGTTTTAATCTTTGTACATGGGTATCAAACACCCATGCAGTTCTCCCAGAAATTGAAAATCATTTGTCCGCATTTTCTTTCAGCGATCAAGGTGACTCTGAAGTGCTAGGATTTTTTTTTAATTATTCTATTGACCAATTAAAATATATTATCCATTTAACATAACCTCATGCACTTACGCAGTTTCTAACAAAAAGGGAAATTTTATCCAGGAAAATTTATGATCCTCTGGGATTAGTTAATCCTGCCATTGTTAATTGTCATCATAATTATCTGGAGTCGTAAGTTGGACTGGGATCAGCCCGTACCAGCAGATATAATAACAATATGGGCTTAGTTTGTAAGCGATTTACAAGAATTAAATAAGCTGCGCATACCTCGAAATGTAATAACCTATAATCCCAACGTCACCATGGAACTTTTTGGATTCGCAGTTGCCTCGACAAAGGCGTACGGTGCTTTAATTAATTTAAGAACAGTAAATTCCTTTCAGCAAGTTTCAGTCAATCTATTATCGGAAAAATCTCGGGTCGCTCCCCTTAAAACTACAAGTTTGCCAAAATTAGAATTAAATGCGGCCTTATTACTAATTAAACTTAGAAATAAAGTAAGTTCCATTTAAAATCTACCTATAAAAACGAGATATCTTTGGAGAGACTCAACTATTGATTTAGCATGGTTAAAGGAATCTTCGCACCACTGGAAGCAATATGTTGCAAATGGAGTCGCGAAACTACAAGCGAGTAGTTCTTATAGCGAATGGAATCACGTACATTCAGGCGACAGTCCCGCCGAATTAGTTTCATCGGGAACGACACCAAAACAGTTAAACGATTCACAGATATGGTGGCACGGTCTTGATTGGTTGCGTCAAAATTCAAACCAATGGCTCAAATCCCTTAACAATTAACCTAATGAGTCCGACCTCGAACGAAAATCGACAATTTCAACAAATCTAGTGAAATGCGAGCCAGAGATGGTGATAATAACAATATATTCTTCATTCCGAAAACTACAGCGAGTAGTAGACTACTGTTTTCGAATCATTGACAGTTTGAGACAAAAGAAATACGATGCTCATCCCTACAACGGACGAACTAAATTGAGCCACTAATGCAATCATTTGACACATTCAAATTAGAGCTTTCCCTGAGGAAGTTTCCATGGCTACTGACAATATGATTTTCTTATTGGAAGCCCAATGACTGCTCCTATCGAAGACGACTTAACATCTATATCAATGAATCGACTTTCTCCTTAGAAAAGAATTCAACAAATTCTACAACATTTTTGGCGACGGTGGCGCAAGGAATACTTGTTCCAACTGCAACAACGACCAAAGGGGGAGCAGGTTCCACACTCCAACAAAAAAACCAGCGACATGGTCGTCCTATTGGATGAAAATCTCCCTACCTTCAGATGGCAATTAGGACGTGTCACCGAACTACATCCGGGCCTAGATGGTGTTGTGCGGGTTGTAACACCGCAACTAAACTTTTAAACGTGCAGTGATAAAGGTGTGCATTTTACCAATAGACGATTGACAAAAACTATATTTACTGATTAATCCAGTATATTTGTTCTGTTACAATCATTGTCATTCTGTATTAGTTTATATTTTCAATTGTTGCTTCACTTTAAGTGGAAGAACGGTGACTACTGAACATCGCCTCCCTCTAATGATTGAGAAAATAATTGTTTGTGAATTATTAGGAGTGTTATGACTTCATAGGTGTATATTGTAGATCATTGTTCATGTTTGATGTAGATGTAGATCATGTTTTCATATTATTATTATTATAACTTTCCATTATTGAAGTTTACACTAAGGGGGTAGCATGTTTCGAATTACAGATTCCTCACTTACCGGGCAAGTGGTGGCCACTCCCACTGACAGGGTGGTATCTGGTAAATATTAAAAGTTACTAGGTTTTCTAACATAGATCGATAAACAAATCTCAAAGACAACAGCACTTTTATATAGCTTGAATATACGTTAAAACTAAAAAAATCCTTCTAGTAATTATTCATTATACACCCGACAAACACTGTCACGTAAAATTCGGCAGTCAAAGTCTGACCAAGAGGTACAGACTCTTTGTGAACCATTCTTTTGCAGCTAAAAAATACAGGGGTTTTACTTTAGACTTGCTGATTCGGGACTTTTTGGGGCAAGGTGAGGCGGAGGTCTGCCTAAGGTCTCCGATCTGTCTCCAGTGATAAAATGGAGAAATAATGGTAAAAACACGTATTTAGGGTATGATTATATTGTGGTAAAACACAATCGGTCAACACCTACAGCAAAAAAATTGTGCACACATTTTCTCATTAACAAGCTTTCGGTCACCAATTCGTGAAAAACAGTTTTTGGAAAATTTAATTGTTCAGGTATTATTTACAGTGTGCATTCAAAACGTTTTTTATTTTACTTTTCTTAAATTCTGCTCGTTAATTTGTTCCCTGCGCAACATTTTGTCACTAGAAAACATTTGATCGACCCATGGCATCCTCGTAAGCACGTCGAATCATTTCATGGGTTGCATTCGCGGTCTAACTGAGGTTACGGCAAAACTTTACCGCATACCGCTGTTTGAGTAAACGGTTCAGCGTGGAACATAACGACGCTCCTTCACTAGGGTTCATTTTATAAAAAATGTACACTGCGGAAATTCTCGGAGGCGAGTTAATGAAAGCTAATGCTTTTTTAAGAGGATTAACGGATCAACCTAAGTATAAAAGTATTTTGGGTTAATATTTAATATTAACTTATTTTTAAGCCTTCTTACGTTTCAGGAAATGCAGAGATACGGAAAATATTCAGAAATTAGTGTTCGCCCTATCAGTCGAAAATACTATACGTAATACCTGCCTACAAAAAAATACAATGGAGACAAATCCAAATAGATAATATGGGTAGCGCAACAAATTTACCGTTTTATATAGCCTAAAATAATTTACTAAACTGCTTATACTCCTTGAAACCATTACAAACTTTTTCCTCTCGAAACTGGCCATATTTTTTATACTCTTTTGCAGTTATTACACTCTATGAAAAAAAATCGCATAATCCTTTATTTATCTGAGTTTTATGCAAATAATGTTTCAGCAATTTATAATATTTGAAGCATCCATTATTTCAGTAATTATCTCTTCATATTACCATCCTTTTGTTTTTCAAAAACCTACTAAAACTCGTTCAGATGACTCGACCACTGACAATCATAATTTTTTTTTTTACAAACAGTAACTTTTTATTCTCTTAAATTGGGCAGCGTAGCCTAAATAGACAAACTTTGGAAATTGGAATGATATTCCAAATTTGGAATGATATTCAAAACAAATATAAAATAGAATAGACAAAATGGTCTGAATTCCTGAAAAATAACAGGGTATAGAGCAGGGCTGTCCAACCAGTTGATCGCGATCTACCGATCGATCGCGGCGTGATTTTGAGTCGATCTTTAGTATTCCCACGCTTCTATGTAATTACTTAAAAACACATTTCGGTAAATAGGGTATAAAGTAAAAATTAAAACACGCTTTTCGCACACTTAATACACAAAGTGTTATGGAAACTGTCTTTAAAATAATCAATTCTATACGTGGCAGTGCCCTTCAGAGACGCTTGTTTAGATTAGAAAATAAGGATAATGATATCGAACTTTTGCTACAGGCTAATTTGCGTTGGCTCAGTAGAAGTCGATTTCTTATGCGGCTTCTAGAGTTATTAGAAGACTTTAAAAGTTTCCTCTCTGAAAGAGGTAATAGTTACCCACAGTTAACAATCAAATATTGGTTATTTGATATGTCATTCTTGTCAGACTTTAGTTCAAAACTAAACGAAAAAACTTAAAAAACGAAACTTTAATTCAAAACTAAAGGCAGAATGTACTAGACATGATAAGCTCGATAAGAGATTTTCATAAACTTATAATACTGTTGAATGCGAATTTAAAAGATAAAAAAGTACAGCATTTTCCAAGCATTGGAAAATATTTCCACACACATCCACATCCATGACTAACAAATTTATTCTCGAAATTGTTGTTGAAACAATTTTAGATAAGATTTGAAGATTGAAAATATTGCACTATTTTTTTCAAATGTGTTTCAAAAAGATATCAACATATCTTATGTGACACAAGATATCACATATTATCAACATTCAAAAAGATATCATACATATATCAACATATATAAGATATCAAAAGATATCCGCAAGAAATTGTATGTCAAATATATGCAATATTTGAAGCAAATTATGATAAGCTAGAATTGGAAATAATCAAACTTCAAAATGATTTTTATTTAAAATCCAAAAATTCTTTCTTTCATAAATTTAGGGCCACTTTAATGGGCGCAATCGCTCGCGTTTGCTGAGAGTGAGAGGTAAGTGACTGCAATGAATTTATAAAGTACACCTGAGAAAAAAAACATCTGAAATTCATTGGCGGTCAATTTATAAATTGGCTAAAATTGGCTAAAAGTGCAGCCTTGAGAATAAAAATCTTCATAAACAAATTAATTCCGATTTTCGTATTAGGTTATTTTTACACGAAAAACAGCTTTTAAATGGCAATTAAATTAAATTTAAAATGGCAATATGTTATGCATTTTCTCAAAATTTTCTCCCCTGACGGGAGTGTGAAGGTACACTCCATTACACCAGCCCCCCGGTGACCGGCTTCGCGTTTTGGTCGATCTTGGCAACAATATATACCAAAAAGTAGATCATCACTACAAAAAGGTTGGACAGCCCTGGTATAGAGACTAGACACTAGAGAGATAAGACTATACACACAGGACTATGCAGACAGGATTAAACAGACAAAACTAGACCGAATATTGTATTCCCTAAGAAACACAAACACCTCTTAATAGATAAATACAGGGCTTCAAAGAAAGAGGGCTTCACGTCGAGCGAAAGAAATCTTTCTTATATTAGCATGACACTATTCAATGCTCTGCCACGAGAAATCAAATTAATTGATAAAAAAAAGAGTTTCAAGAAACAGTTATTCCAACACCTAAATAACATTGAACTATACGAAGTACATGACGTCTCGAAGGTGTAATAGAGTTATATCTCTAACAAATAGAGTTATATCTCTTTTTCATACCAGCGACACATTTAATTCAGAATGTATTTGTAATTTACTTACTATACTTAAATAATGAAAAAAATATTTTTAAATTTGACTAGACAGATAAGACTAGACAGAGAACATTTTTTTAAAGTGGCTCCACTGAAACGGGAGGACAGAGGGACCGCCAACGATGGCATTACTGCTTCTGTCCACCCTTCGAGTCTTCCCGCTAGGAGCACCAGATGAGCTTTGACCATTACGTGAACTACTCCATTGTTCCTTCTATAATCTTAAATGAGCGTCCTCTTTTTTGCTCAATGACCAGGTTTCCGATGTGCCTATATGCCAAGACGGGTAGGAATAGGGTTTTGTATATTAGAACCTTGGTTTCGCGGCTTAAGAGATTCTTCTTTTTATCTCGATTCTGTGGTCATTTTTAACATTTACTTGAGATCCTAGAACCCAGACAGGCAAAACTTTTGACCTTCTCAAAGGAGTGCAGGCCTATGGTTAGAAGCCTGATCTATGGTTCTTGTTACATGCATGCAGTTTTAATGGCGTTAATCTTTAATCCCATCCTATTCGCCGCTCTTTTGAGTTTGTGTAAATATTTCCATCATATCATCAGATAGTGGTTTTCCAAGTTGAACCAAGGCTATTTTGACGTAGGTGGTCTGTTTTTGATCCAGTCGGAATCTACACTCGTATTATCCCAGTGTCGGCTCTGTATAGGGTTTGTTATGTAGGATGTACGCGTATATTTTGTATGTCTATTAGCGTTATACCTCTATAATTCACACACTCATTATCCATATCCTGACCACCAGCTTATGAAAAAACTGCTGTAACTCCTTTGGTAAGGAACTCGCTTGGTATATTATTTTCCCCCGGTTGTTTATAGCTTTACGAGCACTGACTCTACTTTCCCTATCGTTGGGACAGTAACTTGTTCCACCTCCTCATCCTCCAGTACGTCATCAGCCCTTTCTGGTGTTCGATATTCGTTTGCGGTCAGAAGACAGTAAAAGTGTTCTTTTCAATATGTCCACTTTTTTGTTCAGGATATATGCTTCAGTATCTATACGCTGTGACTCTAGGTTTGAGTTCTTTTCTCTGATTGTTTCGCTTTGGGATTTTAACATTTCTAGTATTTCCATGTCTTCATTTTCTTGCTTGCTTTTCTTGATTCTATGAAGGCGCTTTTCTTCTCTTAGTGGACGCTTATATTCTTCTGCTGCGCAAGCGTTTTGTTTTTTTCCTCTAAATGTGGGTCCAGGGGGGTTAGCCCTTAAAACACTGCGGCCCATTGGCCTATTATATTGCCCCACATTGTTTCGTTCATGCAAATAGATCCAGTCCCTCTATTAGGTCCAGGATTCTATGTACCATGTTTTCACGGGGACTCTCAGCTGTAATATCAAGCTTGTGTCTCCTACGTGCAATTCCTTCACAGTGGAAGATTATATGGGCGGCGGTTTTGTTCTCCTCATCGCATAACCTGCATAAAGGTTCATCCTTCCAGATACCCATTTTATGCGGGTGTTCTCGTACAGGGCAGCGTCCTGTAAGTAGTCCTAACACAATTGCGATCTGCTTCCTTGGCAGTTGCACGATTTCAGCAGTTAGAGTTTCCGATAGGTTTGCTAACATTCGTTTGCTGTGTGTCAGACCATTCAAATTGACCCACTGTAGACGGTGCTTGGTGGCTACCCATTTACAGATTTTATTTCGGGTCGTGGTCTTGGTAATGTAGGGTCCGCTTTCAGCAATGATGTTTTCCTGGCAGGCTCCATCTTTTGCTAGCTTATCCGCCATTTCGTTACCCACCAGTCCCGTGTGGCTAGGCACCCAATCGAGTGTGACCTTGTTATGCTTTGCCAGGGCTTTTAGGTCCTGAAGACAGTCCCAAACACTCTTGGATTTGATTTCGTGACACGCTAGAGCATTAATCGCAGCCTGCCTGTCCCTGAAAATGCGTGTAATCCATTCTCAAATTTTCACGGGCACAGACCATGATAGCGTGTATTTCTGCTTGGGATACTGTGGCATGTATCCCCAGGGGTACAGATAGGTACAGCTCCAGATCTCCCTCATTAGCTCTGATTGCAGAAGCTTACCTTGTTCTTCTGTCATCTTATCCTCAGGATATTTCTGAAGAACAATAGCCATTTTGCAGGCAGAGAGAGAGAGCTCCGCTATAGGACTGCCTAGGCCTGCTCGGTGAGCTAGCACCAGGTTTGTTCCACAGCGACCCCTCCGTCCTGGGCCTTTTAGGCTCCAGAGGCCGAGGATATTATCGTCTGAGCAATGGTGTACTACCCTCAGACCTCAGCCTTTTGACGACGGCAGTCCCAGACCCACTCCCGGCACTAGTGCCAGTTGGTGCGTCCGCTCCCGCCGCCGGCTTGCCGGTCACACGCAGTTGAGGATCAAGTTTGGCTCTAGCGGCCTCCTTTTACATCTTCCTTCTTTGCTACCCACTTATTCTGTACCTCCTTTCTTGCGTTGTTTGCAAGCTCGAGGTAGCAGTGCTTGGGGCACCTACTATGGATCTAGTGGTTGATCGACTTCCCCTCAGAGATGACCCATTGGGAGAAGGAGTCTTATCGCTGCGGCTGTTAACCACAGCGACATCCTCTTACCCTAATATCATGCCATGAACCGAACGTAGGCCTGTTGGCCCTGCTTCGGATGGATGTTCCCCTGTAGCTGGTTTGGGAATTTTTGTTTTTTGTTGTTTTTATTTGGATTCATTTTTGTTCACACGAGTAGCTAGGGAAAAAAGTAGTCCGCCCCTGCAGAGCCCCGCATGCAGGAGTAAAGCTATGTACACCGGGAGGGCGCCCTGCTTCCCTTGTGCACCGTTAGCGACACAAAAATCACCCCAGTGCCATCCATCCATCAACACGGTAGCTTAAAGTTGGATTAGGGTTTCAAGGCGAAAAAGATAGATTACACAAGATTAGACGGCAGTCATCCAACTAGGGCAACCCGTTTCTGCCAGGAACTGTTTCGCCAGTTGCGAACCCCTCGGGTTGGGAAGTTCTTAGTTGTTCGGCACCCAGAGTCCGCCCCGACACGAGTCGCCCTGCGTGGGCAGTGCTCCTCGCATCAGCAACGTCCAAAGGGCAGCACGAAGCTAAGCCCCCGCACCACGATAAGGTGACTTCAATTCGCGGGTGTAGAGTGTTAGAGCGCAAGTGTTAGGTTGCGGGTTCTTTCGGTATGCTTTTATACCCGTCTTTATAGTCCTTCCTTGAGAAACAAGAATTCCTTGCTCGAGCTTCCTTGATGAAACCTTCACAATAATTGGCTATTGCGTTTCTATGACTAACGCTTCCGCTTGCGCTTGGTGTCTATGCAGTTGTGACCTGTATGACAGACCAGTCTACAGGTTAACCTCAGAAACAGTGGAGCCCGTAAAAAGTTTCAAAATGTATCGAAGAAAACGGGGATTAAACTAGAAAACTGTTGGAACTCGTAAAAAGTTTCGAGGTGTATCACAATTGACTGTAATCAAAATAAGAGCCTTGGAGGAAAATATAAGCCAATCAGGAGCTTTGGCGGTTTGAGTTAGTTAGTTTGAAGGAAGTCTTCATCAAGTCGTCCTTTATGTTTGAAATAAGGAGAGATTATGAATACGGCTATAAGTTATTTCATAAAGAAGAATTGCGTAATGAACTATGTTATAACTAGACATCGGATTATATGCATTTGCATGTTTGCATATGCAAATGCATAAAACGCCATTTTTATAGCATTATTGCATATTTTATTACTTTTTCATTCATAGTGCTTATTTCAGTAGTTAAACTACTGGCTTGCACTAGTCAATAAATTGATTTCTGTACAAAGAAAGTGTTTTCAAAAGCACCATCGCGCGTACAAAAATAGAGCGACTACCAAACCTAGCACTACCTCCAGAACCAATATTAACGCGGTGAGGAACATGGTAGAAAGCTGTATTGTTTTATGCTTAGAATTTTGAGGCCATAAAAGAAATAGTCGGTCAATTTGACAGCTCAGAAGCCATTGCAATAAACCTTTTTACGGTTAGTTAAGCGCATGCGCATCCGCAAGTTTGAGGAAGGGAATATGAAATTTTCGGACACTTATTTAGTTATAGATCAAAGAGTTCGCACACTTTTTGACGTATAACATGGAGGAAATTGACACATGCGCACAAGACAATTTCAACTATGAAAAGGTCTATTCAAGCCAGCTGGCATTTTAGACTCCTTTAATCAAACAAAATATCGCTCTAATTGTAACACATTTTAGCAATATTCTCGACGCAATTGAGACTCTAGAAACTAAAAAACCTTCCTCTGTGCAAGCCCTTGGAAATATTGAAAAATGATTGAACAGAGCAACGACCTTCCGAGTTCACTAACAGATAAGGTCCGTGGCAAATGAAATGCTGTTCTCTATAAAAAAAAACCAGGTCTTGAAGGAATAAAGAAAGTAAATGCATTTATAAAAGGCACCAGCCAAACTCTACCTGAAGAGGTTTTTGCAGAAGTTGCGCCAAATTTCAAGTTCTGTCGAGTAACGTCAGTTGGCGAGGTCATTTTCAGCCTACAAATTAATATTATGTGACAAACGTCACAAATTTGCTCTAGAAAATCTAGAATAGTATATTAAAGTTAGAGATTAAAGTTAGAGTTTAAAGTAAGATTAAAGGTCGAGTTCAGTATGCGCGATTTTTCAGCACGTGTCCAAGTTTAGAAAACTACGTTTAGCGAGGAGTTTTCTAAACTTGGACGCGTGCTGAAAAATCGTGCTTACTGAACTCGTCTTTTAATATACTATTTTCTATTTTGCGTCTATAATGGACTCATAATAGCACTCATATGCGTGCGGTTATGGTTCGCCGTGTGGTGTTATTACCATTGATTAATAAAATGTGTGTATTCGCGATTTCCACACATCACATAACCTCAAAACTATCTCGACGAAAATTTGACACTGGCAGCTCTGAATTTCAGTGCCAACCTTGAAAAAATTAACTCATAACAGCAATCGGTAAGCCATAACCGCACGCATATGAATAAAAAAATATTTCATTGTATATTGTCACAAGAACTAAAAGAACTACTGCATATTGCAAAAAATAAGTAAATTCCAATAATACATATTATTTTGATTGTGCATATTTTATGCATATTTCGCCCTTTTTTGTGCATGTATCGTCCATTTTTAGAGCATATTTGCATGCATATTTTGGCATGTTGATAGTGCATATAATCCGATGTCCAGTTATAACTTATCGTTGAATATATCTAAAAATAATTCCTATCTATAGGAGTCACTCGAGTGTGAAGAGTTGCCTATATTGAAGATAGAAAGTGAATTGCTAAAGCAATTAAACTTAGAACTGCAAGCTAGAAACAAACTTCTTGATGAAATATTAAAAATGCGCGTGTTAATTTGAATGCTAAAACTTCTAATGCGAGTGTTATTAAAAGTTATGCTAAGAGGGTTGAAAAAGTTCGTAATATTTATATCAAAGCAAAAAATACCAATACTGAAAGACTGTTTAAAGTAAAAAATAAGTTAACTTATGATTTGTCAATTCCTATTAGCTATGTTAGAACAATTAAAACTTCCAAGAATCGAAGGGGTTAATGTTTATAATGATTTGAGTAAAGATGATCTCTGTCATACAACCCGAATTTTCTTGATAATGCTTTTGACATAATTGCTTAATTACAAAAAACATGGGGACAAACATACTTGAAATAACCTCTTTATCTTATTTACATTTAAAAAGTAATGAGTTTAGGTTAGGTTACATTAGAATCGTCCAATATTTGATTACTTCAACTTTAATCTATGCCACAACTGTGATAGATCTAATCATAACCACAAACATTGTAATAATGCTGTTAAATGCTTGATTTGTGCTGGTGAGCATCTAACCAAAATTGTCTCAATTGTGTTTTTTACAATGAGATGTACCAGAAGAATAGAGCTACTGATCGCTGCGCTACTGATACATGTTCTGATTATCTTGCCATTAAAAAATAATCCATAATCATATAAAAATAATAAATACTTGACAACTTGACACTGGTTATCCTCTTAAATGTACAAATCCTAATGGTATTGGTATCAACAATGTAGGAACCAAAATTACTCAAGCTAATCAGTAAATTTATTTGTTGATATTGCATCTCAATGTGAGAGGTCTAAATGCTAACTTTAAAAACTTGGAATTATTAATTGACAATTTACCTGTTATTCCTGTTGTACCAATGTTTCAGTACATATGTTATTATATGTACTGAGACTTACTACGGTTACGGTTACTACTGTTACTACATTTACTACTCGCAGCAACGTAAATAAAGCAGATGGATTGTCATGTACATTAAAAATCTTTTTAGTCGTTAATTAAAGAAACTGGTGATTTAAGAATCAAAACTTGAATAATATAAAGTCGTTTACGTATACTATAACATCTTTACTGATCACATTGCTATTTTTGGCTGTTTTAGAATTAATACAAACAATTAACCTATCAAGGAAGAATCCGTAATTGATTACAACCATCATGTTAATCGGAGTAAGTAATTCAACTGGTCGCCTCTGCAGGAAATTCAAGATCTGGTTTTTAAGAGTTTTTCAGCGTATTTACAGATATAATAAAATGTCTCAACAAAGTGACTCAACGTTTTAATTAAAAAAAAAATAGATTACAATTATATTTAATAGAAAACCTCGTAGTAAATGGATTACAAAAGGGTTAAAGCTTTCTTGTATAACCAAAGAACTATTGCATAATATTTGGAAAATGGATAAACAGAAATAATTTATTTCTTGTAAAACCAAAGAACTATTGTATAATATTTGGAAAATGGACAATCAACATAATATTGAACTAGAGAATACAATACATACTTTAAAGGGCTTAATAAGTTAATTAAATTAGCTAAATGTGATTATGAATGTAACAATTATTAATAATTTTTATAACGACAGCTAAAAATTTTGCCAATATGCTAATTGTAAACTAGGTAAGAAAATTCTAACTGTAATGTTTTAACACATTATGAGGAAAATATTACAAATAGCAAATCTGTAGCTGACGGTTTTGTAAACTTTTTTGTAATGTTTGTGAAAGCTTAGCTAGTAAAATAGGTAACAATACAATTAATCATCATCATCATCATCATCAAGCGACCAATCGCGTCCACTGCTGGACATAGGTCTCCCGTAGCTTTCTCCATCCTGGCCGATCCTGTGCTGCCTCTATCCAGTTGGTCTTTATCCTTTTGATGTCGTCGGTCCATCTGGTTGGTGGACGGCCTCTACTTCTGTATGCGTCTTGACGCGGTCTCCACTCAAGTATCCTCTTTGTCCAGCGATTGTCCGTAAGTCGCGCCACATGACCAGCCCAGTTCCACTTTAAGGTTGTTATACGGGTAACCGCGTCCGTCAGTCCGGACCTCTCCCTTAATGTTATATTTGGGATCCTGTCTCTTAGTGATATACCTAACATCGACCTCTCCATTTTCCTCTGCGCGATACTTATTCTATTTGTAGTGTTCTTTGTGAGGGTAAGTGTTTCAGCCCCGTATGTAAGCACAGGCAACACGCACTGATCGAATACTTTCCTTTTTAGGCATATTGGAATGTCTGACTTAAAAATATTGCGCAGCTTTCCAAAGGCCGCCCATGTTAGGCCTATTCTTCTCGACATTTCACAGGTTTGGTTGTCTCTACCAATAGAGATTTTGTGACCAACGTATTTATAAGAGCTTACTTGTTCTATGCTTACTCCGCCTATCTTGATTGCCTCACTCATAACAAGATTTGTCATGTATTGAGTTTTGTTGGTGTTGATTTTGAGTCCAACAGAGTTCGATGCTTCCCATAGCCTCCGTAGCATTTGTTTTGCTTCGTCCATACTATCTGCGATAATTAAGATATCGTCGGCGAATCTCAGATGGTTTAGTTTTTCGCCATCTATGTTTATGCCCATGTCACCAAAGTTGGCCTGTTTGAACATATGTTCTAGGAGGGTTGTGAATAACTTTGGCGATATGACATCTCCTTGGCGTACACCTCGTGCAATATCAAAGTCTTGGGAATCATCTTGCAGCCTAACATAAGCTTTTGCTCTTTGGTACACGTGTTTGATGACCTTGATGTATCTATGATCGATACGGCATTTAGCAAGAGCTTGTAGCATTTTATGCTGGTTTATTGTGTCGAAGGCTTTTTCGTAATCGACGAAGATTATGCAGAGGGGTTTATTGTACTCGATGCATTTTTCGGTTTTGGTAGCCTATCCTGTACCGAAGATTCTTCGCACCCTCTGCTCGCTTCCTTGTCCTTCCGCTACCTTGGTCGGGGATAAGCGAGCTGCCGGCGACTGAGGGCCGTGTGTTTTGATGTACTATCATTACGGGGGTTTTAGCCATTTGCGCTACCACGCTGGCCAGTGCGGGTTGGTAGAGTTGAGAATTCATTTCCTTAGTTCTCTGTTTTAATGGTTATACCGCCATGACTCGGTCGTCAGAGCCTCTTTAGTTTTCTAGCAGGGAGCACCAACGTGCAGGCGAGGTTGACATTTGGGTCGGACTTATCTGTTGTTTTGCCGTCACCCCTTACTCCCCCTAAAAACAATACAATTAATCTTGAAAAAAATAGTATCTTTCTAATGAAGGATAAAGCTGGTCGTGTCAATAGTAGTATAAATAGTATTAATAGTAAAGTTCTTAAGTATTTAGTCAATAACGTTATTTTTCCACCAGAATATACTTTTAATAAAGGATTAGTAGAGCCCCATAGCAACTTTTTTAAAAAAGTTGATATAATTCCGTATTTAAGTATGGTTTAACAAATGCTTGCTGCAACTCAACAAGCACTTAGCGACTTAACAAATACTTAGCAATTTGAAAAAATTATATACAATAGATTATACGATCTTTGTTCTAGAAATAACATCATCTTTGATAAACAATTTGGTTTTATGAAGTATAGGGATACTCATGATGCGCTTGCCTTTACTTAAAATTTTGTTCATAATAATATTGATAAAAATCAATGGACAGTTTTCCGTTTAATTATTCTTGGATCTTGCCAAAGCTTTTGACACTGTTAATAATTAGATATTGTTATTGAAACTGTGGAGACGTAGAATCAGAGGTCTTATGCAACAATTATCTAAAAAATTACTTAACTAATAGAGAACAATGCGCTAAAGTAAATAATTGTATAACTAAATAAAAATCTGTCTAAGTTGTGGATCCCAAGGAACTAAACTTGGTCCGCTATTATTTATTTTGTACATTGATGATATCTTTAATGTATTTTGAAAAATGGGGTGAGGTTAGAGATCGCTTGATTGATTGGTTAAAAGGTTAAGTATTTGATTACGAGATAATAAGCTCTCACTCAACATTGATAAGACTACAATTATTACCTTTGGCAGTTATGTTGTTCTACATTTATTACCTTTGGCAGATAGTTCTCCTACGAGTTTTCTGTTGAGTGTGTTAAAATGATAACGAAATAAAGAGGGTTGTAAATTGCAAATATCTTGGATTATTTTCTGAATGAAACTGTCGATGATGACTGTCGTATGAAATAGAATAGAACTCATTAAAAAAATCAAATATTTTTAATTTTTGCTTAATAAATTAAGCAATTGTATACTGCCACGTGTGCTAAAACAATATAACTTATAACAATATACTTATAAGTACACTTATAACAACTCAGTAAAATCATTAGCCTCTATGCAAAATAAATCCCTTTAACCCTTAAAAATAAAAAATTCCTTCGCCGTTAGTGCTCCTCCCTATCTTACTATTACAATGTTTGTAAATTTTTGCATTCTGAAAAACTGCAATATATTCAGGCTGTGATGGCATATACTCGATCCCGGCAGCTAATTTTACCGATATGCACAAAAAATGCCTCTTATGTGGCAATGAAATACTTCAATTTACTTCCTAATAATAAGAAAACCTGTTCAAAAAAGGTGTTTAAACCATTAAAAATGAGGAATGAAAATTAGGAATTGTATTAGAACTAATGACTGATTAGTTTATATTAGTTTATATCGGTTCTATTTTTTTAGTAATTATTTCTCTGTATTTTTAATTCGATATTTACTTTAAAAAATATATAATTAACTTAATGTTTATACTTATAGATACTTTATAATTGTAACTTACCATTCTGGTTTCTATATAGAGGTTCACCTCTTTAGAAAGTAAATACAGAAGTAAATAAATAAAATAAACAAAAATTTTACCAACTTTTTAAAGCAGAATATAGCTTGAATAAATAAATATATTCAACCTTTCCGTAGCTCTATAATATTATTAAGTCTTTTTAAGTCTAGAAGTAAAATCTCATGTTAAAACACGACAGATATTTGTATCCTATTTACTAGCCCTCAAATCTCATATTGAAACACAACAGATATTTGTATGCTATTTACCAACCTTTCACACACATGTCATACAAAACCTAACCTCGACAGCCCGGCACATGGTTTTCAAACTAATGTAAGTGTATTCCATTTTATAATTCAAAAGGTGATAGCTGCACTTACGAGAGATAGATCTCGATACGCGCCTGCAGATGGCTATTCAATTGGGTTAAATAGTACGGGTTAAAAATACTGAAAGGTTGAATAAATTTATAAATATCCAAGCTATATTGTGCTTAAATAAGTTGGTATGATTGTATCTCTAATTAGTTTGGTTTCACCCCAATATTCAAAGAAAAATGTGTTTGATATTCCTGCATTTAATTAATGAAAATTTCAAATCGTAACAGATTTTTGGTTTTGTTACTTTGTATAAATTGAGTATTCGTTTTTTACGTTATTAAACTTTACGTAAATTAATTATTCGTAAACTTTTTTATTTATTTGTGTAACAAAAATAATTTTCAGATTTCTTATATATTTAAAAACAAACAACGACAAAAAAAAAACATCATGGAATGAATATCAATACACCAAATGTTAATTGCCTGCATATCTCCGGATGTGCGGACCGGAGGGACGCTTCCGAATTCCAACTATTCCATTTAAAGCTAGAATAGTTTCAGAATAGACGAGTAATGAAAATGTAATATATCTTACAGTGAAATTCATTTATAAAGAAAGAAGTCAAGCAAATACATTTATTTTTAAATTATTTATTAATAATCCCTAATTACGAGCTAATTATATAAACTGACAGGAACACAGCCTGAATATATAAATATATTCAACCGAGCCTGGGTGAAATGGAATTCTAAAAAGACCAAGGAAAATTGGCATACATTTTTGGAACAAAGACAGGTTACAGCCACGATAATTCGAAGAACCAAACGAACCTTCACACAAACCCAACTAACGAAAATCTAGGAGAGCTTTGCTAAGAAATACTCCAGAGATTTCTTTGGAACCTTCAAGCAGACACTCAGAAACTACGCTCCGCTAAGCCTCCACTTCAAAGACTCACAACGTAAACTGGCGTATAACGACAAGGACAACAGCCACCTTTTAGCTCAGTACTTTAAAAATCTACTCAACTGTGACCCACCAAGCGAATACTTCGACTATAAACAAACCACACCAAACCTGGACTCGCTGCTCCCTTCATTGGAAGAAGTTGGCCAGATCATTCAACTTCTTGAAAATAATAAAGCAGCTGGAGAGGACTCTATCGTTTCTGAACTGTGGAAAGATGCTGGAAACAATGCCGTGCGCAAGTTAACCGAGATCATTCAGGACATCTGGGAAACAGAGAAATTACCTCCAGATTGGAAATCTGCTCTGATCCATCCACTTCTCAAACAGGGAGATTTTACTAATCTAAACGTCTATGGTGGAATTTCTCTCGTCCCGGTAACATCAGAAAAGCAGAAAATCAGCTGGATAGTCAACTGGGAGAAAACCAGGGGGGCTTCAGGAAGACCCGATCCTGTGTTCAACAGATCCTCAATCTTAAAACTTTACTTGCATACTCCAAGATGAGAAACCGCAAGGTGGTCGTCACTTTTGTTGATTTTAGTAAGGCCTGCGATTTCATTAATAGAGAAACGTTTAACAAAGTATTCCAGGAACTAGGCTATACAACAAAACCCGCAGACTCATCCTAGAAACTTTGACCAACACCCATTCCAAGGTTAAATCTAGAGGCGGGATTTCAGAAAGTTTCGAAATAAAAACTGGAGTGTGACAAGGAGACGGACTTTCCCCACTTCTCTTCAACTGTGTCCTTGAAAAGGTTATGAGAGAATGGCGCAAGGAACTGATCAATTTGGGTGCTCAGAGTGGTATCTACTTGGGACGTAAGAACGATGGACTGGTTGTAGATTGCCTGGCCTTTGCAGATGACATAGCACTGTTCGCTGATTCTCTTGAGATGGCAACAATGCAGGTAAATCCTCAGAAAAGCCTCAGAAAACAGGTTGCCAAAGTGGGTCTTCAAATGTAGCTGGAGAAAACAGAATTTTTCACCTGCATCAGAGAAAAAACAGAGAGATGTAGCTAGAGCAGGGAAACATCATGAGGGCTGAGAAATTCAAGTATCTCGGCGAATGGATTAAACCCAACTTACCAGAAAGAGCATCATAATCCAAGTGGGTTAACAAGTTAGAACTTGCCTATCGACTAACAAAGAACACTAACAACAAGAAATGACTGTCACACAACCTGAAACTTAAGCACTACACATCAATCTTACGACCAGAAGCCCTGAGTAGGGAAGGATGGTATGTTCTAGGCCACTCCTCCTTATGGAGATTTACATGTACTCCCGCGCCTTATGAGAAATTACATGTAAAATCCAAGCTCCCCCGCCTTATGGGAAATTACATGTAAAATTTAGCCGTATGAGAAATCCTATACAAAATAGTTCTGAACGTGGCCGAGCGAGTATGTGTAGATGGCGCCAGCGCTAGGGAGGGGGCCACCGGAGGGAAAGATGGATTCAGGCCGGTTAAGAGCGGACGATACCGAACACGAATAGACCAGTGGGGAAAATGGGTTGCGGGGTTGACATTAATTTGTGAAGCTGTCCATAAGAGTAAATGGGTGCGACAAGGAAAAAACATGAAGAGAGATGTATTGATAAGAACCGCCGGGTCAACATAGTTTCGGTTTATCTTATCAGCTGAGCGCGAGTGTAGAAATAAACACTATCAGTTTCTTGGAATTAATCTATGTGTTTATCCTATCAGCAGTTTGACCTAGTTTTTGGTGAACCCGTGCAAAGAATCGTGGGACAGTTAATACTGTCGAGTTAGCATTCTCCTGTTTAACTTATATCTAAACGCGAGTGTAGAAATAATAAACGCCTCATAATCAGTTTCTTGTAATTGTTCTATGTTTATTCTAGAAACGTGGCCGTAGAAACACTGTCAGTTTCTTGTAATTGTTCTATGTTTATTCTAGAAACGTGACCGTAGAAATAAACACTGGCAGTTTCTTGTAATTAATCTGTGTGTTTATCCTATTAAGAGTTTGACTTAGTTTTTGGTCATTGAACCGTGCAAAGAATCGAGGGACAGTTAAAACCACCGAGTCAGCAATTCCCTGTTTCAACCTGTCTGGATAAATCATTGAACACGTGATACATCCGGCGCATTTTGATTGGCTTATTGAGTCTACATACTGAATATTCACCCTAAACCTCCAAGAAGATTAAAGTTGGAGCCGTATACAGTCAACAATACCCAACAAGGTTCATCTAATAAAGCTATCTACATCAATCCTTGAACCATCAATTCTATAGCTGATACAAGCTTGGATGATGTTCTGCTGGACCAGCTTCACTGTTGCTTGAAGGTGCTTCTGTAATCGAAGGATCTCCCGCAAACTTTAACCTTGTTGGGTATTGTTGACTGTCTACGGCTCCAACTTTAATCTTCTTGGAGGTTTAGGGTGAATATTCAGTATGTACTTAATAAGCCAATCAAAATGCGCCGGATGTATCACGTGTTCAATGATTTATACAGACAAGTTGAAACAGGGAAATGCTGACTCGGTGGTTTTAGCTGTCCCACGATTCTTTGCACGGTTCAATGACCAAAAACTAGGTCAAACTCTTAATAGGATAAACATACAGATTAATTCCAAGAAACTGCCAGTGTTTATTTCTACGGTCACGTTTCTAGAATAAACATAGAACAATTGCAAGAAACTGACAGTGTTTCTACGGCCACGTTTCTAGAATAAACATAGAACAATTACAAGAAACTGATTATGAGGCGTTTATTATATCTACACTCGCGTTTAGATATAAGTTAAACAGGAGAATGCCAACTCGATGGTATTAACTGTCCCACGATTCTTTGCATGGGTTCACCAAAAACTAGGTCAAACTCTTGATAGGATAAACACATAGATTAATTCCAAGAAACTGATAGTGTTTATTTCTACACTCGCGCTCAGCTGATTAGATAAACCGAAACTATGTTGACCCGGCGGTTCTTATAAATACATCTCTCTTCATGTTTTTTCCTTGTCGCACCCATTTACTCTTATGGACAGCTTCACAAATTAATATCCACCCCGCAACCCATTTTCCCCTCTGGTCTATTCGTGTTCGGTATTGTCCGCTCTTGTCCGGCCTGAATCCCTCTTTCCCTCCGGTGGCCCCCTCCCTAGCGCTGGCGCCATCTACACATACTCGCTCGGCCACGTTCAGAACTGTTTTGTATAGGATTTCTCATACGGAGTGGTAGGCTAAATTTTACATGTAATTTCCCATAAGGCGGGGGAGCTTAGATTTTACATGTAATTTCCCATAAGGCAGGGGGAGTACATGTAAATCTCCATAAGGAGGAGTGGCCTAGAACATACCATCTTTCTCTACTGCCCTGTATGCCAAGGAGTGTCTTTACTTGAACCGAAGAGGTCTGTTAGAGAAATTGGAAATCAGAGAGAGGAGAATCCTCAGGAAGATCCTAGGCTCGGTAAAGGAAGATGGGAAATTCCGAAGGCGGCATAACTCTGAGCTCTACGAACATATTGAGATGCTCTCTGACTGTGCAAGGAAGATGAGGGTAGCTTGGTACCATGGCCACGTTGCAAGATTGCCTCCAAATCGACTAACCAACTGTCTGTTCACTTTCTGGCAAAACAAGAAGGTTTGTACCACTTGGTTGATAGAGACCGCGAAGGATATTAAAGAACTGGGAATAACAGATCTCCAAAACGGACAGTCTGTGAGACGCACCCTAAAGGAAGTCCGTGGATTTCAGGAAAAATCCTGAAAGAAAGGTACCCCCTGGACAGAAGAGAGAAAGGTTACACCGGCAGAAGATGCGACAATACTGGGAAAAGATCAAAGCCCAACAGTTGAACAAGCGTGGTTCAAAGGAGGCCTATTCGAAAGAAGAAAAAGAAGAAATATATTCAACCTTTCCGGAGCTCTATAGCTTCCGGAGCTCTTGTTATGGAGCCCCGGAAAGGCTGAATATATTTATATATTCAGGCTGTGTTCCGTTTGTTTTAAGTTTGTATGTTTATCTATAACGTAGGATGGTTTCACCAGTTCTGTATCTGTTCAATCAATAACCTTCTAAGTTCATGTCTTTCTCACAAAATGTAAAAATTATAAACATTTAACCCTAAACACCACATGGGTTTTTCAGTGAGTTGTTTATAAATTATTGTTCATGGAAGCAAAACTGTGCTGATGAGAGATAAATCTCGAAACGCGTCCACAGATGGCTATCCACTTAAGATGGCTATCCACATATCTTTTTTTAATTTATTCAGGCCGTGTTCCGTCTGTTTTTTAAGATTTTGTTTGTTTGTTTTTTAAGATCATGTCTTTCCATTAACTAAGTGAATAGCCATTTGCAGACCTGTTTCAATATTTATCTCTCATCTGTGCAGATTTGCTTTTATGAATAATAATTTGTAAAACACTTACTTGAAACCCACGTGGATGACTGGGGGTTGAATATTTTTTATTTGACATTTCATGAGGCAGACATGTAACAACTTAATAAACGTGATAATTAGTTTTTATTTAAATGTAAATGTAAAAAGAAAAAGATCAGGCAAGGCCAGACAAGACCAGTCAAGAACTGACAATACCAGACAACAACAGACACAATTAAACAAAGACAGACAATGGATAACCTTAGACATCTAGACAAGACTAGATTAATCTTAACAATACTATAAACAATACTATAAATATGATGACTTTTAGGATAGGAATTTTAAACCAAACTTATTTTTTGTTATAATTACAATAAATATGTATTATCCTCCGGAAAGGCTGAAAAACCCTGGAAATAATTTGTGGAAAGTGTACAAATTTTTAAGAAATTAAATTAAAAATGAGGCTCGAACTGGTCCTTATTTTTTTTGTGTCTGTATTTCGTAGCTCGACCTAAAAAGGGTAAAATATAGTTCAAAAGAGTTCATTTGCGTACGCCACTAGAGGCTCGTTTTTAATTAAAAAAGTACTGGTTAGTGAACAGAACGATCTGCATATTCGCAGAATGTTAAATAACTTTACCACTTCAGAAAACAATTCTCCGCCGAGGGGCTGATTTTCTGACGGACTTAATACGATATATTTGAATATACCAGATATAATTAAAAAAAATACTTCTCAAAATGAACTTCCTTGTATATTAATATTTTTATATCTTATTCCTGTTATATTTTCTATGCCTCCTTCACGAAATTTGCAATTGCGTTCTCGCCATTAATGTTGATAAAATATTAAAATATAAACTAACTCTTCTACTTTATTGAAGAAATAACGATAAACAAGCAACTAAGAAGAAGAACTTCTCCGGCGATGAAAGATTACACAACAAAGACTACTTATTAACTAACTTAATATTTGTCGGCTATTGAAGAAGCATTGAAATAAGCTGAAATAAAGAAAACAAGATACGCATATACATACATACAGTGGAGTGTTGGGAAAATGTTAACACTGTGCTCGCTGCCGATGACCGCCACCTGGAGGAGGGGAGCGAATTTTTTAATGCTTTAACCCTTCAAACGCTTTAGATTTAAACATATCCTCGATATCAGGTTCATAGCAACCAGCAAAATCCTTCAAATAATTAATAGCGTTAATAGACTGAACAATTAAAGAATTTGCTTTAGCAACTTTAATGTTATGACTTTGTAAGGCTTCTGAAAGGTAATGGAATTTCTATAAGTCGTCGATCATTAAAGCTAAATCTTTAGAAATTCCAAATTGATTTAATAATCCTGAAGTTTTGTCATTGAATTCAAAATGTTTACATAAAGCGGGATAATTTTTGCAAACCGCCCAGTGCATACGCTACAAGCTGCCCATCTAGGTCCGAGCACGCGACCGATCTTTATAATTTTCACGTCTATTTTCGTGTGTATATCTACATTCGTGCCAGTGAGCGAGAGCGAGATAAATAATATTGCTTTCAAGATCATTTCTTTCTATTTAGATCTAGTGAATAACCATCTGTTTAAGTGAATAGCCATATATTCACTTAATCTAAATACAAAGGAATTATCTTAAAAACTAAGGTATCTGGTTTATATATCTGGTTCTCGTTTAGTGACATGAATGTGTATCGGGGCTAGTAATAACATACAAATGTCTGTTGTATAGTTCAATATCCTGCGTGGTATTACCAAGGGAAGTAGTTGTTTCAACATGGGATTTGTTTGGTAGTCTACGACTTAATAGTTACTAACAGGTTGAATATAACGACTGATTTGTTTGCTATTTGGTTTTTCAGTTTTAATTTTTTCAGTGCAAAAAAAGATTCTCGAAATGGGACAATGTCAAAAATGCTCAGTAAGGTTTGCCATTTCACCATGAATAGAATAACAAACGAAAAAGGCTTGCAAATATTGAATTTTGTTATCAAAATTCGTGCAGTGTGAGAAATGTGTTACGTAAATTAAGTCTTCATAATTATTTCTTCATAATTATGTCTTCATAATAAAAGTCTTCTTAATTTTATGGTCGTGATAATCGACCCACCGAACAGGCATTCAAGCTGTTGTGACCAAGTTTCGCACCAGATTCACTTTATTGGACATTAATCTACCAAGTCGTATGCGAAGAGCGCGTACCGAGGAAAATATTACTGCTGTATCGGCCAATGTCAATGAAGATCGCAATATCGTTCTTTTGGATGAACAGGGTATTAACTCATTATGTTCTTTCGTGTAGAATTTCTTTTTCTTTTCCTAGTTATAGCAAATTTGACAAAGTCATGAAGTGAACAAAAACGTTATCAATAAACGTTAATCAGTAGTTTTAAAGATGTTATAAGTGAGGTTAACCAATTATTTACAGAAATGGAAATATATTGATTTGAAAACTTCAAATCGCTCTTCTGGCTTCTTCGAGTTAATACCCTGTTCATCTGAACCAACGATATGTCAAGTCGTCGCAGTTGTCAACAATTGGGCTTGTTTTATTGGACTAACTGGAAGATTTTACGTAAGGACCTCGGTATGAAGCCATACAGCCATACCATAAAACCATACCATGAAATACCATAAAATACAGCTGGTGCAAGAACTGAAGCCAGGTGACGTAACACAACGTCGTTTGTTTAGTGAATGGGCCTTAGGGAAGTTGGATGAAATTATATTTTTCTATCGAAAAATTGTCTTCAGCGACGTAGCTCATTTTTGGCTCAATGGGTACGTCAACAAACAAAATTTAGGAATTTGGCGTAAAGAGCAGCTAGAGGCAGTTCAAGAGCTGCCAATGCACCCTGGAAGATGCACTGTTTAGTACGGTTTGTGGGCCGGCGGCATCATTAGACCGTACTTCGTCAAGAACGATGAAAATCGCAACGTTACAGTTCATGGAGCAAGGAACCGTGCGATGATTACCGATCATCGGTTACCTACTTTTTTTTGCCCAAAATGGAAGAATTGATCTAGGTTGACGTGTCGTTTCAACAAGATGGTGCCACATGCCACACGGCACGCGATAACATCAACCTATTGAGAGGCGAGTCTGTTGAGTAATTAATCTCACTTTTTGGAGCAGTCCATTGGCCGCCAAGATCATCCGGTTTGAACCCACTAGACCATTTTTTTTGTGGGGATACGTGAAATCTCTCGTGCATAGGACAAGCCAGCTACAATTCCAGCCCTGGAAGACAACATTACAGCTACCATTGGTGAGATATCGGCCGAAATGCTGAAACACAAGTTATGTACACAAGTATGCCAAAATTGGAGCTCACGGATGGACCAATTACGACGTAGCCGCGGACAACATTTACATGAAATAATCTTTAAAAAGTAAATGGCAGGCATTCATTTATCGGCCCAAATATATATTTCATTCACTTTTGTAAATTTTTTGTGTTTTTTCAATTTTCAAAACCCAAACGGTTAAAAAATCACCCATTGTTTATGTATTCAGGCTGAATTTCATCTTTTATATTTCTATAAGTTCTATTATGTTTTTTTTTATGAGAAATGATGGTAAATTATTCTTAGTTTATTCTTTATAAATTCTTAAATAAAAACGATAGCAAAGCTAGGTCTATGTTTTTATTATAGATTAGGATAGTGGAAACTGTGAAAAGTTAATTTTCAAGAAACTAACAATTGGCTCGCAAATTTATAAAAAAATAACGATGGGTTCGCGCGAGTCCACGAGAGCCCGCTCCAGCACACACACCACTGCAAACAAATATACATACATATTAATCTTCGCGCTTTTATTTCGACTAGATGTTTAATAATATACTCTGATTGTATAGGCTAGACTTGGTATTCGAGGTTTAATCTATATCAGACATTTTGTAACCTAGTCTGATTTTGTAGATTAGACTTTCAGGTTTCATGTAGAGTAGAGTTTCGGTAATCTAGTCTGATTGTGTAGACCAGAATTGGTCTTCAAAGTTTCATCTAGATTAGATTTTCAATAATCTAATCTGAGTGTCTAGGCTCCGTTTCATGGTTTTATCCAGACTAGACTTTTAATTATCCAGGCTGATTCTGTAGAATAGACCTGGTCCTCTCAATGTGTAGGGTGGACTTGGCCTTCAAGGATTTATCTAGACTAGATTTTGAATAATCTAGTCTGAATATTTAGACATAAAAGCTTCAATCAATATTCTAATCTGAATTTGTAGACTACACTTGTTCTTTAATGTGCTAGACTAGACTCTTAATAATCTAATCGGATTCTGTAGACCAGACTCAGTCTTCAAGACCTTCGAGGTACCATATTTTTCGAATCTAGTCCGAGTGTGTAAACTACACTTGATCGATGTTCTTGATTTAGACTAGACTCTTAATAATCTAATCGCAATATGTAGACTATCTTTGGTCTTCAAGGAGTCATCTAGACTAGATACTCAGTAATATAATCTGATTGCTTAGACTGACTCTTTAGGATTTCATCTATAGTAGACTTTAATGATGTAATCTGATTGTATAGACTAGAATCAGCCTTCAAGATTCTATCTATTACAAGATTTCTATTCTAACAAGACTCTTAATTATTTAGTGTAATTGTGCAGAATAGACTTGGTCTTCAAGGTTTCATCTAGACTAGACTTTTATTACTCTAGTCTAAATGTGTGCACAAAGCTTGGCCGTCAAGGTGTTATTAAGACTAGATTCTCAGTAATTTAATCTGAGTGTGTAAACTAAATTTTGTATTTAAGCTTTCATCTAGACTAGAATCTAGAATGTGAAGACTAGACTTGGTCATCAAGGTTTCAGCAGTAGTATAATTTTAGCAATCTTACATGTATTTGTACATTCGATTAAGTGCTTTCCATCTACTAAATAAAATTAGCAGTCGATATACCCATCGAAATAACATTTTGAAATTGAGTATTTTTCGTTTTCAATCTGAAGGACACTGTGGCATACAAATAAATCCCTGGAAATACAATTTCCTAGTCAGAAGTGTTGACTGCGATTTCCTCTAATGGAAGGAGTTCCATCTATTGCTACACCACAGAGCATTGAAAACGAAATGTTTATTATTTAAAATGCAATTTCTAATCCGGAATGGAGAGCTGTCACAGTTTCATTCAAGCTCACTACATCAAGTTATTCTTCAGTAACATTTAGTTTCAAATAATTAATTGTTTTATCCTTAAGGGGGGACATCACAGTAGAGCACGGTAAAGCAGCTATATTTTCGGGATTTTTTTTGTCTCGATGAAAAGATCAATCGAAAAACGGTAGAGTAAGTTTAATAATATTATTAACAAACTACAAAAAATATTTTTTTCACAAAATGGCGGCTGTGTGGCACTTGTCCGGAGACGCCTATTTTTGGAAGGAGGTCCACGGGCGGACATTTAGACTCCTTAATTTTTGACCTCTAACAAAAAATCTAAGTTTTTTAGTTTCTATATATCAACAGCTATGGAGCCACGTAGGATTATTTCGATATATTGATTTTTGGCGAAATGGTGCACGTTCTGAAAACAAGTTGAAAATTTAACCAAAAAAAGGCATTAAATTGTTCATAAAAAAAACCAAGTAGAATAATAAAAATTCTATGTGGCTCGATAGAGTTAGGTTTTTGGAATATACTACTGAAATTTCAGATCGATCGGTGAAGATTTGCTCGGACAATGTGTCCGCCCAGTTAAGAAAAACTGGTTTCGAGAAAAACGCGTTTAAAGTTTTAAGTCTAATCTGCAATGCCTGCACCATACAACTGGCCTTCTAAATATATCTCCACCTCTTTTTTGCTATTCCGAATTGCTTTTAAATCGATGCGGGCTTGCATTACGCCGATACTCAGTGATCTCTCCACCTTCTGTGTGCGTTTCTCATTCAGGTCCATGCATGGTTGGTGACTTTTTAACCCAATTTTCATGTCCATGACCTGGATTATACGTAGAATTGATATTAACCCGTCATTAAAAACACACGAAGTAATGTTTGTAGTAATATCGAGGACTGCTTTGCCGGAATTCGTAGTTTTTGGAGTCAGCGCCCACACTGTGGAGTTGAAGCTTTCGTTGCTGTTTTGTGTGAAACCCCCGATGCAGCGAGTGAGAAGATCATCCGTAGGAAATTGTAGATAAACTGGCTAAATAGCTTCATAAACTTCATCACACATTGCTTTGTGCGTATAAGCATCCAAAGTGAAGAAGACTGGAAGAGAAAGAAGACGAAGATTTCGCCCTTTGCCACGAGCACAATGAATTTTCTCCAATCGGGCAATCGTCGTGTTTCGGATGGTCATTCGTAGATATTTTGTGAAGCAATGTGGCCCTTATAGCTTTCTTCATTTGTTCAACTGATTCACTATTTCTGACGCCTGACTGACGCGAACTAACGCTACACACCTATTATGGGAATGTATAGTACATATAGTGACTCCTATAAACACTCTTAAATACTAGACTTTTCGGAGGGAAGGTCTCTCCCCATCGACTACCGTTATACCTGCTCCCGTATTCGAAAATTACAGCGCGCCCCGGGACCACTAAAGGCGCTCGGCGCATACCTGAGAGGCGTTGCGGTAGAATGGAAAATTTGGGCCGCATTCCATCTTTTGGTATGTCATTTTTAAAACCCTAAAGCAACTTTTAAGCCAATAAAAAAATCGATTGTTTCTACATTTTACTGTGATGTAAAACTGTAACCCCTAACTGTATGAAACGACATTTTATAATCCTTTTAAGTAAACTTAAGTAAACTGCTATGTAACTTGTTTCATGTAATCGTTTATTGATGACTATACTTTCACCAATACAGTGACATCTTCAGATCTACTACAAACGTTTTACAGTTACAGATATTTTTACTATTTTAAGATGGTGTTTGCCAAATTTTGAAGAGTTGTGATTGGTGGATAAATTCGGATTGTTTATTGAGGCAATTACTAGATCCGTTTTTAATGCTTTTGCCGATTTCTGAGGATTCCAGCGGGTCCAGTTTTACTAGAGGTGTAATACTGTCGGATGGATGCGTGCTGAAATTTGGTGTCCTGTTGTTATTACGTGATTAGCTAAGGTTGAGTTATTGTTTTCCAAGCGTAGCGATCGTTTGTGTTCATTAAACCGGGTTTCGAACTCTCTTCCGGTTTGGCCTATGTAGGTGCCGTCGCATTTATCGTATTGAATTGATACACGCCTATTTTTTTTAAAACATCTATTTTTGGTTCATGATTGCATAACAATACTCTTCAAAACGTGATCGAAAGCGATGACTCAAAAATTACTCTCATATTTCCGAGATTAAAAAACAACAGTGCAGGATCAGAAAATCTGCCATGCAACATCATTAAAGAAGTTCTATCAGAATTGACACCATCAATTTTAGAGATTGTGAACTGTTCATTCAAAACAGACACTTTTCCCGAATATTTGAAAATTTCAATTATTATACCAATCCATAAGAAAGGCGATAAAACTGTCTTAGACAACTACAGGCCAGCCTTAATATCAAAAATAGCGAAAATAATAAAATACTGTATGGAAAGTAGAATTACATTCTTCATATCAAATGTCCTAGCTAACAGTTCCTCTATAATAATTTCCAGCCATATTAGTCCTAGTGACCCACAAACTTTATTGGATCGCATGGCTCCGCCAGTAGGTCGGTTAACAAAAAAATCTAATGGAGATAATCGATACACCTTGTCAAGACTGAGGGAACTTGTCATCATGAGAGCAGTTAAGTTATACCTTGCGTACCTTCATGAGCAACCCGCCACTGTGTGTTACGATAGATTCACCAACACCAGCATAAAAGTGCTTCTAGCGTCAGAAGGCCTCCCCATAGAACTAAAAGCTCTTCGTGCCATCTTCTTTAGTTTTCACGAAGCTTATGGCATCTCTACCTCCGATGTGGAAGCCGACCTCTCCGCCTATAGGTGCTACGTCTCTTCCGAAAGAATCATACACCTCCAAAAAGTCAGGGATAGTAAAAAAAAAATATTTTTCCTGTAACGCCGATAAGAAATTTTTAATTAATAATTTGACGTGTTCGGAAGACCAAACATCTTGCAAATCTAACAACAGCAAGCTTAGCATGGTTCTCATAAATATACAATCTTTAAGATACAAAACAGATTCTGTTCTGATTCTGTTCTGATTCAGAACTGTTTCTGTTTTTAGAAGAAATGAGATTTCCTCAAATAGTATGTATAACTGAACATTGGCTAAAAGTAGGCGAACCGGTATTTATTGAAAAGTACACCACTGTTGCTCGGTTTAATAGAAGAGACTCAGCTCATGGAGGAACTTTAATAATTTCAACTAGGGGTGATTTTTCTCCGATTTCGAACTTTGACTCCTTATTAGTTAAGAAAGTCTTTGTATTTCCGCTAGTGCACAACCTACTTTTCGATCTCTATATAATATGTATTTATAGATCACCTAGTTCATCTTTTTTACAGAACCTTCTAAGCTTGCTCGATGCTTTACCTATTAAAAGCAGAAAAATTTTATGTGGCGACTTTAACATTGACTTCGCTAATGTATGTGCTGTTCAGAAATATTTGATATCCATGTTTGATTCCTTTGGGCTTCAAATGCATGTCGAGTCACCGACCAGAATCTCAAAAACTACAGCTAGCACCATTGACTACGTTGTGTCTGACCTACCACCTAACGATGTAGAATCTATAGTTATTTGCTCTGGCCTCTCGGATCATAAAGCAATTTTGACCAATTTTTCTCTAGGAAAGAAACCAAAACCCACATCCCACCGCCTGGGTAGAATTTATTCAACAAAGAACTTTATAAATTTCTCGAAATAAATGTAAATCCATTGATTGGAACTTTCCTTCCGGAGAGGTAGACCTTACCTTCTTAGATTTTTTAATGAAAGTTTCCTATGCCAGTAATTCACCGTTCCCCCTAACTCCCATTAAGCCCAAGCGTCCTAAGCGTTGGACTACAGTGGGAATTAGAACAGCTTCCAAAAACATGCGCTCCTTGATGTACATTAAAAAGTTCACGGTCAACCCTAAGGTCCTTAAGTACATCTCGCAATACCGTACTTCACACTTCAAAATCATCAAACTGGCGAAAAAAGTTTACTTTCAACATCGCCTCTCAACTACTAATAATGTCGCTAGAGAGGCCTGGTCAATAGTAAATGATCTCAGAAATAAATCTCGTTCACCTAACCAAACTTATCCTGATCCAAATGATTTGGACAATCATTTCGAAAATGTAGCCAAAAATATAGCAACTAATATATCTTCAAATTGCGACCCTCTTTCCTTCCTCCCTGCTTCTAATTAGAATTCAAGTAGTTTCTTTTTAAGTCCTGTTGACAACTCGGAACTATCACAAGCCATTACAGCTATAAAAAGTAAGTCTACATCCAGCACTCATGGTCTACCGGTTAAAGTATTTCTAAACCTTTCTCTTGAAGCAATGAACGCCCTGTCCCATCTAATCAATCAATCTTTCGAGAAGGGTGTTTTCCCCCAGTGTCTCAAGGCAGCAATCATTATCCCTCTACATAAAAGTGGTGATAAGGACAGCTGCTGCAACTTCAGACCAATCGCCTTGCTACCTGCTCTATCAAAGATCATAGAGAGGCTTGTCAAGGTACGCTTGATGGCTTTCCTGACCAAATATAGCATCATAACATCGAATCAGTTCGATTATTATCCAATAAAAGTTCGAGTGATGCCATATTCTCTGTTCGTAGTGATATCTACCACAATCTTATCAGCAAACTTTTCACAGCATCAGTTTTTGTGACATTGCCAAGGCCTTCGATTGTGTGAAAAAAACCTAACCTAACCATGAGATTTTACTAAAAAAATTGCCTTTTATGGAACTCGGGGAACTCCTCAGGAATGGTTCAAATCCTATCTTGGCAATAGAAGGCAGTTCATCAGGGTAAATGAGTACTCTTCCTCCTGCAGAGCGGCGGATGTTGGTGTCTCTCAGGGTTCCGTTCTAGGTCCAATTCTCTTCCTAGCATTCATCAACGATATAACTAAATCAGCTGAAAAATTTGTCTCTTTGCCGATGATACTAGTATCACATGGTCCAAACCTAACCTGCCGCTTCTCTACTTCACTATATCTAATGACCTTGCATGTATTAAGGGTGCATTCGCGTTGCACGCTTACACGCTTTGAGCGCACATAAACGTCGTTTTCGGCGTCGACTTGATGCTGTGAGCGTCAAAAAATCACGCTCGTGGCTAACTTCGGGTTGTAGATTTCGCGCTCACAGATGCTCACGCTACAGAGGTAGGGCAGCAAAAACGTGAGCGCCAAACTTCACTATTTATCAAAACGAATACGTAAGCTATCCAAAATTAATATTAAATTCTTTATCAGTAAAAGATGGTATAACCTCTTCAAAATTTAAAGTCTCCTTAAACGTTCTTTTTTACAAGATAAATTTAAATAAATACTGCAATATTTCCATTCCATTTCATCATCACTATCTTCAATCATATCATATTCATCAGATTCATCGTTGATAATTTCCAATATATTATTTACTAATGGATAAAAGTTTCTCACATTCGCCATGTTGACGCTAACTCTGACGGTAACTGACTGTCAGTGTCATAGTGTCCAAAACGAACGAAATTTTCTTATTGATTCTAAGCGCTCATAGGCCAACAAAAACACCTATAATCTGAGCTTATAAGCGTGAGCGCTCAAAGCGTATGAGCGCCCAATGCGAATGCACCCTATGTCATGGTACGATTCTAACTGTCTAGAATTAAGTACCAAGAAAACTGTAGTCCTATATTATAAAAGTACTCTCCCGCCTCTTATACTAGACAACATCGTCATTAACTCTGTTGACTAAGTTAGATTTCTGGGCCTCTCAACATTGACAATTCACTCAAATGGACCTCGCATGTGGAGAATGTATTTGCATGTGGAAAAAAAACAAGAAGCTGTCTTCTGCTTGCTCGCAATTAGGTATATTTCCAGGGAGCTAAATCTCCATACTTCCAGATCTCCTTATTTCTTCTTTTCGAATCTCACCTACGATATAGCCTTCCGTTCTGGGGTCACTCCAACCTTCTCCAACTTGAATCTTTATTCAAGCCACAAAAGAGAGCTAGCTATTCGCTATATGTTTGGTTTAAGTAGTAGAACCCATTGTCAACCCTACTTTAAGAATTTCAAAATTTTAACTCTCCCTTCATTATTTATCCTGGAATCCGTTAGCTTAATGCATAAACACATTCGTGCTTTACTGGAGAGACCACAACACAAACACAGTAAAGGAACTTGGATCAGGATATTTATCTACCCTTACCTAGATCAGAACTGATAAAAAAATCTATTCTACAACGCAAAAAAATGTTCAATCATTTACCTATCCACTTAAAATCTATCACCAATAACTCCAAATTTCGTTCCGCCGTCAAGTTATATTTCGTAGAACGACCTTGCTACACTACGGCTGAATTCTTCGGTGATCACTAGTTTTTAAACTGCATACACCTACCTATTAGCCTCAGCTAGCCTCACTCAACGAGTAAAAATTCTTTACGAAATTATACTTTAAAATTATTGTTATTTATTTAATTAATTTATTTTTTCTTTATTTATTTCTTTATTTTTTTACGATATGTATGTATTTATGTATGTATGTCCTTTTTTTATATGTTTTGTTTTAGTATTTAAGTGACTTATTTATTTATTTTGCCTGTGCTTTGTCCACAGGAATCATGTATTTCTATTGACAATAAAGCAATACATTATTATTATCAAAATACAAAATAATTTCGAATCAACAGCATGGCTTTCGTAAAGACAAATCAACAATAACAGCAATAGAAAATGTATACACAAAATTAATAAATGAAATAGATAAAGGAAACTGCGCAGTGGGGTTTTTCTGTGATTTGTCAAAGACATTTGACTGTGTTGCTCACAATACACTACTAGAGAAACTAGAACGATGCGGATTTAGAGACAAAACACAACGCTGCCTCCAATCATATCTAGCAAAGTGAAATCAATTTATAAAAATAGGGAATACTAGATCGAGTACAAGAAACACATCAGTCAGGGTATCACAATGAACCATATTATCCCCACTACCATTTGCGTTATACACAGTTGACCTTAACCACTACATTGGGGCAGATAACTGTATTATGTACGCAGACGCCTAATCGCATAATCATTACAGGCTCGTCAATACAAGAAATCGAAAGTACAACCTAGCAGATATTAGACAAATTTAATCAATGGCGTTGCTGTATCATAATCATTTTCCTTAATTTTTTTTGCTTTGCTATAATATGCATATTCTTCTTTACCGATTGTATGTTTATGATTAAGTGACATTTTTAATAGTGTCCATTTTGTATTTTACCTCTATAAAAATTCTACACTATATCTGGTACAAACTGAATGCAGACTATATGTATAAATAGTCAATTGCGTATACATACTGTATGTATAAATAGCCAATTGCTTATACATACTGTATGTATAAATAGCCAATTGCGTATATATACTGTATGTATAAATATATAGCCACATCCTTATATTTAACCCTGCGGTGCTCGCATATTGTATATGAGTTAGCCCAGCCATATATTTACTATAGTCGAAGAAAAATATGCGAGTGACGGAGGGTTAAGAGTTAAAATTGCCGTTACATTTTTCATGGAGTTTTCGGCCATTTCATAAATCCGTCTTGTAATAGTTAATCTGGATAAGCTATTAGAAGAAAGCTTATAAAGTTAGTAGAAACTGATCCGTTTCAATGCATTCGTTTTATTTATTCTTATTGTTAGTTTACCTGTTAGTTTGACATATTTCGCAGAATATTTTGACAGGTAATGACTTTTAGTATTTACAGTTATGCTTTTCGAATAAATTGAACATGTACTATGATTCGCTCTTTTGTTCACCCTGACACTCCAGGAGCTTGAAGCCAACAACCGCACCATGCAGTGTGTTCCCAAAGCTCTCCATCACCCATCCTAAGGGGTGGGAATGCTCTGCAATGGATATACACTTAAAAAAATGTAACGCAATACTTCTAAGACACATCCTCTATTCTTTCTGTGCAGAACAAAAGTAATTATTTGTATATGAATCATTCAATTCTCGATTTTCATGTGATACTTTTCATATAATTTAAGAAATTTCAATCAAATAATATATAATAGTATATTACGTGACAAGAGTTGTAATAAGCATATTACGTAATTGCCTTACAACTCGAGTCATATACTATACTTTGTTTACGACCACACTGATTTGTTTCTGTTTAATAAGAAAAATATGTTTGATGTAACAAATTTATTTCTTATTAGGTACATTATTAAACATTATAATAAACAAACAGTTTTATTTTCATATATAACTGTTACTCGACCTTTTTTAACTTGATAGAAATGAAAAGAAATACATTCATAATGGTTGCGTACCTTTTTATTTAGTTCTTATTTGTAGTTTTCGTTAGATTTAAACGTGAAAAAAACTAAATGAATGACAGCGTGAATGATTGTTTGAAAATTACATTTTAAAATAGTATTACTGTGCAGCTCTCAACCAATCAACGAATCGTAAACCAAACGATCATGTGTGTTATCAATCATAACTTATCATTAATGACTGACTATTACATTCGTGTGTGTTATGATGTATTTACATAGTAAATGAACTGTACCATAATGGGCATTTTCAATAGTGGTCTTAGATAAAAACATTTATTAACGCTTTCACCGCCATTCCGGGAGATGTGACCTGCGGCCCTGAATTCATACAGCGCCGTCCCGGGCGATGCAACCCGGGGTTTCCTTGTTTTTAATAAAGCCATCTAGTTTTGCGCTGGATTACTAAACGATTCAAGAGCCGTCGCTGTACTTAAAGGGGAAGAGAAATCGCGATTTTTTGTAATTTTTTTGTTAAAAATACATAAATATTACGCAACGATTGGAAATCTCCCTTAACTGATCGGGTATTTTTAAAAATTAATTTCACCGACCTGCCGTCTCCGGGAACAGCTGGGTGAATTTTTCCAGGTTTTTCACTTTTTTGCACACAACTTGGACGGTTTTAGTCGCGCAGACGTGGTTCCGGCGTCAGTGTATCCGGAACGTCGCCGCACATCGGAATGTCACCTCACTTTTCGACATTTTTACTTAACATTTTTGCAAAATGCGAAAAACTTACTTTTCTTTGCAAAATGTTCGTCATTTTTGGACGCCTAAATAACGCGATCCGGAAGTCTCGCCGCACGTGGCCGTTCTTCTGTTCTTTGGCTACAAGAATCTGATGCACGGCTGCCACCTGGCGGCGGGCACCGCCGCAAGCGGCGTTTTAGTCGGGCGACCCGGAATCGCAGAAAATGAATAACGTCGCTGACAAAAGTCGCGCAGCCTCGAGAATGGTGTCGGAGGACGCGTCTCAAAGCTTTCTACCGGAATCATTTCGTGAATTTCATTTTTCCTACGTATTTTCGCCATGACCTCCGTAAAAGTGGTAATATTTGTAATGCAAACTTTTAGTGTCCGTGTATTGAAGCATTCGGCCTAAATCGCTAGGTCTCGACGGAATCGCAAATTTCTATCAATTTTGGGACGACTGACGTGTGGCGTTTCGCGAATTTCACCTGGGGTACCACACCACGTGGGTTTTTAAACAGGTCACATTAGGCTTTTTTATGCGGCAGATCTTCTGTGTTTTTACCACGCGTCTTCTATGCTTTAACTACAAATGTCTACAAACGTTACGCAGGGTCCAGGGTTTCGTCCTCCGTCCTGTCGCATCCCTCCGGAGGGTCAAATTCCACCGAAAATCGTGGTTTTTGCAAACGACCCGACGGAAGCGGAGGCGTCAGCGCTAGGGTTTTTCGGGTCCGAGTATCCGGACCCGGACTCGACGAGTCCACGGGTAAATACCCGGTACCCGATACCCGATCTAAGACTCGACGAGTCTCGGGTCTTGAATGTTTGGCATTATCTAGTGCACCGCAGCGTAAAAAAGATCCACGATTTAGCATTACACTTGATGAATGGACGAGTATGAAAATTCAAACATATCTAAATATCAATTTGCATAGAATTGACTATGAAAAGTGTGTAATCTGGGTTTATTGAGAATTTTTAACTGATGGTTTTCATCGAAATGTAGACATCGAAAGACTAGACACTTAAAAACATTTAATATAAAATTTTAAAAACATATAGTTGGTTCAACCGGCGACGGTGCAAGTGTAATGATGAAATTTGGACGAAAATCTTCTAGTCTTTATAATTTCTGTTTGAATCACACTATACACTTATCTGTTTGTGATGTAGTATATAAAAAGAAAAATATTACTGGCTTGCAAGATGAAGATGACCATGGTCTAGGTGGTATTGATGACGATCAAGATGAAAATTATTATTCTGACGAGAGCGTCTATGATGTCGAAGGATACGGACAAGTTGAATTAACTTTAGACAATTTAGAAGGGAATTCATTCATTTGCCTTCCGCTTTTAGCCTGTTGTGGAGTTTTGTTTTATTTACATATTTACCATAATATTCTCAAAATCCCTTGTTTATCTAATTATATAAGTCCCACTTAATTTAATCGGCAAGTTCGCACAGTATCCCTAAAAAAAATTGCGAGACAGATTAGACCCGGACCCGGAACCGGACCCGAAAAATCGGACTCGGACTCGACTCGGACTCGCCGAGTCTAAAAAGACCGGGTATTCCCAAACCTTAGACAGCGCAAGACGGGATTGTACATTTTTCTCGTGTAGAACCAAGAGCTCCGTCGAGCGGTGCCATTTTCGCGACTCAACTCCCGGTTCCCAGGTACGAACGCACCAGACCGAAACATAAAATCACGAATTTTGAACCTTTTCGGCGCATTTTTTGTCGGATCTCAAAAATTCTCGTTTGGCTGTCGCCGCGCCACGTTTTTAGAGCCCTCGCTCGCCGTCCTGCGACGTCCCGTTCACCTGGTGCAAGAGAAAATGCAATTTTTTTGCCGATTTTGCAATCACTTCCGCGGACGCCCTACGCTTATTTAAAGGGCTCCAGGTCTCTTCAGAACACTTTCCCGCAACTATTCCGGCAAGAATTTTTAAACTGCGACGACTTTTTGCGACAGTTTAATGAGAAGAGTGCGCAAAATGTGAAAAAATACCAGAGGCGTTTTACGGCGGTACCTAGAACGTCCGAACAAATTGACGGATCGGAACGGGACCGGCGCCGTTCGATCGGGCAAAGAACCTATTAGTTTGTTTGTGAGTTTAATCCCGAATGCGTTGAAGATGGCGTTGCGACGCAACGAAAAACGTGAGGACGTCCAGGAAAATTCCTACAAAATTGCCAACTAATGCTCTGCGGGAACAGTTTCACGCGATTCCGGCAGAGAATTGAACGTTTTATCTTTTAGAGTGCATCCGTCGCGACGCCCGCCGAAACTCGCCGCATTGCAGGAAACAAATGACAAAAGAAAAACGTCCATATTTTGCAGTCGCCCGGTGAATGTTCTGGATTTTTCAGGGGATTGTAGAATGGTGTTTTGGCTTTCCGCACCAATAATTGGACATCGCGGAATCGCGTCTCGACGCCCACTTACAACTGTTAATCTGTACAGAGAAAAACTTGAATGTCGATGTGGGGCACCAGGATGTCGCGTTTCTGAAATTCCAAGTTGACCGGCACCGGGCCCCACAGAGCCGCGCATTTTGGTACCGGCGAAAGCGGCGCAATTCTTGCGTCGCTGCAATCCTAGAGTAGCCTGCCACAATTCGAAACGTATCGGCTCTCCTTCGCTGGAAGATGCGGTCAGTCTGCCCGCAACAGCTTCGCCGTTTCTCGGCGCAACGACTCCTTTACATTTATGGTTTCGCGATCCAAGCCGTCCCGATCCGGAAATATTTCCATAAATGTGCAGGGTGCACTGTAAAAGTGCACCTTCAAGTTTGCCGCCGTCTGCGTTCAACGTGCCGCGGCGGACGTACTCGCGAGTTTTCGACGAAGTTCTTTAGTTTGAACCTATGGCTTTGCGACAGTGTAACCGGCACCGCGGCGCCCTGCGTTATGGAGGAGCAAAGATTATAAAGGAGCTCTATTTTCTGCTTTTAGTCAAAAGGTGATCATTGTGAAAGGGGTTGCATAATTACCGGAATTTTTATAAATATTGGCGCTGGTTTTATTCCTTAAAATTGTCATGGCAGTGAAAGGGTTAAACATAAAATTTTAATAAAGCTCTGTAGTATCAAAAAATGACTTCATATTTAAAACAATGTATGAGAAACGTTCGCTTCAAAAATCTAATTGAAAGCTTCTAATTTCCCGAGAAAACTAAATGCACGAATACTATATGTATTCACTATATACGTAGAGGGCGAAATATTTCTCAATTTGCTTTTTTTTAATTCAATCTCGCACGTGGGTTGCATTAAATAACCTCGCGGGTCGCGGCTTGCATGTACCTTTATTGCGTTTATGAAAATATAAAAGCCGAAACTAATTCTACTGTTCCATTATAAGTCAAAGAAACCAAATTGTTAACTTGTTTTTGGCAGAGGGTAATTAATTGTGTTTTATTTAGGATTCATTTTAATTAGGTTTTATTGTCTAATAGCTAATTATACAAAGAAAGGATCTAACATGCATCTAATAATAACCCCTAAGTTTAGTTAATATTCCATACACATTGTTAAATTCTGAAATATGTAAACGAAATTTAGTAATTTAGTTTTTGAAATCAAATATTTAATTGACTAATTAATTTTAAGTCATAAAATGATTTATCATAAAATGATTTTACATGCAGTTAACAAAATCTTGCACTCTGAAATCGCTCTAAAGGGTGTAAAGCAAATCCATACATGTGAACCAGTCGTCTGTTGTTAAGTTTCAACTGGTTCCTTTTATTGGTTGGCACAGTATTTCAACTTCGTCTTTGAGCGAATTGCTGTGACTGAAAGGACCATCGGGTTGCTTGCCCACGTATACTTCCATTTTGCGAGTATAGAAGGTTTTAGCATCTGCAATAGCAAATATTTTAATAATACAATAATTCGCAACCGGAATCTTTGGATAGACATGATGAGTCGAAATACCTCCATTCCAGTACCATTTGCATTCCAAAATCCTCAGTATTTACACATTAATTTCTACAATACCGGTGTATTTGGCATCTCCGTCTCGTTCATAGTTTTTAATTTCGAACGAATGTCTTGATGTGTCAAATGAACTATCCAAAGTTTTTTTAATAACATATTATTTTAATGGAGTTTAAATTAAATATATAGAAAAATACTATTGTCGAAACGTTCTGTTTTTGTTATTGTATATTACGAATACTTTTTATTTCTAAAAAGATTACAAATTTATTACATAATTATCATTGAAAATGTGTTTATTTATTATTTAATAATACTTGATTGCATAAATAGGTACTCTTTTTATATTGTAGAGAAAATACTTTCTCCAAAAAATCTGAAAAAATACAAATATGATTATTTATATTTTGTTGAGTTTGAAGATTTTGATAATATTAAATAGTAACATTTTTATCTTTTCTTCAGATTATAATTTCTAGGAAATTTTTGTATACATATCGTCAACAAAGTTGACATAATTTGTAAAACTAATCTTTCTATAACAAACTTTCTTAAAATCAACTACTTCACTGGCAAACACCACGACTGACATTGAATTACATTAAGAAAGTTCCAGGGTTCTAAACAACCCTGTGATTTTCCCAAAAAAAAAAACAATATCCTGATCAAATACAAAAAATAATAATAATTATTTTGTTTTTTTTTTAATCGCGGACAGGCCAACAAGGATCACGCAAATATCATTTCTTTGTAGGTCTAGTTTCCTTCTTTCTCTTCCAGAAGTCTTTCATCCTGGTCGACTGCGCAGCTCTTCTTTCAGCAGTCCATTCTCCTGTGTTGAGATTCTTCTTCTCCCCGACAAGAATTTTAAGGCCAAATTTTTTTTTTCTGTACTCTATTCGGTTTAGACAATCTTCTTCAGTAATTTTGAATTTTTGAAGTTCTTCCTTCATTTGTTTTACATAACGGGGCTATGCTATATAGTTCCAGATTTTATCAAAAAAAAATTTGTTTAACCTTGAGCAATCCATGCCGATCATATGTCCGTAGAACTAAAGTCGCCGTTTTCTGATCATCACTTCAAAGTTGTCAATTTTACTATAAATTTCTGCATTGGATCTCAGTCTATAACCTTCCTGTGTTTTCCAAGGTCCATAAATCCTTCTTAAAATTCTTCTTTCTATCTTGACCAAATTCTCCATTCCGGTTATATTTGTAGTTTCCATGCCGTACAAGAAGACTGGTCTAACAGATTCATTAAAATGTCGTAATTTTGCATTGATAGACAGGTTCTTTTTATTGTATATATTTTTTGTACAAAAATTTAATCTTTCCAATTTCCCTTTTTTGTTATCAATTGCCAATTTATTCGTCCCATTGCTAATAATTATTTCTCCAAGATATTTAAATCGGTCAGTGACCCTGCTGCTCCTATAATTTGTTTTTATCATTTTATTAGTGTATTTCTGATCACTTGTCATCATCTCTGTTTTTATCAACGAAATCTGTAAGCCCGCTTCTTCTGCTGTTTCTTTTAACTGATCAATTTGGTTAATAGCTTCTTTTTCTGATTCAGTAAACAGCGCTTTGTCGTCAGCAAATGCTAAACCTTTGACTTTGAGGTTCTAACTTGACTTTATCCAAGACCAAATTGAAAAGCAGTGGTGAAAGACTGTCCCCTTGTCTTAGCCCTGTTTTAACCTCGAAGGGCTCGCTAACTTCACTTAAAAATTTGACTCTGGAAATCGTATTAGTTAACGTAAGTTCTATTAAATTTATGGTTTTTTGATCAACTTGATATTCCTTCAATGTGTCACAAACAGTATCCCTATCCACTGAATCATATGCTTTCTGAAAATCAACGAATGAGATAAAGATATTCTTTGGCCTGTTGTTGTAATATTTTAATATCAATTTTAAACTAAGAATTTGTTCTGCACACGATCTATTCCTTCTAAGACCACCTTGGAACTCACCAAGCTGTGGTTCGATCTGTGGTTCAAGTCTGTTTAGAAGTAATTTGGCAAATATTTTATATGTGACAGACAACAATGGGGGATCTCAAATCTTCATGGGGGAACCTATAACTATTGACTTCAATTTTTAGCCTTTTTTATGTAGTGGATGACTTAAGGCGATTAACCAGTCTTCTGGAATTGCTTCCTCAATCCAAATTTTCTGAAATAGATTTGTCGTCGCTATTGTCGTATATAAAAATTCATCATCTACAAGTTTCCATATCTCTGCAATTATCCCATCCTCGCCTGAGGCTTTATTATTTCTAAGTGAGTTGATAATATCTTTAACTTCGTTTACATCTGGTGGCGTAGAGTCAGAATTTTGTTTTGTAAATTTGAAACTCAACTTGTCTGTCGGTTTTGGACAGTTTAACAACTTCTGAAAATACGCAGCCAGGATATCACAATTTTCTTTGTTGTTTTTTCGTTGTTGTTTTAATGCTAGCGTACCATCTTCCCCTTTGAAGTTTAAACTCGGCGATGAATATCCAGTGATTTCATTCTTAAATGCTCTATAAAATAATCGTGTGTCATTTTTCTTAAAATTGTCGTCCATTTCCATTATTTGGTCCTTCATATATTTTCTTCTAATCGTCCTTAAAGTCTGGTGGGTCATTTTCCTTAATCTTTCTACTTCCTCAAAATTTTCTGGAGTCTTGTTCCCGTTCCACTTGTGCCAAGCACAATGTCTTTCTTTGATCACTCTTTCACATTGTACATTCCACCAAGCATGTTTTCTATAAAAGTTCAACGGTGCAATTTCCTGAGCTGGTTCAAGAAGGTTATTACTAACATCATTTTCCTTGAAATTTCATGCTTTTTTCATTTGTAAAAACCTCTCTATTAATTTTTGGAATTTTAATTCTAGTTGTATTTTGTTTGCGTGTAAAAGGTATAAAATTCATCTGAAGTTACATTAATGGATTTTCTGACCTTAACATTTTGGATTGCTTTGTAACAATTTCTAGAAATAGCTACATGAACTAATTGAAACTCACCCAGCAACGCATTTGGGGAGACCCACATTTTCTTTTTACTTGGTTTTGCTTTAAAATGTGTGGACATAATCTTTAAGTTTAGATGTTCACAGAGTTTAACCAATCTCTCACCATTTCTGTTGGTTCTATTATGAGCGTGATATTTACCTATATCAGAAAATTTTCTCTCAGATCCAAGCTGAGCATTGAAGTCTCCAAGTAAAATTTTTACATGAATAAAAGGAATTTTGAGAATTTCGGCTTCTAATTCAACCCAAAATTCATCAACTTTCTCTGGATTCGTTTTATTATCCTTATTTATAGGAGCATGGGCGTTGATTAGCGTGTATCTATTATTGAGAGATTTTATAGTTAGGTAAGATAGTCTGGCATTCACACTTCTAAAAGCGACAACTGCGTCCAAAAATTTTTTGTTCACCATAAAAGCTGTTCCCAGATATGGCATGTACTTCATCACTCTCTTCCCAACTTTTCCTTTGAAAATTCGGTAGTTGTCAGATTCAAAGGTGTCGTCATCCAAGAACCTGGTCTCTTGAAGGGCTAATATTGTAATGCGATGTCTATGAAGTTCTGTTGTTAGTTGTTTTAATATTCCAACCTGAATTAAGGAATTCACATTGTATGTTCCAAACAAATATTTTCTCATTTTTTTGAATCTTGAACTGTTCTTGTGGAGCTCCGATTTACGCCTAGCATTCGTCTTCAGGGTAATCATGACCACTAGAAGCCAAATCCATGATATTAAAGTAAATGTGGGTTGGACAAAGTCCAACGTTATACAACTAAGGTTGTGAGCCCTAGAGGTTGCCTCAAGATGTGTTCTGGCTATTATTTTACATTAATTGTATTATATTATATTATATTGTATGTCAAAGTGACATTCAATATTCCCTAAATAATTATTATATATAATAGATAATTTATTTCACATTGCGCGGGAAATTAGTGTATATTAAACAATATTCAAATTTGAAAACATTGCTGAAACATTTCGATACTTTGTTTTGCAAGTTTTATATTACTTGTGATACCTAGTTTTCATAAATAAATACCCGATAAAAATGTACTGTGTAGACGAGAGTGATGCAGAATTATGTGTTGACAATTCGTCGAATTGTTCTTGCAATAGTGACCAGTATCTATGACGATTTTAGGGATAATGAAGTTATATATAGTGGACATTTTCCGGCGACAGTTTCAATAGTTTTAACGAAGCAGAAGAAAAATGGACCACCACCAGGCAATCCACCAGTGCTGGAAGAATTTTTAGGTAACGCTAATAAATAGCGAAAATCTTCCAGATAGTATAACGGATACCGTAAATTTATCTATGGGTGAAGATTTTTTCAAATTCAAATAATCCAAGTCAAGAATCAAACCAATATTATCATCAAAATATAACAAAATTCTAAACTTACAAGAAATCTCTCCAATGGAAGTTACATAACTATCACTGAAAATGTGTTTATGGGAAGATTTTACTTTACAAGAAATGGAGAAACTTTTGTATCTCATGCTTCTCATAGGACAAGTCTGTAAGGATCGAAGATATGAAAACTTAAGCAATGATGTGTTCACAGAAACACCATATTTCGCTAAAACAGAAAAACAGAAACAGAAAACAGAGAGACAGATTTCGTCAAATATGGAGAGCTTGGCACTTAAAATAAATGAACTATTATAGATAGATCAGATCAGGTTCTGTAAAGACAGACCAGTACTAGATTATATCCCTCCGAGGTTTATAAACATTTACAAACCTTGGAGAGAGAGATTATTCATTAGACACTCAAAGTTTTATTCACTAAAATAATTAACCCTTTCGCTGTGCCAAACGTGTATTTCCTAAAAATAAAAATGTGACCCACTGGTATACGCTCGCTAGCTTTATTCGCGCCGTGATTTAAAATTGTTTTCCTGCTCAACACGACTATTTACGCTATATATCACAACAATTCAAATACATGCGAGCACTAAGGGGGCAACGTTTATTACAGTAGAATCTGTAAAATAACGAGCATCCCTCCGAGGTTTATAAACATTTACAAACCTTGGAGGGAATGATTATTCATTAGACACTCAAAGTTTTATTCACTAAAATAATTAACCCTTTCGCTGTGCCAAACGTGTATTTCCTCAAAATAAAAATGTGACCCACAGGTATACGCTCGCTAGCTTTATTAGCGCCGTGATTTAAAATTGTTTTCCCGCTCAACACCACTATTTACGCTATATATCACAACAATTCAAGTACACGTGAGCACTAAAGGGGCAAAGCTTTTATTACAGTAGAATCTGTAAAATAACCAGCGAAAATCACAAAAAGTATTGCAGTGAAAGGGTTAAGACGCTAGAGCTACTTTAAGCGAAAAGTAATTTCGCGCGCAAATCTAAAACATTGTCCGCGTTTCGTCGTATTTTAGGGCAAACCTATTTGCACACAACATATTAAGAAATAGTTTTTTTATTTACGGCTCATTACTGCGTGTGTTTTTCATAAAGAACCTGCAAGTTTATCTGGCTCGGTGGTCTAGGGGTATGATTTTCGCTTAGGGTGCGAGAGGTCCCGGGTTCAAATCCCGGCCGAGCCCGCATACTTTTTCTTCTAAATTAATTAAAAAAACTTAAAATTCTACTAAATTAATTCAAAATAAAAAGCACGAATTAGTATACTGTGCAACTTGTGCGGTAAGTTAATTGTCACAGAAACTGAAATTGACAAGAGACAAGAATACTCGTCGCACTGCAATGACAATTTTATTACTCATGCGGTATAAGTACTATCTTGGCGCCCGTCTTTTAGTGCGACAAAAGGCTGTTTTTGGCTGTATTACTACGTAACTTGGGTAACGACTCAAATATTCTATAAATATCGCTAGGTTATATTAAAAAAAAATTGAATAAATAAAATAAATAAAATCAAAACCACAATATTAAAAAGTGACGTGAAAGTGACAGATTTTTTTTTTCATTACAAAATAAAAATTAAAATTAAAGAAAACGTTTTAAAATGGGTGTAGATCCTATGGTGATACCGGACTGATGAGAGTTCTTATGACGAATCCACACCATCGGAGAGATTTGAAAAAACAAATTCTTCATTTTTTATTCTATTTTTTTTTTGATGGCCCTGGACCCCAAACTTTTAAGATACGCCCCTCGCATGATTAATAAAAAATATTATCTGCAACTCGGGCGGTATGGTCAGTTGACTCTCGAGCGAATTTCGCTCTCGTGGACAATTGACAACTTGCCGCCCTAGTTGTACAATATACTATTTCCGACGCGCTTAAGTTATATGCTAATAATTGAATTGACAATTTGAAATAAACAGCCATTTGTCGCACTAAAAAGCAAGCGCCAAAATAGTACTTAACCCGCATGAGTCATAAAAAAAAGAAAACTACATTTAGACTAGACTTTAAACTACTACTAGACTAGAGTTCATCTTCAAGGTTTCAACAAGATTAGCAACGACTTATTTTCGATGTTCTTGCCTGCATGTGAAGGCTAGATTTGGTCTTCTAGGTTTCATCTAGAATTTTAATAACCAGTTGCTAGTCTGAGTGTGTATACTAGATTTTGTCTTCAAGGTATCTAGACTCGACATTTTTTAATATAAAGTGATTATGTAGTTTATAATCTTAAAGTGATTGTGTAGACTAGACTTGGTATTCAATGCTTCATCTAGACTTGGCTTTTAATAATCTTATCTGATTGCCTAGACTAGACTTTTTCTTCAAGATTTCATTTAGACAAAGCTTTCGATAATTTAGTTGGATTATATAGAATAGACTTAGTCTTCAAGGCTTCATCTAGACTAGGCTAATAATCTAATCGTATTATCTAGAGTAGACTTTGCCTTCAAGATTTCCCCTAGAAAACATTTGATAATTTAGTCGGATTATGTAGACTAGAGTTGGACTTCAAGGTTTCATTTAGAATCTAGACTACACTCGGTCTGCAAGCTTGAGTCCTATATACAGGGTGTTTACGGTCTTGTGATTTTTTTTTAGGAGGTGATTAAACATCTTTAAAGATTAAATTAATGAAAAATGTGATTGAATTGAATGTTTGAATTTGATGAAGTTTTCACTCCACTTATCCATGAATTGGCATAATTTACTAGGCCTTGGTCTTGCTCTGGTATTGTCGCCGCAGCTACCTCAACTTGGTAACAAAGATCATCTAAATCACTTATTTCGTTAGAGTATACAATTAATGGTCTTCATAACGCCCTATGAATACAAATCAAGGGTGTTAAGATTGTGTGACCGAGGAAGCTATGGAACAGGACCACCTACACCAATCCACTTATTTTCAAAGGCATTATCTAAATGTTGGCGAGCTAAAATGCGGCAGTGCGCCATCTTGGAGAAGCCACATTTCTCGACGTATATTCAATGAAACTGCCTCCAATAGTTGTATCAACTGATTTTGTAAAAATAATAGATTTCCTGTCAATCGATTTGGCAAGGCATATTGGCCTATAATAAGTTATCCGTTGACCAGTCTGCCGAAATTGTTTATCGCATTATGACTATTATGACTGCTATTTGCTAGGTATTATAGCTGTTGCCTGTAAACGTTGCTTTATCAGTCACCAATACAATAGAAGAACAGTTGAGAATTTCAGCATGTTCTTGTAGTCGGCAATCATCGGCATAATTGCAAACATAAAGTATGATCTTCAAGTTGTAAAGCCTGTACTTTTTGAACATGGATAGGATACAATTGCCAGACAATTCGATTTCAGACATCTACTTGGCGAGATATTTGTCGAGTACTACTAGAAGGACCTACTTCGACAAGGTTTAATATTCCTTCTTCTCCATCCAAAATTCGTTGGTGTCGGCCAGGTCTATCATCCCGGCATTGACGTGTTTAAAGTACACCGGTTTCTCATGCCGGCATTACTAGAGTGGTGATTTTTTGTAGAATAGGTGTTGTCCTGTTAACAGGTCAACGTAATTACTTTTGGTGCGTTGGACCATTTTATTTCGTTACTAGTATTTATTCGAAAGAATTTATTTTCACAAATCACATTAGCCTACTTCGTAAAAAATTCACTGATAGTTTATCGTTTGAGTTTAAAATTACCGACCGTTAATACCCTGTATATAATACATGTATATATATATATATATATATATATATATATATATATATATACATATTATTGTTAAAGTATTTATTATTATTCTCCCTTTTCTTTCCCCACACTCATCACTGTCTCGGTTAAACTGAATTCTTTCTTCTCTGGCAAAATCATATTCTCTGTGCTCTCTGGAATGATCTTTTTTCCACCCCTCAATTTCAATTCAATTTCAATTCAATTTATTTCATTATCTAAGATACATTATCTAAATAAAATATGTCACATACAGCAAAAATGTTATACATAAAGAATATAACCTAAAAACAAGAAAAATTAATTATAATACAAATTAAGAATTTTGATTATTCATAGCTGAATAAAATTCGGCCAGATTGTAAGGTTCAATGTTGTTAATCCACTCGTACAAACGTTTCATTTCCGAAGGGAGCAAATTATAAAGTTTTATGTTGATATAGGGTGGGGTTTTTGCAGACATAGTTAGGTGGTGTTTAGGAAGCTCGTATAGATCTTTATTGTATCTGGTATCTCGTTCCATTGGTTTACGAAAACTTGAAAATAGTTGTTCTTGTCTGAAAACAAATAAAATAGTTTCGTAGATATAAGTGCCTGTCAATTTTAGTATCTTAGCCCTTCTAAATTGACCTCTACATGATTATTGGAGATCTGTATTGTATCTGTATTGGAGATTATTTAGAATACGCAGGGCTTGTTTTTGTATTCTAAACAACTTGGTCGTCGTCCCATCCATTGTCCCAAAACATAATCGCAAAAAGTAGATGAGAATGGAATGAGAATGGAATGTGAATGGAAAAAGTACACCAATCTTAAGATTTCCGCGTCCAGATATCGGCTTAAAGTACGCAGGGCAAATACAGCTTTGTTTAGGTTCTTGGCCACATAGCTGATATATTGAGACCAGTCCAGGGAATTGTCTATATGTAAACCCAAGAGCCTCACCGATTCCTGTACCTGTATTGACCCCTTTTCAAATTCAATTTCACATGGATAGATGTTTGTGCATCTTTTTGTTTTGAAAGTTATGATTTTTGTTTTGTTCTTATTTACTATTAGTTTGTTCTTAGTAAACCAATCAATCATTGATGACATCGCTAGGTTAGCGTTTTGGCTAATGTTCTCTACCGACTTGTTTAGTATTAATACAGTGGTGTCATCCGCGTAGTTGACCATTGTATGTTGCGGAACTATATGCGTATCCGGCAAATCGTTAATAAAAATTGTAAAAAGTAGTGGTCCAATGGTACTTCCTTGTGGAATACCTCTATTTATTGTCCTTATGTTGGATATCACGTGTTCCGTTGAAGTCTCTAACCTGGTGATTTGGGATCTTTTAGTTAAGTATGACGTAATCCAATGTAGTGCAACATATTTCTCCAATTTTTCCACTAGAATATTGTGGTCGACCAAATCATATGCCTTTGAAAGGTCCATAAGCATGCCACAAGGGATATTATGAGGTTCCAGGTTATCCATTAAATCCTTAATAAATTGGTAACATGCCGTATTGATATTTCTGCCCTTGATAAATCCGTGTTGTTTTATGTTTATTGTATTGTGCTTCTCGAAAAAAGAGAGCATTCTGGAGCACATAATTTTTTCCAAGATCTTAGAGAATACTGATATCATGCTAATGGGTCTATAATTGCCAACTACTGTTTTGTCACCGTCTTTGTGGATTGGGATGATCACGGCTAGTTTTAGCATCTCGGGAAAATTACCAGTGCAGATGGAGTTGTTAATAATAGTTCTTAAGGGCGTTAATATAAATGATAGAACATTTTTCACCACGGAGATGGGTATTTCGTCGTAGCCCGCACTTCTTTTGTTATTTAAGTTCATTATGGTAATAAATAGTTCTTCACTTGTTACCGGTGTGAGAAAGATTGATTTCTTATTTGAGGCTATGTTGTCCTTATACACTACACTTGGTTGAGAACTGGATAATTGCTCAGCTCTTTCTACGAAGAAATTATTAATGTTTGTGGCGCTAGTACGCGGGTTCTCATCTGGCTTGCAATAAGACTTGTTTTTCTTTTTTAGATTCGATAAGTTACGTATTATTTGCCAGGTTATTTTCTGCACATTTGAAGATTCCTGTATTTGATGTTTAAACTCTTATCACTTTTGAGTAGCTTTGTGTAACTATTGACTCAATATCTGTGCAATTCCTAGATTCGTTTCCATCTCAGCTAGTTTGGGGTTTTTAAAAACTCGTCGAGCCATACGATTTGTATTGATAGGTTTTTAACAATGGGAAAAGAGTCATTCAAATATTTTGTGAAAATTTCCATAAATAATTTCCACTGCTTGTTGGTGTCATGATATCAATTTCAAAGAGATTATCCCTGCCGCATCTTCCATTAGTTCTTTATGTTTTTTCATGTTCTCTTGATTAAAGATCCTAATGTATTTATAATTTGATAGTACGATTTCTTTCTTAAAACTTAAGGTCAATAACTGTGCACAGTGGTTAGATATATGATGGTCTTGAGTCCTTACTTTGTATGCAATATTAGATTGTATTATAATGTTGTCAATACACGTTCCACTTAACGGATGACTTATTTCTCAAAATATAGGAATCGCATTAAAGGCTTTCAAAATATTTATATTAAAATCTCCTGCTATGATATATTGTTCATTATACCTTGCTAGCAATAACAGTAGTTTATGTAACTTCTCTATAAAACGTTTGTTACATGTTAGTGGGGCTCTATAAATCCCAATAATTGTTAAATTTTTGTTGTCAATCACCTCTTCTATAGCCGAGCATTCAAAAACATGTTGTTCAGCCATTAAATTAATATCTGCTCTTGTTTTAAATATTGACTCACTTTTGATATAAACAGCAGATCCTCCATAACGGCCCTCTTCTCTGCAGCAATAGGAAGCCACGTTGAAATTGTTTATCCTGAGTATGTTAAGTTGTTCCGGGCTCTTCCAATATTCAGTAAGAATCAGATCACTGCAATACTTACAATTTTCCAACATGCGCTCTATATTGTCTATAGAATTCCCTATCGATTGAACATTTTGATTTATTATCATCATTGTCTTGGATTCTCTGTTTTTTAATAATTTTCTTTTTTTTGATGATATAGTATGAAGGCTTGCAATACTTGAATTCATTGTATAATCTCCCTCCTTTTCTCTAGCCTAAAATAAAACACGGTTTATGTAAGTATTTCGAGGCCAAATTTCTGGCCTCATAAAATTATCGAGCTGTTCCATTGGAATCGTTATTTTAAATGACGAGTACTCGTCTGGGCAATTGGATACATGTGATACATGTGATATTATCAAATTTTTGTTTATTGAGATACTCGGTTACATCTTTGGAAGACAAACTTGGATGAAGCCGGTAAACATGTGCGTGGTCGTATCTCGTAGCCGCTATTATGTGTGTTTCTTCATCATTAGAGCCAATTATATTTGAATTTCTGGTTCTCCTTTTCCTGCAACGTTGAATCTCCCATTCATTATTATTTTCATTTTCCCGCGTCTCTGTGACAGCCGATTTGAATATGTTATTGTTTTTCTCCTCGGCGCGCGTACCTTTGCCAGAGCTATTCATTCTTTCTCCTGCTTCACCACGCCGCTCCATCGCTGCGATTGTAGATTTAAAACTGTTGTTATTGTTTTTTCCCCGAGAGCGCGGATCCTTGACAGAGTGTTGGTTTTTTTTCTTCTTCACACCGCTCACTATCAGTTAAGTCGCCGCTATTTGATGCACCCGGTTCCTCGTGTCCTGATTTTTGAGATTTTTTTACTTCTTCCTGCGTTCTTGCACTCGCATTATTTAATAGATTTTTGTTTTTTTCTAGAAGTTCTTTGAATTGTTCCGTTAACTCTGCGATACAAATATATGTAGTGGTTCAACTTGTTTTTTAATTATACCCGATAAAAAAATTTCAAAATTTGAACTTTCGAGGAATGTTGTCAAAATATCGAAATGCTTCTCCGAAGGTATATTTGATCGTAATTATGGCATAATTACGGTATAATATTTGAGTTTATCGATTTTAAAACACTATATTTATACACATTAAAATTCACAGCTTGTCGGCTGTCCACTCTCGCTGAACGCCAGCTCGCGACTGGTATATATCGCGACTGCTATATGGTCATAGGAGATGCTCTCCAGGGTCTTCTTAAGAACAACAAACTGGATGTAGGATTGGATTTTTGCTGATAGGCTGATTTATCTGCCGTATGATTTATGGAACTTGTTCCCTATTCTATGTCATGTCAAAGCAGAAGGTATTATTCTGGTCTTATAATTGTGCGTTGCGCCAAAGTCATTGGCTAGCACGTCGTATTTATATAGGTTATATTAGTTACATCATTTTATCAACACCAGTTTAAAAATAAAAAAATATTTATTTACAATAACAATAATTTATAACAATAGTTATTTATTATACAAGCCTATAAACTTAAGGTTTAACGAGCGGAGTTTTGAGTACACAAAAACCTGTATTTTATCTGCGAGTATAATACAGACTTTAATTCAATTTTGCTATTGATGTAAAAAGTTAGATTCAATGAAAAGTTCCATTGTCTTTGTTTACGACAAACATGTTGTTCGGCCACGATTGAATTGTTGTCATGACAACGATAAAATTGTCGATTCGTACGTCAAAATCTTGTTTAAAGTATTGTGTTTAATTAATTTATGTTTTATTACTTATAAATGGATAGATAACAAGAATTATTGTTAGATGGAGACTGAAGTAGACTATGGATTGTAATGCTTTAATACTGAAATAAAAATCTTATAAATTAAATGTTGTTTCTTTATTTTCTTAAATGGAAAATTACTATTAAGAATAGATTGCTGTATTATTGGTAGGTAGCTGTAACAATTTTCTATTTCAGATGCGATCAGGTGAAGAGATACTGAAATAAACGTGAAACTTGCCTGAATCTCTGTTAAATTTCTGTTAAAATCTCATTAACCACCACTTTGACCACCTCTGCCATATGGGGTCACCTACTAAATTTGGAGGTCGCCAGATTTTTTAGAACCGTAACCACCAAGCGCGAGCTGATTAGCCTAAGATCTCTAGCACGGATACATAGTTTGTTGTTCTTCAGTATCATTTTTATAAAACATTGATACAGCGCCTTCTTTACATGTGGATCCTTGCCGTTTTATTTTGAAAGTTAATAGTTTTTCTTCGAGCAGCATCCATTAGTTATTTTTCATTTTTGAAGAGGCGGGTTGTTTTAGGTTAATGTATATCTCAGAAAACAAATCGTGTTACTCATTAAGCTAGCGTTACTCATTAAGCTAATTTTATTTTTAAAGAATAAATCCTTTCGTAGCATCTTCTTGTGTTATATCAGTAATTCATGGAAGTATTATATAATTATTAAGGTGAATATTCCAGTGACACGATTAATGTCCCAATTAAACGGAGTATTGTCCCAAAAAAGGCCATGCAAAGTTTGCTAAAGATGTTCTGGGATTAAAAAGTGTATACAAAACAAGTAATTTGATCCCATTAAACAAATAAGATAAACATGGAGCATAACCATATTGATATATAACACCATATATATATATATATATATATATATATATATATATATATATATATATATATATATATATATAATATGTAACACCATATCAAAATATTCTATAACACAATAACAGAATAATCTAGCACAAAGACAGAATATATATATATATAGACATCAACATGTTATTTTGACATTCAGGTCGTCTGGTACATGTAAGAAAGAGAAAAGCGACTATAGCAGAAGTCGTGCAATAAATGATGAATTTTATATATAACTTCTTATATTTAAAATAGCATTCTGAACACAGTGACTTACTTTACGCTATTGACGGTCCTGAGGAATATAAATGATTAAAAAAATAAGTGTTTAAAGTATTAGGAGTTAGATATTGCAGTTAGTCATATTGTCAGTTCTAAGCTATGAGTCACTTTCAATCACTTTCTAATGAGTTAGAGTCATTGGAAAGCGAGTGTAAAATAGATTGTAAAAATCCCTCCGGGTATAGTTCGAAACAGAGTTGAGAACACAGACAAAAATACGACGTAATAAAAACTCCTAAATAAAATATCGTTGAGGAGAACTTCCTCGAATTGAGTTTAAACGAAATATCTACGAATAATGTATTTATTTTGTTTTTAAGCTTGTACTAGCTAAAATATAAGTAGTGGTAAAGTTTAACCCACATTTATATGGTAAGGGCGTTCGTATATATATATATATATATATATCCGAAAATTTTTTGGGCCGGTGAATAAGGAGGGAATATGGATTAAGAGACCATCGTCAGAAATGTATTAAACCGTAGAACCTGTCACTGACACTTTCAGAAAGAGACGAGCTAAATTTTTTTTTTTAACCAAATGGTTACAGGAAACTGGAGAAGACCTCAAGCAGCTAAACATCACGATACACGACATGAATGATCGGGTTAAATTTAGAAACACCATAATGCACCATAAATTTGATAAAGAACTACTCCCAAAGATACCAGGAAAAAAGTGGACGGACGAACGGAAGAAAGAACATAGTGCACGAATGAAGAGGATTTGGGAAGAACGTCGCCGCATGACTGAGTTGTCATGATTTTTGTTCAAGTTTACACGCTCTCTTTAAAGGGAATTTACGATAGTAATAGTAATAATATATATATATATATATATATATATATATATATATATATATATATATATATATATATATATATATATATATATATATATATATATATATATATATATATATATATATATATATATATATATATATATATATATATATATAATATTTGATAGCATTATATAGAATCATAGCTAGGCATTTCTTTAATCAGCAATTGTTTCATCTATTTAAAATGAGAAACATACACAATTGTTAATATCACTAAAGAATAGATCCTTAATTTTACAACCCATTTTCTACCCCAATTCTTCTTTTTACAGATATCGAAACAATTATAAACCTTGATTGGGGGAAAAATTTAATGTTTCTTTTTAAGATTGTTAAACAAAAATATCTAGCAATTCCAAAAAGCTTCCTTTAAAATTTTGCTGTCAGAATAGCATATTCATCAATAGTATATTAATCACGAGTTCATTAAGCGTGGTTTTTGAGCCCGCGTCCATGTTTAGACGCACTTATGTCTAAACGCCTTATTAACTAACTAACGAGTTTTTTTTACTATTATTCTATTGTTTGCCCTTTAATTCAAAAAAAAATTATATGTAAAAAAATCCCCGATACATATTTAGAAAATTGTATCAAACTCGGCAATCCATTTACGAACCCATGTGAGTGCTTTTATAACTTCATTAAAGACTCAAAATAGAAAAAATGTTTTTTGTTTTGATAATAGATTTATGAGAACAGCATTTCTTGTAATTGGTAGAACGTGATTTATGGGTTAATCCAAGTGATATTTCTGGTGGAGAGATACTGGAGAGGTACCTTTCTTAGTTGTAGCTACTGATAAGTGCCAAATCAATCAACAACAATTGTCTTCTACTCTTATAAAGAAATAGTCGTGCTAGTATTCCTCGAGAAATAATAAGTTTTCAGTTGTTTGTGTGCTCATTATAAATACAAATATTCTCAAAAATTAATTTCATAAAATGTAAAATATAAATACATTCAATAGTGAGTATTCCACTCCCTATTGAATGAGGGTAGAATGTGGTTAAATGGGATAAAGGAGAGAAGCTAGAGGGTATTAAATGGGTGTGCTAGGAATGATCGACAGGAAGAATTGCTATACATTGGAGGAAGAGGTGTAGAGTAGGTCGTCAATAATTGATTACGTAGTTGTGAATGAAGCAGCCATTGTCAGTATTGCAATATTTTGTAATAGCTTATATTTGGGTACATTTCACACTTTGAAAGCGATTCATTTATTGTTTTTTCTTTAGTAGAATCGGACCTCATCGGCCAGGGTCAGTATAGGGAGTTTCAAGGTGGGAGAAAGAATAGAGTCTGATCATCTGCCACTGAAAATCGTCTGGAAAGACGGGGTGGAAGTAACGAATGGGAATATAGGCATACAAATAATGTGTGTGTAGAACGAAGATACAAAGATGCTGTACCACGAGAGACTGGACAGACTGTCGTAATAGTTGAGGATCTGCGTCACCGAACAAAACCTGTGAAAGGAACGCTAACACATCAACAAGTTATACTAAGAGAGTGGTATTCCAAGAACTGGTATGACCAGGAGTGTAGCGTCATGAAGAAGAAAACCACAGAGACGTTTAAAAGGTGGAAAGCAGGGTAGTATACGTATCTACAGTTTAAGGAACGGATAAAGGAGGCTTAGGGATCTAGGCGGCATAAGATCTAGGAAAGGAAAAAGGGAAACTGTGACGAGAGCAGCGAATTTCCAAGGTACAGCCGATGAGTTGTGAGGCGGATATATAGAAACACCTAGCATCGAGGAGTCAGAAATCTAGGATTGGTTAGATCAGAGATATTCCCATAGACCAATGGAGAGATTATTTTGAAGGGATTTCTGGACATTATAAGGGAAATGGATTTGCGAAGCAGGTTGATAGGATTGTACATGAACCAGGGCGGGATGAAATAGCTTACAATGAACTGAAGATCGTCCTACGTGCAGTGAAAAACAAACGAGCGCAATAGTTTAGTTATGCCCGGAATTCGACATATTCTTCTGAATTGAACCGGTTTTATAAAGTACAAAAAAAAATACCGGACTGGTGGAAAAAGAGGTTAATAATACCAGGAATTAAGAATAATCAAGAATTATTATTAATAATGGGAATAGTGAGGTCACTAATAACTACAGAGGGATAACACTGATGGACGCGTCGAACAAAGTATACGCCAAGGCTTTAGAGCTGAAGCTGCAGGAAGAAGTCGAGGAAAAAAAATCATTCTACCGGAAGTTCAAGCTGCGTTCCGTCAAGGTCGAGCAACAACTGAGCACTTAGTTACTAGTTACTACTTACTAGTTACTCTTAACTACGTTGTCCAGAATGAATTGACAAAACCGAAAGCGAAAGTGTACGCACTCTTCGTGGACCTAAAGGCAGCTTATGACTCGATCACTAGGGAAAAATGTGGGAGTGGCCGAAGTGGAAAGAGATATCGAGTCCAGTTAGGGAAAGCATTAGGAGCTTGCATGGGAGCACATATCGTAGAGTGAAAGTGGAGGAAAATGTGTCCATATCCTTTAAGATTTCGACCGTAATACGACAGATGTGTCCAGTAAGTTCTTTGCTGTTCAAGATAAACATAGCAGATTTGGAGGATTTGTTACGCAAGAACCAGACAGGCGGTGTAATTGTTGGAAAAAACGTGTAGTGTATGGCCTTCGCTGACGTCATTGTTGTCTTGCCAAGCACGTACGCAGAAATGAGAGTGGTGATTGGAAAGGTGAAAGGGTTCTTTGTTTAACGAAAGCTGGTTCTGAATGTGTAGAATACGAAAATGGTTGTTTTTCAAAAAAGGGAAAAAAGGGGAGTGCAAAGTTTGAATGCGTTTGAGTGCAAAGAGTGCAAATACCTTGGATTCAGGCTGCTAACAGGTTCTGCAGTTATGGAAGAGTGAATGCAAGGAAACTTTCAGAGCAAAAATGGTCACATCGAAAGCGTGCGTGCGTACTATTTTAATGTATGGATCACAAGGGTGGGGTGTGTAAGAGGTAGAAAAGATAGTGACAATGCAGATACAAGTATTGAAAAGGCGCTGCAGCTGGAAAAATCGACTCCGTGGTACATACGGATGCAAGTAACAAATGCAGTTAAAATTGCGAGTATGGCTGCAGTGCGGTTTTCGAGGTACGAATGTAAGGTATAAATAATGGGAAATGAAAGGATCGCAAAGGAAGTATTTGAAGCTGTTAGGAAAGGAGGGACGGGTACTGCCGGGATAACTAAATGGGGAGTGAGAGAAAGAAAATATATGAAAGGGGTGCCTAGTCGGGGGGTGGAAGTACAGAGAACGTTTAAGAGAGGAAGCAATTTAGAAAGAATGGTAGGAGAAAGGATGGTTGAGAAAGAGAGAGATGCAGAAATGGTTCAAGTGCAAAGAGGATGGAACGTACGAAACCGAATATGGAAATATAGGTACTCGAATTTGGAAAGCTACCTGATTACCTCCGAAAGTCCTACTTTCCCCAAATAGTTATCGTGATTCAGGTGCGGAAGTGAAGAAAGGGGCAGGAGGTACTGAATGACGCCTAATGAGAGAACCTGCCGTGTATGTGGGACGGGTAAAGAAACGCAGGTAGAATTGGGTGCACGGAGAAGATTAAAGCCAGTACAGATGGGTGAATGCGGTCAGGGTTGGCCGCTCATGGTAAAAAATGTTAATTTGATAGATAGCAAAGGCGGATCAGTGTGATGTAATTGTCGTTAGGGAAATTTAAAGTCATGTGTCACGTAGCATAAAAATGTCGTTTGTCTAACTTTAGAGTTAAAGTTGTGTTAATGTTTAATGCTAATAAAGGTTTATACATAATTTAATTTAAAAAAATAATTCATTAAATTCACAAAAATTAAGGAATTTCATTGGTTCACCTGCAGCAGAAAACGTCTTTTTCTGCCCCTTTTTAGAAGTTGTTTATTTATTAGAAAGCTTAGCCATCTGTAAACCTCTAAAAGCATGTATGGAAACCTCTAAAATCATCTATGCAGACCTCTAAAGTTATTTTTATTTAACGTTAAAGGAGGGAACAAAGTTTTTACAATGAATAGGATGGTTGCGACAGATACTACGTGGTAATTCATACATACACTGAATTGAAACATTCACTGTTTTAACCACACTTAATTATGATTAATTGTAGTTTAAACATAGTGACAATTTTCAATTCAGTATTATTTATTACAATTTAGCAATCGTTTCATTACTATTTATGGGGTTGGGGTGTGGTAGTCATAACAAAAACTTTGACATGTTGTCTTTGAGAATTGCTTTGAATTAAATGATTAAAGCTTACAATACTTATTAATATGATAATAGATTTATTGCCGAAGGATTTTTGCTATCTTTTCCCGTTAAAAAAATTTAGGCAAATTTGTAAAAATAAAGTATTATCAAAAATTCCCTCATTAACCCCCTATTAACCATAATTCCATTATAAATACATTAGATCCTCTCAATTACCGGTATTCCCAACTAAACAAAAAATTCAAAACGCATTTAACCACAGATAAATCAATAATCAATACCCTTACATATGAATTATTTAATTTTATTAAATAATTTTTGATGAATGGATTAACTTTAGGATGTTTTGTAGAAACACTAAAACATGAAAAATTAAGATTAATTAAATCTTATTATTTGTAAGCTATTATCAAAGTAAATCATAAAATATAACAGAAAATAAGACTATAATTTTATATAATATTTTTAATAGTCAATAAGAATAATTTTAATAGTCAAAAAAATATATTTTTAAATAAACTTAATAAAGTCGGAAATATATAAAAATAATATTCTTTATATTAATAAATAATAATCTTTCCGGAGCTTAAACTTAATAAAGTCGGAAATATATAAAAATAATCTTTCCGGAGCTCTATAATATTTTTTAGTCTTTTTAGGACTACCCAAATCACCTTCGTGGCACTCAACAAAAACCAGAAAAATAACATTGTCTTTTAAGATCATATCCTTCTATTAACTTAAGTGAATAGCCATCTGCAGCACTTTATTAACTTTATATGATTATCTATAATGTAGTATGGTTTTACCAATAGTATATTATTAAAAATTATCTAAAAATTTCGAGGTGGCAATGTTGTACGTAGCTTACTGTTGGCTCAAAACATATGTTTATTTATAAACATAGTTTTGTAGTGTTATTTTGATAAGTTGTTTTAACCTAGTAAAAAATGGATAGTAGTAAAAAATTAATAAATTTTGAAAGAAAATTTGCATGTGTATAGGAAATTTATTTTTGGTTAAGCTTAATATTATTAAGTTGTACCATAAGTTTATTTATATGAACATGTACATGGTGAGCAAAACTCGATGTCTCATCTATATTATAAGAAAACTAGAAACGATAGAAAAAATCTGAAAAGAGGTTCTTGAATGGGATTGAGTAAGGACCATTTTAAACCAAATTTACATATTTTTCCATAGAGCCACACGTATATTTTTGCATATTTGAAAAAAGCTGATTTTTCTGAACAAATTTTGTAAGGAAAAAAATTTGCTATCTTTTTCCATTAAAAAAATATTAGCAAATTTGTATAAAGTAATTAAAGAAGTAAAAAGTAATATCACAAAGTCGCAATCATCACGATTTAAACAAGTAGCCTTTGGAAACAAATGGCAAAGTCGTATCTGTCAATAAATAGAAATTATTAATTTGTATTATTTAATAATTTAACAATACAAAACACATTATATGCGCGAGAGGTTGCCTAAACTCTCTTAGAGTACGGCACCTTAAGAAGATAACTAATTTTACAAATCAAAACTTAGGATTATATTTACTAAAGTATATTGATAATCTGTGGTTAAATGCGTTTTGAATTTTTTTTTTAGTTGGGAATACCGGTAATTGAGAGGATCTAATGTATTTATAATGGAATTATGGTTAATATAATGAGGGAATTTTTGATAATACCTTATTTTTACAAATTTGCCTAAATTTTTTTAACGGGAAAAGATAGCAAATTTTTTTCTTCAGAAAAATTAGCTTTCTTCAAATATGCAAAAAATATAGGTATAATTCTAAGGAAACAAAATTTGATAACGTCATTACTCCAGTTTCCAAATATGGAAAAATATGTAAATCTGGCTTAAAATGGTCCGTTACTCAATCCCATTTAAGAACCTTTTTCAGATTTTTTCCATCGTTTCTCGTTTTCTTATAATAGAGCTGAGACATCGAGTTTTGCTCACCCTGTACAATGCAATTTAAAATATTTACATTTCACGCCATTACTGTTAAATGCAATAATGCAGATATTTCAGACTTCAAAGGTTAATCATTTTTAAGCAACTCTAATAATTTGTATTAACAAAATGAGCCATTTTCATATTAAATTGTCTAGTTAATTGCGATTTTTATTTAAATAAATTTGCTAAAGATCTTAAAACTTTCTTAGAAAATGTTTGAACCAATTAATCGATCGTAACAAATTTATATTAAATAATTGAGCCCTTTCGTTTGAAAGCAGTGTAAGCTCAATTTGACAAAAAATTAGTTGATGATAAAAATGAAACTTTTTATTTATACTTTTAACTTTTACCAAAAAAATCCGTTAAAGTTTTAATTGTTTTTATAATTAAGTTACAGATATAATTACTTTGAAAATGGTGCAAGTCCACTTTCCTTTCCTTTCGAAGACATACTTCTTGTTGCTTGAAGCATTTATAAAATGTAACCAAAAATTTTTTTTTTAATTAAATAAAAAATAGCTGATCCTGTTTCTACGAAACCCTTAGAAGATGCAATTCTAAGAAGTCGAGAAAATATCAATGGTGAAGAAGTAAGTTGGTTGTAGAAGTAAGATATGTTGGATAATGGCTTTAAAAAGCAATCCATGATATTATATATTATATAATGTTCTACAAAACTTCATTTAGTAAGAATGTGGATTTTAAATCACTAAATTTATTGTCCTGACGGATATATGTCCCTCCATAGCTTTGGAAATATAGTACTGCTATGTTTATATTATCATTCCAGAGCCATAAAATTCGAAAAATTTGATCATAATGAAAAAAGTTAAATTATATATTAATAGTAAGAGTAAAAATAAATAATTTTGGCTGAATCGTAATTGTTGAAACAAAGCCTTTGTATTTTGGTATTTTTTTATTGTTGAAATATTTAATAGAATTTCATAAAACAAAATTTTATTTTTTTCTCACTCGTGTGTCAGTATGTGGAGTAGTCCTTTTGAAGTCATTACAAGTATAAATTTTTAATTTTAATTTATTTTTTTAATTTCAATTTAAAAATTTACTTATAAATTTAAATCAATTTAATATTAAAAAAAACAAAACTTGTGTAATAACATATAGTATTTATATTTTTCAAATCATTCAAATGGAAAACCTTATCTCTATATAAAAAAAATCCAAAGCTCAATTATTAAATTTATCATTAGCATGTTTTTGTAGTGTTACAAAAACAATATTATATATCTGGCTCGGTGGTCTAGGGGTATGATTTTCGCTTAGGGTGCGAGAGGTCCCGGGTTCAAATCCCGGCCGAGCCCACTCTTTTTTATAAATAATTACTTTAAATTATAAAAATTTAATTTTAAACATATTTAAAATATTATATTTTTAATTTAAAAAAATTTTAAACAAATAATTTTAGTTTTTTCTTGGGAGAAGGAATTTATTTTAATAAAACAACTGATGTAGATATTTTGCCAACGTTTCGGTCTTTTTTATTCTAACCTTCTTCAGGTCTACAAGGTAAAAAATTAAACAAAAACAATTACAGCATTATTAAATATTATATAACTATCATACCTTCTATTTATTAATTAAATTAAACATAAAAAATATGATTTATTAAGATTAAAATTTGAAACATGTAAACTTTTATATAGATGGCAAATGACAAAAAACTAATAATTTTGTGGTTTTAAATTTAATTGACATGACAAATGCTATTTTTGTGATTGAAATTTGAATTTTGTGGTTGTTAATGTTTTTTTTTAATATTGTGTGCTATTTATGGAAAGTTAGTGTGTTAGTGTAAATTAGAGTTATTATTTTATTAAAGTTATAAGAGACTATTAGTGGCTTCTCTGTAATTAATGGTGTCATTTGTTTTAATTTGAATCATTTACTAATATTTCTTGTGTTATTTTTAACAATATCAAGAATTTAAAAATTGTCAAAATCAAAGAAATGTCCGTCTATAAAGAAGTCGTTTGTTTTAATTAAAATTTTTGCAATCATTCTTATGTTAACTAATGCGTTTTTTATATATATTGTCCAGATATATTGTCCAATATAACATTTATTACAATTGCGACATGGAATTTTGTATACTGAACCTGCTATCATATCTTCTGGCATTCTATCTTTAATTTTGGTGAAAAACAATTTCCCTGTTGTTAGTATATTGTACGGAGCAATCGTACATCCGAATTTTGTTGTTATCTTGTTAATTTTTTCAGTCAAACCTTTAAAGTATGGAAATTTATAGTGTTTAATTTTGTTACCATTATTATTATTGTGTGGTTTCTTATTGTGGATCTGTTCTGTGTATTTGTTAATTGCCGAATATATAAACAAATAATGTGGGCCGATCCCACATTACTTATTTTTGCTTCAAGTAGAATCTCTAAATTATCAACATCAAATATACCAATCTATTTATGACATATCAAGGGATAAGCAAAGTATAAATCAGACTTACAATAACTAAATAAAATTAGTCAAAACTCTATAAATAAAGGCCGCACGAGCAAAAACCGACATTGAACTAAAATGCTTACCTCAGAATACTTTAATAGTTCGAATAAAGAAATGCACAAGTACAATATAACCGTAAAAATTGTATACATGCAATATAACCATAAATATATTATTAATTATATACACTACGGGTTGAAAAATCTGCTTGTCTGCTTGAAAAATCTGCTTGTATATACATATTTAGTATATTCATACATAGTTAGGCTCTTAAAACTTATAATTAGTTATTTAAAACAAAAATAAAACAACTATTATGGACGATAAATGCTAACTCACTAATAATAAATATTATATGGGTCATTTCAATGACAAATCGACCAACAGTTGGAATCGACCCCTTACTGATTTGGATGAATTTTAGTGGATTTTTTTCGTAGTCCCAAGAATCCACTTTAAAGCAAACCTTTTTCGTTTTTGAAAGCCTTTTCTTAAACTATAATAGTTTTCTAGATATCTGAAAAATTAATTGGGGAGGCAAGGTCCTAATGTAGGCAACTTAATATACATTAGCCTAAGCTACGCTTCCGCAAAAAGTAGATACGCATTACGTCGCATGACAGTGTTTGTGGAACAAAATTATCGTTTTTACATTTGTGAACTAAATAATTCGACAAACAACGAAACACTCTTGGTCATTGTTAAAGTATGTAACAGCAAATTGTATTACATATTAAGAAAGCAAATTTATTCAGGTAGAATTTACTATATAGTTTTATTAGCTACAAGTTAAATTTTAGGTTATGTAGTATATTGTTGCGTTATGAGTAGAGTTGCTCAGATTGGACCACATCGTAGTTTCCCAAAATGGACCGGTCCAATTTAGGAAACCGTGAAAAATTACAATTCCGATTTAAATTTTTATGATTTTAGGGATCACATGGCTAAAAGAGGACATTACCGACGTTGGTCCGAAAGTGATTTATTAAAGCCTGTTGCAGCTTATAGGAATGGATAGACTGATTTGAACGAATGTAGTCGTATTTATCATGTTCCTAAAGCAACTATAAAAAGACATGCGGATAAAAAAAATGCTAATGCAAATTAAATGAAAGCATTTGGTAGACAACCCACATTAATTAAAGACATGGAAACAATTCTAACCAATCATATTCTTCAACTTGACTTGTTTGGATTACCTATTCGAGAAGTGCGAAAATTAGTTTTTGATGTCGCAGAAAAATATTCTTTACCTCATACATTTAATAAAGAAAAAAAAAATAGCAGGGAAAAAGTGGTTTTACTCATTTTTACGTCGAAATCCACAGCTATCACTACGAAAACTCGAAGGCACCTCAATGGCAAGAGCACGAGGCTTCAATAGATTGAACATATATCGTTTTTTTTGATATTTTCAAAAAAACTGTAGACAAATTTAATTTCACTGCAGATTAAATATTTAATGTCGATGAATCGTGGTTTACGACTGTACAAAAAACTCTACTAAAAGTGGTTGCTCGTAATGGTGAACAAGTGAACAAGTGCTGAACGTGGCTTTCTTACAAGTATGGTATGTGCGGTCAATGCAGCTGGGTTTTATGTTCCACCGATAAGTTTTAAAAGAAAGAAATTCAACAATGATCTTCAAGTTGGCGCATCCCCGGCAAGCTTTGTTACTATATCAGAATCAGGCTACATAAATTCCGAATTGTTTGTTGAGTGGCTTAAACATTTAAAAAACATGTAAACTGCAATAAAGATAAGAAAGTCCTTTTACTGCTTGACGGTCATACGACACATAGCAAGAACTTAAACGCCTGTACTTTTGCACGAGAAAATGGAATAGTATTACTGCCGTTGCCTGGGCACACCACCCATCGCTTGCGACCCCTAGATGTTGCATTTTTTGGGCCGCGACAACTGTGGCAGTAGCTGAAAATGCCTTTCGCGCCACCAGTATTTGGCCAGTTAACAGACATATCTTTCAGGATCACCAGTTTGCAACATCAGACATGTTACAACCTTAGATTGCGGTGATGCTACTGAAACAGAAATAACTACTGGGAATTCAGCACACCGTGAAGGTGAAATCGACAATGATTCCGCTATTGTTTATATTCCTCCGGAGAAAAAAAGTAAAAATGTTGAGGATATTCTTCATGAAATATCACCTAGACCTACACGAAATCCACAGCCAGGCACATCGTCTTCTCGAGCGGAAAGTGGTATTGCTCAGAAAGCACATTTACTATCAAGTAGTGATAACGTTCTGAATTTAAAACGAAGCACCGAAGAAAAGCTATTGTAAGTTTTGTACGATATGTGATGAAATAAGGGAAGAAGAGGTGATACAATGTATTACATGCCACACTTGGGTTCAAACAAACTGTGCTTGAGTGACTCCAAAAATCAAGAAATATTTTTGTTGTAATTGTGTTTAATGGTTCATTCGAAGAAAGCAATGGTCCAATCTAAGAAACCGGTTTCCTTGATTGGACCAAATTCCCTTTTTTTCAAATTAATATTTTGTTATTATAATATGTAAAACTAAATAAAACAATTATGTTAGTTTCAGTAACAAGTAAGATAACAGTAGAACATTTTTTTTCCACTTAAAGATATTTATTTAAAATGCTCTTAAAAGCTCTTATATTCGAAAATGTGTAAATGGTCAAAATTCGGCAACTCCCCCCTATTCTTTGGTGAATGCAGGATCGTAACTAACCAAATATTTTGCGTGTGAAGGCCACCTTCAATATTTTTTCTTTTAAATTATTTAATAAATAATATTGAAGCAATTATATTGACATTGTTAGAGCCTCTTTAAACATAATTTTGAATCTTAGATGTTCGCAAGGATTTGGTTGCTTTATTATAAACGTATTTGCTACCTATATTGAAAGGAACACTTTTATTCCTACATTTTTCCCACTTTTAGAGATATCCATTTTGAAGTCAAGGTGTTTACAGTTTTTAGAGAGAAAAAAAACTTTATACTACAGCTTGATCATTTAGTTCAAATCAAATTAAATTTGTTATAAAAGAGCACGAAAATAATTAATTTTAAATTTTACGGGAGGACATGATTACATAAATGATTAGAACAAGAAAATAAATAAATAGACTAATCACTGAATTGAAAAATTCACTATGTTTTAAACACACTTAATATGTAAAAATATTAGTAGTAAATAACTTTTAATAATTTTCGACGGTTAAAGGTCGTTTTCAAGTGCCTTATAAATTGATGAGTTTGATATCAATTATGCGAGTTTTTAAGAAATTTCGGGGAAATTGTCATTACATTCTAGACCAGGGGTCCTCAACCTTTTCATACCGTCTACCTGTTATATAATAATAATAACCAAATACTTAATGTCGCACTTTCGCAAAATTTAGCTGCAAAATATCTCGTGCACGTTGGATGTCACAAAGTATCCTGTGTAACACAACACATTCCCACACTTCCCTTACCCGTAATTTTTGAGTGGAGGTCTAATAAAAACATGTAGTTAAATTTATCTTTTTATTTATACTTTGCGTACATAGAAGTATGAAGTCTATTGAAATAACATTTAATTAGTTAAATTATTAATAAGATCCTTGAGCTGATGCTGCGAAAGTAAATATTGGATATTTGGTTCAACTTTTGTAAGGAACAAACTAAATTCTCCACTTTCGGAAGTATTCAGACGGTTCCTTTCGTTGGTCATAATAGGATTAACAGCACCAAAGCCTGATTCTACAAGATATGAGGTAGAGAAAGGTATTACTAAATTGAATATCATTCTGCATATATTTGGATGTAAGACAGACATTTTTTTATTTTGACGACTTTACATTGCGACTTGCACTCTTACCTCATTACGTGCACAACAATCCGATTTTACCATTTCTTTTATGGAGGGTATTAATAAAGTTTATCCAAAATTATAGCTTTTGTCACTTTTTGCAATTAATTATGAAATGCGATCAGCGGCAATTAGTCTATCTTCGATCGCTACATGTTGTTAAAGCCTTAAACGATGTAACGATTTTTGAATGGTTTGGAATTTTTTATATATTTCCAGAAAATATTCATGTCTTTAAATATGCAAGGTCAATAAAATTGGAAAAAAATGGAAATCATTGGACAAAACCCCTACCGCCCACTAATGGGCGGTGGGAACCAGATTGAGTACCACTGTTCTAGACAATGGTTTGAGAATAAACTTGTATTTTTTTTAAGAAGGCGCGAAGATGTTCTAAAAAACGAGTTGAAATACTTCGTCCTATCTGACCTACGTAAACGCTATTGCATTCCGAACAATGAATCTCATATTCGTAGTGGTGTGCCGGGAAAATGTTAAAAATGGGCTCGCTGCCGATGGCCGGGGGAGGGGAGCGAATTTTTTAACCCTTCAAACGTGTAAGGATTTAAGCATATCCTTGATTTTAGCCATCTGCAGAATTCTTCAAATAATTAATAGCGTTAATAGACCGAACAATTAAAGAATTTGCTTTAACTATATTAATGTTACGACTTTGTAAGGCTTGAAATGTAAGCGAATTACTGCAAGACTTCGATCATTAAAGTTAAATTCGTTAAAGAAATTTCAAATTAATTTAATAAGAAGTTTTGTAATTAGATTCAAATTGTTTGCATAAAGCGGGATAACTTTTTCAAACCGCCAAGTACATACGCCACAAGCTACCCATCTAGGTCCGAAAACGCGACCGATTTTGATAATACTGCTTCTGCAGCTAATATTTTTAAATGTCGCTGATATTTTGGAGATTGGTATAAAAAGCATAGATCTTATCAAGAAATATTTCATAATGATTCATTTGCCCTATATTTTTTATTGAATCTGATTATGCTAATTGCAGCCGGTGGGCTAAGCAATGCCAAATTAATTTTTTTGGAAATAGGGAGTATGCAAGAGATTTAGATTTACTTGATTTTTTTACCACCGATACTTTATGATCTTGACATTACACCTATACCATTATTTTCTTGTTTAGTTTGTATTTTATTCCTAAAATTAAAATCAAAAAGTCCAAAATATGCGAGCGAAATTAAAATTTGCGAAACGCATGACCATTGGTCGAACCAAAACTAAGGACTGTGACGCACACGTTATAACATTTATAGACGTCAATTCACTGTGCTGTTTTACTGTAGTTTATCTTGTGTGTTAGTACCTAGTGCCATTTTGGTCTATAGTGACTTTATAAATTATCAATAACTATGACGGAAAGTGGTTTTGTTAAAGCACAATCGGATAATTTAACAAAAATAGATGCATTTATGATGTGCTCTAAGAATAACCAAACTGCATTGCTAATATCTTAAATGATTCATTTAATTTTAATTTCTTTAATGTAATTAGTATGTTTATAGTTGGAGGTGGGATGCTTTCACTTAAAAGTTTTATTAAATGGTATGATTTGGGTAATAATATCAACATTTTCGGCTCTTTTCCAATGGCAGTTATTGTACCAATTCGCATTACATTTTTTAAATGTTTTTCATCCTCCAAATCATCTTGCATCCAACTTAATTCAGATAAGCTACATGATGCATAATCAGGGGATATCACTGAAGAATCAGAAGAAATAGATGCCATGTCACTATCAACTGGGTTATCTCTAAATAACTTCCTAGCTTATTTTATTGGTGACGTTGCAATATTTTGTAATGAAAGACGAAGAGGAGATAGAGCAACATTTTTCTTTTCTTAAATTTACTTCAACACCTTTACTTCTGTACTTTTACTTAATATTTACTTGCAGAGCTTTGTCATTAGTATTACTAGAGGCTTCAATCTGCTCTGTTTCAGAGACATTCATGCCAAAGGTACTGCCTTGCTGGATAATCACCACTTCCTTCAATATGATAACTACTTTGCCCGGCTTCATAGTAACTTGTTTTTGGTAATTCAATTTCTAAAGCATTTGTACTTTTGACAGCTACTAGTGACAATCCTTGTCTTTTAGTAGCACATATTCCCTCTTGTGGTAGTGGCATATTTTCTTTTTGGCACTGAAATATATGAGGCACAACTCTTTCTTTGAACCGTAGTATAACTTTTTAACCGTAGTATAGCCATTGTTTCATGATGTATTGAACATAATTTGTTGTATCTTCCTAAATTTGAAATAAATTCAACATTTAGTAAAACCCTGGAAGAAATTCACACCATGTCGTATATATATCATATATACCATATCGTAATACAAAATACTTACATTAAAGTGATTTTCACAACAATATATACACGATTTTGGTGATATTTCATCTCTTCTTATAACTTTACACCATTCTTTACCCATTTTCACATTTCTTGGAACAAAAAACACTTTATCTGTTGTACTTGCCAAAAGTGTAAGTAACTGTCAACATTGCAAAGAGTAAACAACACTGAATGACAATAGAGAGCTGTCACGTCATCCAAAGCGCGCGAAAAATGGGGCCTTTCAAACAGGTCAAATTTAATCGGTATTTTATATAACTTTTTAAAAATTAATTGAAACACTTTCAAAATTATTTATATTTTTTACTATGTTATACGAAGTAAAAAGTGAATTAAACAAATAAAAAAAATTGATGAAGATTCCCTATTGTTGAACAAGCTCTTTTGAAATTCCAGTTTCTTACCCAGCATTACACTAGCCCCATCAGATCAAAATGCAATTAGATTTTCTTTCAAAAATTTGTCAGAAATGAAAGTGTACCGGGGCTAGTAATAACATACAAATGTCTTTTGTATAATACAATATCCTGCTTGGTATTACCAAGGGAAGTAGTTGTTTGAACATAGGATTTGTTTGGTAGTCTTAATAAGAATTAGTATTATAAAGCTACGAAAAGGTTTAGTATATTATCTTGAATATAATATATTCAATATGTAAATATTCAGGCTGCATTTCATCTTTTATATTTTTATAAGTACTATTAAGTTTTTTATGATAAAATAAGGTAAATTATTGTTAGTTTATGTTAAAGTATAAACACAAAATATAAATTAATAAATAAAAACGATAACAAATATTGGTCTATGTTTTTATTATAGATTAGGATAGTGGAAACTGTCAAAAGGTTATTTAAAAAAAACTAACAATGGGCTGGCGGTTTTATAAAAAATTAACAACGGGCTCGCCAATTTATACATAATTTAACAATGGGCTCGCCCCCACCACCCCACTCAAGCACACTACTGCATATTTGCCGGATTTTTCGAGGGGGTCAATTTTGTCTCTATCATTAAATAATATGTGGGATAATTTAAAAGAATGTTTAAATGCTACTTGTAGATTTTGTTTTCGCAAAACGTTAGCTATTTGCTCGCTTGTTTTCCCAAAATACGCGAGAGAAAGTTTATTCAATTTTGGTTGAGTGTCATTGGGAAGCCATTCGCTGTAGCTATTGACCTGATAGTGTTTAATTCTTTTGTTCGTTTGTTAGCGGTAAGAGGTAAAAGGCTCGATGTATTATGGAATGATACGCAGCTATTTTATGTTTTAGCAGATGATTTGATGTGAAGGGCATTGTACAATTCTTCATTGTACACTATTCGGTTTTCTATACGGGGTGGGCTATTTAACATGACCACCCCAAATATCTCCGTTACCTTTAGTCACGAAAAAAATGAAAAAAGCGAATTTTATTGATTTCGAAAGGCCGACACGGTGGTTAAAAATTCTTTTTTGTAAAGGTCACAGTTTAGGCGTCCTCAAGGTCATCAATGGTTTTTCAAACGGGAACATGACATTTTTGTATCAAGACATTGTAGCTACTATTCAGATGAATCCAGTGAGCCATGATATCATGACCTTGTAATGATTTGACAAGTGTATCAATTGAAAATAACTTGAATAACCGTATCGAAAATGGTATTGCACAGTCAAACAGAGAAAGTGGTTATGATTCCCATTCATGGTGAGATCAAATGGTAGGAACTATGTGCGAGCGCAGGAACTTTATGCACAATCTTATCCTGACAGAAATCATCTTTCCGTCGATGTTTCGATCGAATTCATTTATTCCGATCGAATTCATTTATTCCGTGAAAGGGGCAGTGTTAATTCATGCAAAAAGAAACGTCAAAGGTCAAAATATTATGGATCGCCGGATTCGTGTGAATAGTGGCTACAGTTTCTTGATACAAAATAACATGTTCCCATTTGAAAAACCATTGATGACGTTGAGGACGCATAAACTATCACCTTGACAAAAAAGTATTTTTAACCACTGTGTCAGCCCTTCGAAATCAATAACATTCCCTATTGGCATTTTTTCCGGTACTCTAAAGGTAATGGAGATATTTGGGGTGATCACGTTAAATGGCCCACCTTGTATATATAAAATAAATTCAATTTTGTTGTTTTTATGAATTAAGGTTAGGTCAAAAAAGTAGATTTGTTGTTGTTTTCTACCTCGAGAGTGAATTTTATTTAGAATAATCTAGACCTGTGGTTTGTTGGAACAGTTGGTTATTAAATTTAAAATAATTATGGTTGGCACAGATTTCTAGACACTTAATCTGTTTTTGTTAGGTGGTTGTTGCAATTAGTTTTATCGAGTAATTTTTTAACAATTTCGAGGCATTCTTTAGTGGGTTTATTAGAAAACATGTTTCTACCATTGGTTGTAAGATTTCGCACACAAGACTAAATCTGAAAATATTTTTTTTCTTTATTAAAAGCCACGTTTTTATTAAAATCCACTAAAAAGGAGAAAATATTTTGTGTCCGGGTTGACAATGAATAAACGCATGGAGCCTCCTCGAAGAAAACGTAAATATATTTAACGCTCCACGCGTTTATTTATGGTCACCTCAAAAAAAAGTACATATTTAATTCTTTTTGTGCATTTTAATAAAAACGTTGTTTTATAGAAGAAATTTTTTTTTAAGAAGTTAATTCGATTTTTAATGCCGATTTTAAGGGGAAAAGTTTATAAGATAAGACTTATAAGATTCTTCCAAATATTGCGTTGTAACTTTATTTATAGCCATTTAATGGATAATGTAGGAAAATGTAAAAGAAGTTTGGAATAATAGGAAATTAAGTCGGCATACTTGTATAATAAAGGACATTGCTCATGAAAAATATGTTTTATTAAAATATACTATAAATTAGACTATAGAATGCAAAGAGGATGCGAACGTTTCGTCGTGATAATCCATACTTCATTCTTAATGCTTAAGTCATTGACTAGAAAATATCCTTCACTAGTCGATACTTGAGTTTTATTAAGTGTTTAGATTTATATAACTTAATAAGTTATATTATATTTTTACAAAATTAATGGTAAAAACATAGTGAATTTTTCAATCCAGTGTTTATAAACAAATTTGTTCAAATGTGTTCAAATTTGACATTTGAACATTTGACATAACAAAAATTTCGATATTTTGTCAGTTCAATAAAAAATATCTGATTATCTAATTTATATACAGGCTTTAAATAACAATCTTTGATTCAGTGTTGATTCAAAGAAATATTGATTACAGACAAAATAATAGACAAGGTCGGTTTGTGTTCTATTTTGCACAAAGATTGTGTTCTATTTAAACGCAAATACAATGTGATATTAAAAATATGCTTCTAGTGTATTAATAATTTTTCTCGTGGAAAGCAAGTTTTATTACTCTCGTGGAAAGCCAGTTTATTAATAAATTTCATTACTCATGAAATGTTTATTACAATAAAAATAATTTTTCTCTTAAACTCATATTTTTTCTGTCTGTTTATCCAGCCAGACATAAAATATAATTATAAAATTATATAATAAACAACTTATATAGCCCTTATAGATTTTATAAAGATAAATTAAATTAAAGATTTTATAGGCCAGACTACAAAACCAGACAAATCCAAACAACATCAAACAAGACCAGACAAGACCAGATAACACCAGACCAAATGAGATAAGATCAGACAAGACCAGACAAGATAGGACTAGACAAGACCAGACAACATCAGACAAGATCAGACAAAACCATGCGAGATTACACAAGACCAGAAAACACCAGACAAGACCAGACAAAACGAAAAATGTCGTATATCACAAGGTGCTTCAATGAAGGTATACGACTCGATTTTGGACTACTGGATTTTGGGCATTTTGAGATTTGGATTTTGGGCTCATCGATTTTGAACTTTTGGATTTTGGGCATTTCTACTTTTGGATTTTGAGCTCTTGGATTTTTTCGTTTTATATTTTATACTTTATCACTTTTGGATTTTGATTTAATTTTGCGCGTATGGATTTTGGACTTTTGGTAATTTGTGCTTTTATATTTGGAAAAGACCAGACATGACCAAACAACACCAGACAAGAGCAAACAAAACCAGAAGAGACCAGACCTGGCCAGCTAAGACCATACAATAGGACAATACCTGATAAGAAAAGACAAGACCAAACAAGTCCAAACAAGCCTAGACATAAACAGAGAAGTCCAGACAAACGGGACAAGACCCGAAAAGTTCAAACAAGACCAGACAAAACCAGACAAGTCTAGACAAGACCGGACAAGACTAGACAAGACCAGACAAGACCAGACAAGATCAGACAAGATCAGACAAAACCAGACAAAACCAGACAAGACCAGACAAGACCAGACAGGACCAGACAAGACCACACAAGACCAGACAAGACCAGACAAAATCAAACAAGACCAGACAAGACCAGACAAGACCAGACAAGACCAGACAAGACCAGACAAGACCAGACAAGACCAGACAAGGCTAGACAAGGCCAGACGAAACCTGACAAGACCAGACAAGGCCAGACAAGACCAGACAAGACCATACAAGACTAGACTAGACCAGACAAGACCAGACAAGACCAGACAAGACCAGACAAGACCAGACAAGACCAGACAAGACCAGACAAGACCAGACTAGACAAGACCAGACAAAACCAGACAAGAGCAGAAAAGATCAGACAGGGTCAGACAAGACCATACAAGACCAGACAAGACTAGACAAGCCCAGACTAAACCAGACAAGATCAGACGACACCAGAAAATATGGGACAATACCAGACAAAGGTACCAGAACAAATTCCAGACATGCCCAGACAAAACCAGACAAGACCAGACAAGACTAGACAAGATCAGACAAGACCAGACCAAACCAGACAAGGTCAGAAAAGATCATACAAGACCAGACAAAACCAGACAGGACCAGACAAGACCAGACAAGACCAGACAAGACCAGACAAGACCAGACAAGATCAGACAAGACCAGACAAGACCAGACAAGTCCAGATAAGACCAGACAAGGCCAGACAAGACCAGACAAGGCAACAAAAGACCAGACAAGACGAGACAGGACTAGACACGCCCAGACAAAACTCGACAAGACCAGACAAGGCCACACAAGACCAGACAGGACTAAAAAATACTAGACACGACTACACAAGGCTGCACTAAATTCCATAGGAATTAGCTAAAATTTCTGGTGGAAATCTCTGGTTACCGTACATATTCAATAAACATCTAAAAACACTAGGGTTTTGGGAAGATGTTGGTAGCAGTTTATGCAGTGGAAACACCAACTATTTAAAATCTGTGTATCTTGGGATATATAACTTCTATCAGAATATCTTTAAACCCGTTAGAAATCGTAATTTTTTTTATAACGAGGAATTAGGATTGGGCGTAGTCACTGTCTTCTTCTGTAGCTTTCGATTGTGGAGGAGGGTGTCCTAGCAAGTAGTACGCCGCAGTTAGCGCCGCAGCATGTCTCCACAATTTCTAGCCGTGTTCTTCACTTGCTCTTCACAAGTGCTCTTCACAATTTCTATTTACCTTGGGCAGTCTAACACTATATTTTTAGTCTGTTCTATGGTAAAACGCTGCTTTTGTAGATCGTGCTCGATATGTTTCAACCATGTTTTTCTCCATTTGGTAGTCGGATTCCACCTAGGCAATGTGAATGGGAGCATACTGTTGCCCATGCGAAAAACGTGTCCAAACCATCGCAGAAGGCGTTTCTGAATCTCACCCATTATTGGTAATTGACGGCTAGCCCTTTCTGGAATAACATCGCTTCGAATAAGGTCACGAATAGAGACACCTAAGATTTGTTTCAGGCATCGCTTCTAAATCACTTCAAGCCTGTTTACATCTTCAGCTAAATATTGGGATGACTAGCGTTCGGTAAAGATAAACTATTGTTGGCTTACAATTAGTGTTGTGGCGTCTATGGACTTTATTTGCGAAACTGATCCCATGTACTTAAACTCCATAACCTGCTCGTTCTGTGTGCGGTTTAGTGTTTTTATGATGATCTTGAGCCCGTCTGATTAAGCAATGTCGTATAAGCAGTCGGTCGCTTCTGCATCAGCGTCTCCGAAGATGGAGCTGTCGTCCGCAAACGTCAGGTCCGTTGTGAGTCTGCAGTATTTAATGTCCCATCGGCTCTTGAACACCCAGCGCATGATTACATGGACAACGGAGGTGAAAGTACTGAACGCCACTCCAACTCGAATTTCTTCACATTTGAAGGATTGAAAGATTTGGATTACCTTTAGTATTACGTGCTCAGTTAAGAGTATTTTTCACAATGTGGGCCGCTGTATGTAAAAAAAAGAAGAATTTGAAGTCAATAAAGACAGTGGATGAGGTGATAAATGGAAACTACTGCTATGATTTGAGAAATGAGATGCAAAATGAGATACAACAAACAAATATTAAATGAGGAAAGCTTTTATTTAGAATAAAATTTATTTGCCAAGCATTTTAATATAACTTATATGTATGTGTTTCGTGGATTAATAAAATGCCGATGATATATGAAAATGAGTGCAAAAGCGGTAGATGAAGTAAATTCAAGGGCCCATAACGATTATTTATGTGCGCGGCTGCGTTTAATGTAGAAATTTAACATTCATTGGCGCTAATGCTCGCTTCTGCATTTCTATACGAAACCTGTTTTACACGTCTATGGTATCATTAGATTTTATTGACCCACCTTCCATCGCATCGCATCGTAAATTACTCACGTTCTCAGAAACTGTGTTTCTTTATTAACAGCAAATACTTGAATATTCATAGTTTTCTTTAATCATAGTACTAGCGTTAGTTCCGCACTGTGACAGGGTCCGTTTATTGGCTTACTGTTTTAATTTAGATCTGTGCAAGGCTTCTTCTAAGCTAGCATTCTTTATCATAAGTTTATCTTCCGTTATTCGATCCTTCGTTTCTTCTAAGCAAATTAAATTTAAACGATTTTTTAACTCTCTTGTTTTTTTGACTATCGAAAGGTTATAATACAAATGAAAGTAATATACATATTAATCATTTATTATAAAATAAAATTATAAATAAAAGTTTATGTTACTATAATAATAAAGAAAACCTGCAAAAAGTTATATATTAAAAATTAATTAGAGCGTATATATTTTTCTTCGAACCCCAGTTTGAGGATCGCTTAAATATTTTAACATTTTGTATTTTACATGTCCGTAACTAAAACAGGAGCTTTACTTTCGGTTTTTTGTAAAATAGTAGCCGCTTAAAAATCCTTGGACTCAAAAACTTTTCAACATAATTTAAGTTGTATTATCAATAATAACTCTAATTTTGAAAACAATTGAGTAAAGTTTGAAACGTCATAGTTATTTTAGTTATATAGATATTATAAGCTAGTTCTAACTAAATTCTAGATTTTTCAATTGTCTATTAATTTACCAAAAATAATTTGTCCATATACAGTCGAACTTCCCTAAGTCCAATTACCATTGTTCACGAAAAAAATTGGAGTTATAGAAAATTCGAGTTACAGAAATACATAACTACAAAATTAGTAAAATTCACTTTACACAATTTATTGAAAGAAAATATGTATATATTTATAAACAAAAAAGAAATATACATTATTTATAAAATGTTATATAATTATGATTAATTAAAAATAATTATATGTTAAAAATAATTATTACTCTTATTATTTTTTGAAAAATTCAGTAATTTTTAATTGGTTTCCATTAAAAAATTCTCTACCTACAAAGTTCTCCAAAGTAGATAATGCGCGTTACACTTCTTGTCTTTAGAACACAGGTATTAGCTACAGTTATTTAAATAATTACGGATTTCTTTGTTCGTGGGTGGAATTGGTACTGTTTCCTTGCTAGATAAGACATCTTCATCTTCACATTTTGTAATCTTGTTTAAAATATCGGCATCTGTTGGATTGTCCGATATAAGTATATCATCTACAGATAAACAATCATTAAGAGACACTGTATTATTCTCGTTATGCTAATTATATGTCATAAGCGGACTTCAATTCTGACAGAAGAGATCATCTTCTTTACTACAATTTTTTTTGACTTGTTTTCTAAAGCGAGCCTTTCTGAAACAATAATTTATGGTTGCTTGCGGAATATCGATCTCTCACGCTTTTGTCAAGTTTGTATCAGCATCCCGTAAAGTAATATGTTCGAGTTGATTGTCTTCTAAGACAACAATAGTTTTTTCGGAATTCTTCTATAGTGTAATTTTATATTGTTAATAATTACTTGGTGCAGCCAAACAGATCCTAGGTTTTAACTTTGACGTCATGTGTGGCGGGACAAGAACAACAAGAATCGAATTAAGCTGCTTAGTAATTTTTGAGTGTGACGGTTTTCGGCATTGAATTTCTTGTCAAAACTAGAAAGCCATTCTTCATAAATTGCGCTTGTCATGCAAGGTTTTTTGTTGTTTCTGTATGTCGCTGGTAAAAAACGTTTATCTTTAAAGCATCGCGGATTTTTTTTATTTTCCAATCACCAACGGTTCCAGTTTTTCAATACCACACATATTGGCTTCCACCATTGCGTTGATTTCTTCTTTGCTGTATTTTCCACCGAAGTACTTTTCGCCTTTAAATGTTAATGTTTTATTAGGCAAACATTTGGAAAATATGCCAGTCTCGTCCGGGTTAAAAATGCCTTTTTCATGATAAGATACTAAAAGTTCCGGCCAGATATTGTTGCACCACTCGTCACAGTCATGTTTATTAACGTATGCACTTTCACCTGCACATGACCTTTTGAATAATATTATGCCTTTTCTTAAACCTATCGAGCCAACCTACACTAGCGATGAAATCAGTGTATCCCAGACTCTTTTTATTTTAGAGAATTAAAATTTTACTCTCTGAGCACTCATATTTGCAATTGTAGCGGCAGAGGCAAGAAGAAAGAATAAGTTTAAACTCTAAAATTTCATAAATATATAGCACCTTTACAATAACAAATAGGATACGGTTTATGATAGGCAATATCCGGCACCATAAATTTTGGAAAGTACGCAGCGATTGAAAAATTGGAGTTATAGAGATTATTTTCTATGTAAATTTTTACCATTGTACAAATTTTTACTACGAGTTATGGAAAAATTCGAGTTAATGAAAGTTCGAGTTATGGAAGTTAATTTATATGTGAAATGCTATCTAAATGTATGAATTTCTAAAAAAGTTCTGGTTATAGAAAAATGTAAGTTATAGAAGTTCGAGTTATGGAAGTTTGACTGTATTAAACTAGCCGAGACATAGACGATAAATTATGACATAAATCGAGAACCAAATTTATATTTTTCTAGATTGTAAAACTACAATAGTTAACTATCAAATTTGGTTACATTGTTAAATTTTTAATTTCTTTTGATAATTTGACAAATTACATGCAAATTTCGCAATTAATTTGGGAAATATTTATGTAAATTTGACATTTTTTGTATAAATTTATACAAATTTTATGTAAAGCAAATATCGCTAAATTTCGAAATTTATATTAAAATTTGTTAAATTACATGCAATTTGTTAAATTACTATTTAGACGATTTTTATGTAAATTTGTAAAATGGCTTAAACAATTTGTATGGTCATTTGTCAAATGATATTTAAATTAGGAAAATTCTTTGAAAATTTGGCAAATGGCTTAGTAAATTTGTGCAATATCAAAAAATTGTAAACTTTTTTTAAAAGTGGTCGGATCGCAAAACTGAATTCAAAATTGAAAGAATTTACCTAAACTTGATGAAGCAATTTTCGAAAGTTTTGCATAAATAAATGATTAAAATCTCATAAATGAATTTTTGGAGAACTTTATTTAAAATAATAAAATATTTTGTTAGAATAAGTCTTCAACTGTATTTTCAAAATTCTAAACATTTATAAAAAACATCGTCCAAATTTGGAAATGAGTGAAAAATATTTTTAGATTGAAATATTAAAATATTTTGTTAAAGTTAATGTAATAAATTTTGAAAAATTCTAGCTTTTTAATTTTCAATTTTCAATACATGTAATGCAAGTGTTAAAATAAATCGGAAGACTCGGTTGCAGTACTTAATGTATATTTATTAACTTACTATTTACAATTACATACTAATAACTAAATGAGAACTTCTTCTATATAATCAATAATTAACTTCTTAACCTCGCTTGAACTTCTTTCTTCGGCAGGCGACATGCGACATGCGACGACTCCCTTTTCCTGCTTGCGCACACACTATTTAGTTACCCCACTCTCTAAGTATTTGATGCAGTACCGTACTGGGAAATTTACACATATTCCAACAGCAAGCAATTTTATTAAAAATCTGCTCAGATAAAATTAAAGTATGTCGAAAAGCGCAAAAGAAAGAAAGAAGAAAAAGAAAAAGCGTATAAGGTTGTTATTCAGTTCATTTGCTTCTTCAACAGCTTCAAATTTTTATGACACAAAAATTCATATAAAAACTAAATAAGAACAGCTATTATCAGCTTTTCTGCGAAATTGAAAAAAAATCTTTTCTTAGCACTATCCCTTTCATTATCTAACCCGAAATAGTCGAATATTTAATTTTTGCTGAACGTGAAGGCAATTGAGATTAAAATTCTTCACAATTTTATGAAAATTTATCGAAATGTTTTTGCAAGATATTAATTAAAAAAAAAACAATATAACAATTAACTTCTACGTACCTTCATGGGATGAATCATTTTTTGAGCCGAAAACGATCAATTCTTAGATATAATATTTATTTAATATTTCACTCAGCACTCTTTGACCAACTCATCATCATCATTATCATAGGCGCTACAACCCTGTGCTACTCTTGGCCTCCTCCAGCTTCTGCCCCCAGAAATTACGATCCTGTGCAGTAGTGGACCACCTCGGGGTATCGGGGATGTAAAATGTCTATAGTTTGCAACCTCGGATACCCCGTTTTCCCAGCGCAACTTTGGCTTTCCAGGTCTTCTTGTCCTTACTAGTTTCGCCGCTAGAACTTACTTCACAAGGTTCTCTTCTCGGCTGACGTAGTTTTCGATATCTATTAGACGATATCGGCATTCTCGGTCTGCTGGGACATCTGGTGGTTATAACAGAGGCTACAGAGAGCGTTATCACGAACTGACCAAAGAATCAAACGAAATACTTTTCTTTCGAAAATTCCTAGAATGGGCTCATCTTTCTTTGACATAGTCCAGTTTTTTCAACTATATATTGCAACTCGTAGAATTAAGGTCTTGTAAGTGGTAGATTTAGAGTTTTTAGTTAGATTCCCCGATGGATTTCCTGGCTTACTCTATTTTGGCAGATTGCCGTTGATCCCAGATAGACAAACTCTTTGGTTCATTAACACATCGAGGTTACATGCATCTACTGTGAGGTTTTGCCCATGTCTTGTCAGGTGGTTGGTAGTTGACGTTACTATGTATTTTGTCTTCGTCTCGTTTACTGGTTTATTAAGAACTATTCGTGCAGCTGCTCTCTAAATTTTGACCAATGACTCCTTGGCGTCCCGAACATTTCCGCCAATTATGTCAATATCGTCAGCGTATCCAATGAGTAACTCGATCTAGTCAACCTATCGCATCACTCTGGTTGATGACGGGAACTGAGTTGATACGTCACCTTGAATCTTAATAGTGCAGAGAGCGTTTTTCATTCCTATTCGTACCTATATATATATATATATATATATATATATATATATATATATATACCTATATATAACTATACTCTTTATGATATCGTTTATTACTATCTATGCTAGCGGTTTTGAAATCAATGAATAAATGATGAATCTCTGTATTCCATTCGCAGGATTTTTCGATGATTTGTCTTCGTCATCTGGATCGAAAGTCATATTAGCAGCTGCCGATGGTATTATTTAGGTAAAATATTTGACTATATCGAGTATATAACGTTTAAGCACGATGTACAAGCAAAACACCGCTATAGTTACCGCACTCGCGCTGGCTGCCTTTTTTTTAAAGGACTCTATATACTTAAACAGCCCGATCTTTCACTCTTCGGGCATGACTTCGCGATTCCATCTTACCATTAGCTTATGTTCTTCAGCGACCAGCGCTTCTCCGCCCTACTTAAGAGTTCAGATGGTATACCGTCACTTCCAGTAAGTTGGCTGTTTCTTAGCTTTCTCTATTTCTTCTAAGAATGGGTCTTCTTGGGGAGTTTGGAATTCTCTTGTCTTTACTAATTATTCCATTCTTGCTCCGGTGCGATTGTTTGGTTGAAGAGCTCGTCAAAATCCTTTGGCCACGTTCCAAGTGTTCCTGCTTTAACACTGATAATATTGCCAGCTTTATCCACATAATGATACTCACTTTAAACTCATTGCGAACTTTGTTTAGTTTCTGATAAAATTCCACTGTCCTTTCATCCGCTGGCAGCAACTATTTCACCTACCGAACTATTTTTGAATACCCGTTTATATGCTGTGTTTACGTGCTTTTCTTCACTTCTAAGATATTTGCATGTTTCCATAGTTGTTTTTGTCCTGTGTTTTGTAGTAGGGCCTTATACGGCGCGTTCTTCCTAGGAGGTGATTCTTTACATTTGCGGTCAAACCAACTATTCCTGGGCGAGGGTTTGGAGAATCCCAAAACTTTTTCCACTTTTTCCGCTGTTTTCTCTATTATCGTGTACATCGTGTTATCGTTTCCATTTGTCTTCAGTATTGTCTCCATCGTTTTCTTGCTCTTTGGCCAAGTTAGATCTGATGGTTTCCGTGAACCTTTTCGCGATCACGCTATCCTTTGACCAACTCTAACGTGAAATGGCGGTAGAACATAGTACCATATTGAATTTATACCCAAAATTAGGCATAATCACGAGAGCTTTTATATCCCTCAAAATGATCGCACAGATCGTACCTAATATAAAATTAAAAATTATCAAAAGCTAAAACTTAACTTTCTAAATTTTGGCCAGCTTTTTTGGATTTTAGCGGTGCATTAGCCTTGCTCATGACAAGATAAATGTTGAGATAAAATGCGGTTTTATTTTCAGAAAATTCTCAATTTTTCGCAATCATGAATTATGTTTTCTTTATTATTTGCGTATTTTGTTAGAGGTATGTTTTGTGTTTACAAACTTTTGTGTTTTTCTGTATGCAGCTTTTATTTGAATGTTGTGTTTAGACTCGTTGAATGTGTTTCCTGTCTCATTTCGATAGGAGTAAGCTAGCGCTCTGCGGTTACCGCATTTCGACTGGAGTAGGATTTCCTGAAAGGAATAAGAGTTATTTACTTTAGTTTTTGCTTGGCGGTTTTACCAGTATTTGCTTAATACGGATTTGTGGATTAAATTGTGACTTTATTTATAAAATAATTATACTGTGTCAAACCATTTGCGAGTTTCTCAGTAAAACTGGTAATTATCGGTTGATTTATTATTGGTCAATTCCAGTTCGTGGATTAAATTGTGTATTATTTTTCATAAATTATTTAACACGTCGACTGCCATGGTAAACGACGAGTTATCTCGTTGTTTGGCAGTCCACGTGATAAGCAGTATTAAGAACATATTTGTGTTTTTCTTCGGTAAAACTAGATATTTCACGATTTTTTCTCTCGGTAGAAGTAATATCTATTAATATTTGTGCTATTTCTGAAACTTCTTGGTGGTTAGTAAGAGTTCACAGCGAAGCTATAGTTTAAATTACGGTTTGTTATGAGCCTTTAATTCCTAGAATGGAAACGAAAATTAATTAAACTCTTTATATAATATATAACAAGCGTTGTCATTCAATAATTCCTGGTATATCACAATGCGTATTGTGAGTTTTCTAAACCTCGCACCCTTGTCAACGCTTTCGCCTATTTTTTTCAAGTTCATTTTCTTCAATTGATGGTACTGCTCCTATAGCACGTCTAAATAATATTGATCTTTTCAACCTTTCTGAGGTTATTTAAAACTGAGGTTAAATTTACATCTGGTCTTGTTTCTCTATTTCATGTTTTCGCTCGACCCGTATCAATCCTTGTTATTCATCTATCCATAAAAACTCGAATAAGTGGAAACGCGCTCGCATCTCTTTAGTCTTTAGAAATATAAACAATTCTTGAATCTCTAACTATAGGCCTATATTTATATTATCTAATTTGCTAAAGTCCCGAATGTCCGAATTTCTCGGGACAGTTCTGAATTTTCAGCGAATGTCGCGATTTTTTAAAACTCGGCTTTTGTTTCCGAATTTACAGCATTTGTCTCGGATAGTCCCTAAACATTGCATATTAAATTGCATATACCTATTTATATAAACAAAATGTACATTGCGAACTGAGAATACAAGCGTAATTTAAAATCCGCGCACCTATAGATAGGACATTCCCATCTATTTTTATCTTATTATTGGAAAAATTATATTATATATACACATATATACAATGTCATCGTACTCGAAGAGTAACATCGGTAGTGTGTTTATTTGTTTCTACCATAACATTGAGTTTTTGAAAATATTTGGTACGAAATACATCAGTGAAACTTTAGTAGTTTGTCAAGAATGCAATCAGAAAGTCCCAGCCTCAAAATTAAATAGATGTGTATTAAGTGAGAGTGCTGATGAGAGATAAATCTCGAGACGCGTCCATAGATGGCTATCCACTTAAGGTATCGGAAAGACATGATCTTAAAAGCAATGTCATTTTTATGGTTTTTTGTTGAGTGCAATGAAGGTGAACTGAAGCTGTAAAATAACTTACAAATTTCATGTGTGATTTGATTTGATAGTCCTAAAAAGACTCAATAATTGTTATAGAGCTCCGGAAAGGCTGAATATATTTATATATTCAGGCTGTGTTCCGTTTGTTTTAAGTGTGTATGATTATCTGTAACGTAGGATTTTTTACAGACACCAACTTTGGTGAAACTGAAACTCTAAAAAACCTAAAAAAGATAATGCGTTACTCAGACAATTAAATATTGAAATGAAAGAAAATAATAAACTACTACAAGAAATGCTGAAAACAAAAAGTGACAATAAGGTAACTTATGCACAAGCTGCCAAATATAGCAAACCTAAACCAAAAAAAGTTCCTAATATTATCATAAAAAAAAATAATACAGATAAAAAAGTTGACATGAAAAAATCCGTAGCACATTGTCTGAATAAGTATAAAACAATTGAATCTATTCTATTAAAGAAGGCTGTATACCTGGACATCTCCAGCCCATACAAAGGAGAAAATCATACGAAATCAAATAGATTATGTGCTCATCAGAAATAGATATAAAAATGCTGTAAAAGCAGTGAGAACTTACCCTGGAGCTGAAATCCACTCAGATCACAATCCTGTAATAGCAAAGGTACAAGTTAAACTAAAGAAGATCATAAAGAAACAGAACAACAACATAGATATTCAACTTCTTAAGGATAAAAAGATACACGAAGTTGTAGTTGAATTTATAAAGCAAAATGTAACAACAGCAATGAAAGAAAATGAACTACATCAAGATGTCGACATAAGATATAATCGAGCTCAAACAGTTCTGACAGCATTAGTGAAAGAAAACCTAACTAGGAAAGCAACAAAGAGGAAATATTGGATGACTGAGAAAATCATAGAGCTCATGGATGAACGCCGGACCCATAAGAACTAAAATGAAAAACAGTATAAAATCTTACATAAAACGATTCAAACAGAAATAAAAAAGGCAAAATCAGATTGGATCTCTAAACAATGTAAAGAAATAGAAATGCACGAAAGAAACTATGACAGCTTGCATATGCACAAAAAAATCAAAGAGATGACAGGAGCTAGAAAAACATTCCAAGCTAACCATGTGATCAAGAGCGCGGATGGCTGCATAATAACATATGTGAAAGAAAAAGTAACGAGATGGGAAACCTACGTGCGGGAACTCTTTAATGATGAAAGACCAACACAAGTACCAATAAGTGTAGAAGACGAAGAACCTAAAATAATGAAACATGAACTCGAATATGCCCTCAACAGTATGAAGCCAAGAAAGGCTACGGGGCCGGATCAAATACCAGCTGAGATATTAAAATTATTCGATGAACACCTAATAGATAGTCTCCTAGACCTGTTTAACACAATATATGACACAGGCATCATACCGAAACAATGGCTTTTATCGACATTTGTATTGATCCCTAAAAAAGCAAATGCTAGAGAGTGCACAGATTATAGGACTATTGCACTTATGAGCCATGCACTAAAAATCTTTCTAAAACTCATCCATAAAAGAATTTATCGAAAACTAGAAGAGGACATAAGTGATAGCCAATTTGGATTAAGAGAAGGGCTTGGAACAAGAGAAGCACTCTTCGGAATAAATATTCTTTTACAAAGATGCCTAGACATAAATCAAGACCTGTTTGTGTGCTTCGTCGATTTCCAAAAGGCTTTCGATAAAGTTCAGCATGACAAATTACAACAACTAATACTTAGAAAGAATTTAGACCGGAAAGACGTCAGGATAATTACCAACCTATATTGGGGACAAAGTGCAGTTGTAAAAATCGAAAATGAACTGACAGACGAAATAGAAATACGCCGCGGAGTTAGACAAGGCTGCATCCTATCCCCGCTATTATTCAACATATACAGCTATATTTGAATATATAGCTATACAGCTATATTTGAAGAAGCTTTGTTAGGAGAACCAATAGGTATAAACATAAACGGAGAGGTAATAAATAACATCAGATATGCCGACGATACGGTATTATTGGCAGGTAGCGAAGCAGAACTACAACACATACTCGAAAGAGTAAACCACCAATGTGAAGCTTATGGACTTCAAATGAATCTTTCAAAAACTAAGTGTATGGTAGTTTCTAAGGCACATAACCAACAAGTGCAACTAAATATCAACAATACCATAATTGAAAGAGTAGATTCCTACAAATATCTTGGAACCGTGCTAGACAAAACAAGCGACCAGGCAGGTGAGATATGAAGAAGGGTGGAGATAGCAAGATCAGCGTTTATGAAAATGAAAAAGTTTATTTGTAACAGAGACACTAATATAGAATTACGAATTAGAATACTACGTTGTTATGTGTTCTCTACCCTGCTATACGGAGTTGAAGCCTGGACCCTAAAGAAACCTGAACTAAAACGGTTGGAAGCGTTCGAGATGTGGTGTTATCGCAGAATGTTTAGAATATCCTGCAAAGATAAAGTCACCAACAAACAGGTACTTGAAAAGGTAAAAAAGGTATGCGAAGTCGTGCTGACCATTAAGAAAAGGAAACTAGAGTATCTAGGCCATGTCATGAGAGGCCCCAAATATAGTCTTCTAAGACTTATTATGTAGGGAAAAATTAAAGGAACCAGGAGTATTGGTAGGCGTAGAGTATCCTGGCTGAAGAACCTGCGCGAGTGGTTCAGCTGTAGCAGCACGGAACTGTTCAGAACAGCGGTGAACAGGATAAGAATAGTCATGATGGTGTCCAACCTCCGGTAGGAGATAGACTGCAAGAAGAAGAAGAATTGAATCTAAAAAAGTGCAATATAAGAAAAATAATGAAGTGATAATAAGTTGTATGAATGAACAAAGTGCTGTGGAGTTAGAAAAAGTCCTGTAAATAAGTTATCAGATGTGTGTACGGTACAAAAAGAGAGTGAAACATACAATAATAAAAGTAGTAGGAATAGAATTGGTGAAACCATCCTACGTTACAGATAATCATACACACTTAAAACAAACGGAACACAGCCTGAATATATAAATATATTCAGCCTTTCCGGAGCTCTATAACAATTATTGAGTCTTTTTAGGACTATCAAATCAAATCATACATGAAATTTGTAAGTTATTTTACAGCTTTCAGTCCACCTTCGTGGTACTCAACAATAAACCATAAAAATAACATTGCTTTTAAGATCATGTCTTTCTGATACCTTAAGTGGATAGCCATCTGTGGATTTATCTCTCATCAGCACAGCTTTGCTTCCATGAACAATAATTTGTAAACCAATGACTTGAAAACCCATCACGCTGTAAAATAACTTACAAATTTCATGTGAGATTTGTTTTGATAGTCCTAAAAAGACTCAATAATTGTTATAGAGCTCCGGAAAGGGTGAATATATTTATATATTCTGGCTGTGTTCCGTTTGTTTTAAGTTAGTAGGAATAGATATATCTTTGAGAAAATGAGCAACAAATCTCTAGAAGCTGACAACAATATAATAAATTTTAGTAACTTACAATCAAGGTGTAAAATCATACATTCATATAAAAGCAAAAAATCCAATTTACAAATTGTACTTATGGAAGTGACCCGAGAAATTTATAAATGCATTAAAGATATTAAAAGTAAAATTTTTGTTGGATACCAAAACTGTAAGACATATGATGAAATTAACCTAAGACCATGCTACAACTGTGACAGGTTTGGTCACAGTAATAATATATGCAGGAATGATAAGATAGTTTTGAAATGTGCTGGCCCTCACAACTCAATTTATTGCAAAAATATTGCGAATTTCAGCTGTATGAATTGCATTCATAGCAATAACATATATGGAGCAACATATGATGTGAAACATATGATGTGAAAATGATTGCACAGCTGTAGAGTGCTGAAGAATAAAATAAAGAAGTATACTGCTACATTGGATTATTCGATCGACCCAGCGATACCTCGATACATCGGTAAGGTAGATATCACTCCGCAACCAAGAATGATGAACAACTCATCACTTGCTTCACAAGCGTCAATAAGTCCAAATAGAAGTTAAGGCGGCTCTTACGAATTGTGAAAACAATACTGATTACATAACAAGAGACGAAAATTGCTCTGATATACAAACTCTCAATAGTAGAATCAATATATTTCAATCATTGATAATGCATGTGAATATAAGAAGTCTTAAGAAAAATCATCAATTACTTGAAACATTAGTGGAGAGTTTGTATTTAAAACCGTGTGTGATAGTTTGTACGGAAACATGGGAAATGGAGAAGTATCAATTATATCAATTAAGAAATTATATTATTTTATACAATGATAGCAGAATTAATAAAGCTGATGGAGTAGTAATGAACCATATCATTTTAGACGATTTTAACATAGACATATTAATACCTGACAATATTATTCAGGAATTTCTAAATATAATGTTTGAAAATTAATGTTTGTCCTCCTTTACAAATGTGACTAGACCATCTGTTTCAAATTGTAATGTGGGAACTTGTATAAATAATATCCTTATCAAATCAAAGAATTTTACTTATAAATCGTATAAATTAGATAATTTATGTATTGACTTTTAGTCAGTAAAAAATATCTTCGTTAAAAGGCAGAAATGGTGGAGTTGATGAAATAAAAGCTATATCGATAAAAGCCATAGTGGAAAAGCTTGAATCACCTTTGACACATATATTCAATTTATGCATTGAAACTGCTATATGGCCTGATTCATAAAAAGCGGCAGAAATTATTCCAATATTTAAAAGTGGAGCTATACATTCGGCAAAAAACTAAAGACCATTATCTTTTATTTAGAATATAGCAAAACTATTTGAACGTATTATATACAATAGAATACAGGACTTTATAACGAAGTATGATATTCTAGCTCATAACCAATATGGATTTGTAAAAAAATAAAAGGGACTACAGATGCAATAGAACATATATCTAATATTATATACAATAATTTAGATAACAGTACACCTATAATTGCTACATTCCTTGACCATGCTAAAGCGTTTGATACAGTCAATTCTAGACTATTGGAAAAACTAGAGAATTATGGAATTAGAGGTTTAGCAAATAACCTAATTCGAAGTTATTTAAGTAAAAGAAAACAAAAAGTTATGGTAAATAATTATCTAAGCAGTACAACAGATATTACGACTGGTGTACCTCAAGGAACTATTCTAGGACATTATTTTTTGTACTGTATGTCAATGAGCTGTTAACATATCTTAATAGGAAATAAATAATATCTTACGCGGATGATACTGCTATAATAGCTACTGGAAATACATGGTTGGATACACTAAATAAATTGAATAAATTATTAAATTCGGTAGCTAATTGGCTAGCAGAAAATAAACTATCACTGAATATAACCAAAACTGTATTTATAACGTTTGGTAACTATCGCAACAGTATTCCGGAGGAGATAAATTTACAAATAAATAATATTAGCGTAAAGCCTGAACAGAGTTGCAGTTACTAAGGTTTAATTTTTGATTATAATATCAAATGGAACAAACACGTCGAATATTTAATATCTTAAACTAAGTATCTTATTTTTAGCTTTTCAAAAATAATGAACACGAAAACTCTTCTCATGATTTACTATGCACTATTCAACAGCCTAATATCATATCATACCATTATTCCATGGGGTGGAGCATATAAAAGTAATTTACAATTAATAATGCATGTGCAATATAGAATACTAAGAATAATAAATAAAAATCGTGATATAGATGTAAAGAAAATGCCATTAAACATCAATCAACTTTTTATTAAGGACTGTCTGACATTCCACCATTGTAATTTAAGAGATGAATTTATATGTTCCGATAGTATTACTAGGAATATGCAACTACCTTTACAAAAAAGAAAAAAGGGTATTAGTTCAAAAAATAGCATTGTAGTAGCATACAAAAACTTCAACAAGCTGCCAAATACCTTAAAGTAGAGTATCCCAAAGGGCGGGTCGCGACCCGGTACCGGGCCACGAAAAAAAAAATACATAGAAACTCTAAAAAAATGAGCTTTTTGATTTAGTTTATTTATTTTCACGAAAACGTAAAATATGACTGAATAAATTTAAATTGACATTATTTAATAAATTAATTGTGTGCAAATATACATTATATTTTTATACTTTCTGGGAATATATCAAACTATTCTTGAAAGAAACAATTAAAAACAAATTACGTCCCAAAATGCTGCGACTTGCGAGAGAACACAAACTTAAATTATTTTTATTTTAATTGTTATAAACTAGTACTTATTCATTATTCTTTGTAAACTGTTCAGCTTACAATTAGCTATCATTTACGAGTTGCCTATTTCTTGCAAGTTAGAACATGTAAACTGCATTTTTGATCATTGTCGCTTTTTCGAATTTTGGCTTTTCTGTCAGCAGGAATATAAAGCCCCTTGTGACGACATACAAGTGTGAAGCAGGCTTATAAACACTGGTTTTTCTTAATAATATATTTAGAAATCGATTTGACGCAGACCAGATTTAAGAATAAAATTTTCATCCTTTTCTCAGCAACACTCTTTAATTTTTATTATACATTTATATTTATTTTATTTATATATACTTACTTTTTTTTTGTAATGCTGTTTAGCATTGTTTGCGTGCAATCTTTGTTGGAGCTACTTTTGTTTTACCATTAATGGAATGATCCATTGTCTATCTTCTTTCATTTTAACTAAAACTCATAAAAAATTATTTGTACTGGGTCACTAAGAAAAAATATTAAAATAACCGGGTCACGAAGAAAAAAGTTTGGGAAACGCTGCCTTAAAGGTCTTAAAATATGGCAAATGTAATATTAAACTTCAAATTTAAAGCTGCGTGAGGGAGAACATAGACTAGATTTTAAGATAAAAATTTGAACTGCAGTTGTTATTTTACGTTGAAAATGTTTATATCTACCAACTTTTTTCTAATGTTTTATATATACCGTGCCTATGTACAGGTAATTTGTAATTACCTCTATAGGAGTTAATATTGTATATATATTTCTTATATCTGCATATGTACTTATCTGGTTGAATAAATAAATAAATATATAGATGTGTGTGTATATACTGCTCAAAGCAATTAGCGGGTCAGTAATTTTTGCCTCCATGAAATTCAAACGGGAAATTACATGCAAATAAAATTAAGAACATCTGAAAGACGCTATATTTAATGGTATTAATTGGCACACATGAAAGTGTCAGCATAACGTACTTTTAAAGTACCCGTAATCATTAACTACAACTACCAAAACCAAAGTGCAAAACGAATTTAAATTAATTGATAAACTAACTTAAACTTAAACTTAACTTTTTTACATAAAGTAGTAACGGGTATGTGTTCCCATAGCACGAATAACGCACATAACTTCGCAAAAGTCTTAGAAATTTTTGTGTTATAGCGTACCAATCTTCAATAAGAGCCGCCGTTAGCTGCTGGTCTGAGGAGCATGCTGGCGACCACGAACACGTCTGTCGAGAATATCCCAAACATGTTCTATGGGATTTAAATCGGGGCTAAACGCAAGCCACACCATTGTTTAAATTTCCAGTTCTTGTAGGAAGCCTGAAGTGATTCGCGCAGTATGTGGTCTTGCGTTATCCTGCATTAATAAAAAAATGGACCTATTCCATATGCCACAGGTACAAAATGTTTTCCTAACACAATGTCAGCATAGATATTAGCATTGGAATTACAACATTGTCGGTTCTACAGTCGATACTAATCTCACCCAAAACCACAACTGAACCACCTCCAACACTTTCGACTTCCTGGCAACTGCGTAGCGTTCTCTTGGGCGTCTGTAAACATGTACTGGGCCATCGCAACGAGTAATACGGAACCTTGATTCATCCGTGAAGAGCATATACTTCCATTGTCGTAGTTGCCATGCTACATGTTCACGAACAAAATTCGCCTTTGTTATTCTGTGGCGTCGTGTCAAATAGAGTTTTCGGACAGGTCGTCTTGTCCTCAAATTTGATTCCCTAAACCTATTTATAATTGTCTGGTCTGATACAGTGACCCCATGCGTCGTCCGGAGTGACCTTATGCGGAAACTAAGAAGTCTTTAGCTGTAGAAAGTCTATTGCGAAGACTCAAAATCAGTAAAAATTGGTCTTGATTTTGAGTTGTTTTTCTTTTGTGACCTTGTCTACTACGCCTGGTATATTAACCTCTATCCAAGTACCTGTTCCACAATCCCTGAATAACAGAGAGGCTTACTTTTAAGTTTCTTGAAACAAGTCATTTTCAATTAATGTTCGTTGATATACCTAATTTTCAGTTAGCTTAAGTCAAACAGTTGCAAATATTTTCGTCTCTAGGTATATTTATCTGAAGATACATTATTTCACTTTAGTTTTAGTAGTTCTTGTTAATTATAGCTGATACTCATGAAATATGCGATGCTTATAATTCCCTATGTGTCAATTAAAACAATTAAATAGATCGTTTTTTAGATGTTCTTAATTTTATTTGCATATACGGGTACGGGTATGGGGGAGTCTCTCCCTAGACAATAATATAAACGATATGTTTAGTAATGATTGTCCTGAAATGACATGAATGGTCAGTAATTAATAACCAAAGAGTTTTAAATCTTCCTCTAGCGTGTTATTTATAATTAAGTAAATAGATTTATATCTCCTAAACCACATGATTTTGTGACTAGGCGATTCACATGTATTAATTTAACAATATTTGCACAATCTGTCATGTATTTGCATGATAGACATACGGATCTAAATCATTTCAGTACATAGATGATCGACCTTATTTTAGAAAAACTTTATAAAGTAGGCCTAAATAGGAAAACTCTACTTAAAGCTCTACAAAAATTATATTTGGGAAATAGAGTTTGTTACATATGCCTCAATGGTTTTATATTAACTGAATTTTTGGAAACATCGAGTACTCAGTTTCGAACTTGGTCGAGTTCTAACTTGGGCCCATTATTATTCATTATCTTCATTAATTAACCTGAAGATGAATTGAATATCTTACATTATAATATGCAAGACTTGAAATCTAACAGAAAATGAAAAATCGATGATTTAAATATTTATATAAAACAACAAAATAAAGTCACTCTAATAACCGCTGATTGTCTTGTGCTAACAGAAAAGTTTTTAAGGGAAGGCGAGGAGAAGTTTATGAACATCGATGGTTACAAACTGGCCTCATGTTACACGAGGTCCAATCATACCAAGGGTGGATCTTGCATTCTCGTAAAACAATACATCGATTATCTAATTAGGCTTGACTTTGCACAAGAGAATTTCAATTTCGATTTTCATTGTAGTAGTATTGAAATACTTACCCAATCGCTTATTATTATTAATGTGTATAGATCCCCAAATAGTAACATTGAAAATTTCTTCCTAATTTTAAAAGAAACATTATAGTCATGCAAATAAAAAAAATCATTCATGTTGGGATTTCAACATTAATCTACTAGATGTCGACAACAACAATGTTATTGAGTTTAGCAATTTATTAAAATCATTCAATTTGGCTTCTGAAATTACTGAACAAACTCGCGTGACCGTAAATAGGTAGTGTCAACTTAATAGATAATAGTACAGAATACAATAGAATACAATGCCTCTATTATAAACTTTTCATTATCTGATCATTATGCACAACAAATGTCTTTTTGCACAATAATTCCATATAAAGAACATAAAATTCAATTTACAGAAAAACTAATAAAGACACGTTGGAACTCATTTAAGATGCTGTTATGGAAGCACACATCAACAACAAGCAAACAAATATCACTGATGTTAATACAGCGTATACGATACCCTTCATCCGGCTCAGCTACACATTTAATTTATTCTGTCCAAAGAATAAACATAAACAGAAAGATAAAAACAACCAATAACCGTGGATTTCGGATGAAATATAACAAAAAAGCAAAATGAAAACAGGAATGTATGATAATGGAGTGGACGCACACTTACAATGCATTTTGTGCAGACCTAAAATGATTAATTCGCCATGAAAAAAGGAATGTAATTCTAAGTACATTTCTAATTCCACAAACAAAACTAAGGCAGTGTGGTCAGTTGTGAAGCAAGTTACGCAATCCAATGCGACCCATACAAATTCAAACTTAAAGATAATTCTGAAAATAACGATTGGAATGACTCAAAATCTCTAATAATTTGAATATATATATATATATATATATATATATATATATATATATATATATATAACGTGAGTCCAAAAATTTCTTGGAATCCACTCTTGCCATGAATTTGATGTAGGTCGTTGAAACATAAAAAACACATAAAATTAAACAAATTGTCAAATGTCATTTTTAAGTAGCTGTCAGTGCTCTTGAGGTTATGTCGCATTGTTTTTAGTGTTCACCAATTCAACAATTAAGTTCAACAATTTCATTAGTTATAAATAAAACGCCTTCTCATAAATTTACAAAGATTTATTTTATTGTGTTGTGAATTATAAAATTAACAAAGAAGAACAAACGTTACAACAGATGTTGAATGTGTAGTCCATTTTCACAAATACACAAATTAATTCGACGTTTTATGTTATCGAACATATTTTGTAATACTGTGTTGTCTATCTCTTCATATTTTATTATTACATTGTTTCGCAGAACTTCTACTGTATGCACTGGACTGCTGAATCCTGAATTTTTTAAATATGGAAAAAGAAATAAGTCCAGAGGAGTTAGATCACAAGAACGTGGTGGAAATCGGTGTTTGCTCGGTGTTTTGTCGTCGAAAAACTCCTTAAGATAATGTAATGTTTCACGGACAATGTGCGGTCTAGCAGGATATTGGAAGAAGCTATTTTGGAGTTCATCATCCTAAAGTTCGTTAATAAATTGCTGCAAAATAGAGACTCTGTAAGTGGCAGCGATTAAATTACCATAGAAAAATATTGGACCGATAATTCTGCGTCTTGACATTGCTAACTACACGCCAGCTTTGATGGGATGCTGTGGGGTCTCTCTAGATAGATAGATAGATTGTAGATATGGTGGTGACGACTTGTACTGCGACCTTTACAGATCTATTGTACCCCACCCTCTTCCTCCAAGTGTTGGTGTACTTACCCATTTAGAGCGCCTCCTCTAATCCTGATTCCTTTAGGAATCTTAGGATCTGGGTGGGATTCAAGGCCTGCAGCTCCTCTGTGTTCAAGCAATGAGCCCCAAGGTACATCTGTCTCTTGCGGAGTAATGCTCCGCAGTCTTTGAACAGATGTATGGGGGTTTCCTCTGCTGAGCCACAGAATCTGCATCCATCATCCTCCTCTAGGCCTAGGGCCTTGAGATGTTTCCTAAGTCTGCAGTGTCCCGTCAGGGCTCCTGTCAGAATTCTGAGCTTGTTCCTGCTTAGTTTCAGGCAAGCTTTTGTTCTCTTCTGGTTAAAAGATCCCAGCATCACTTTGGATTGCCTTAGCCCTGGAAGTTCTTTCTAGGTTTTTATCCATTTTCCTCTTATTTCTTCATCTAAACTTTTGCGGATGGTGTTCACGCTCATACCGCAAAAGGGTTCCGGACCTACAAAGGGGCTACTGGATCCCTTGTTTGCTAGGTGATCAGCTTCTTCGTTTCCGTCTATACCAGTGTATCCTGGTACCCAGTATACCGTTACTTTATTATCCCTGCCAAGCTTGTTCAGCTTCCCCACACAGTCCCATCCGTATCCCACAGTAGTTTGGATCTGATGGTGTATGAGCTAATGGTCTTGATGGCTGCTTGGCTATCTGACAGGATAGCAATTCGTTTTTTGCGGTAATTCCTGTCGAGGTTAAACTGTACACATCTTTCGATTGCGTGTACCTCTGCTTGGAAGATACTTGTGGATGTTCCCATGGATTCGAAGTATCTGATACGAGGTCCAAACACTCCTGCACCAGTGCCTTCCTTTGTCTTCGAACCATCTGTATACCACTTGATGGCATTTGGCTCTATGTGGTATGCTGAGGATTCGTCGCTCTAATCGGCTTTACTACTACACATTGCTGTGTAGTTTTTCTCGAAGTGGTATTTGCATACCATTTCGTCTTTTGGTACTTCCAGCCAGGGGATCTTGGCAGCGAGGCTGTTTCGGTCTCTGCTCCCGATTATTTTACCTCTGCCCATTCTTTCCTTGCTCAATCTTGCGATCGCCGATCTGGCGGCGCTCTCCACCACAAGGTGCAGCGGAGTCAGATCCAGCAGCAGCTCCAATGCTGCTGTCGGACACGACCCTATCGCCCCCGTGATGCAGACACACGCCAGTCTTTAAATCTTCTCAAGCTGTTTCCTCATAGAGGCCAGCTTGATTCTACTTCCCCACGCAACTGCCCCATAAGTGATTGCAGGTCTCACTATCATGGTGTACATCCATCGCAGGATAGTGGGGTTACAACCTCACGTTTTTCCTGCCAGATTTCTGCACACTATTAGGGCGCGTTTGGCTTTACCTACCACTGCCTCAGCGTGTCTATTCCATAGGAGTTTGCTATCTAGTGTGATACCCAGATACCTTATCTCCTGTTGGTATTCTACTACTGCCTTCCCATCTATGAGTATGGGATCTAGGCAGTTTAGTTTTCTCCTTCTAGTAAATGGTATCACCGTGGTTTTGCTCGGGTTGAGTTTCAGTCCCACTGTTTGACACCATCTACTAGTTACGTTGAGGCCCCTCTGAACAATTTCACAGAGCGTTCCCTCAAATTTCCCTCTAGCCATTATGACTATGTCATCGGCGTAACCTTGACATTTGATGTCTAGGTCGTTTAGCCTAACCAGTAGTTCATCAACTACCAGGCTCCACATTAGCGGTGATAGTACACCTCCCTGTGGGCACCCTCGAGTTGTGGAGATCTTAATGGTGTCTTTTCCCACTTGTGTCTGCGCCGTTCTAGTTCTCATCATTTCTCCCATCCACTTTGAGATAGTGCTGTCGATATTCCTTCTTTCGAGGGCCGCCCAGACAGCCTCGTGTGAGGTGTTGTCAAAAGCTCCCTCTATATCCAAGAAGGCACATATCGCTACTTCCTTTGTCTCTAGTGCTGCTTCTATTTCGTTTTTCGGCTGATTCACGGCGGTTTCTGTGGATTTCCCTGCTCTGTAAGCATGCTGACTCCTGTGTAGTGGTGTACCTACCAGCACTATAGTCCTAAGGTCATTATCAATTACCTTCTCCATTGTCTTTAACATAAAAGATGTTAGACTAATGGGTCTAAATGACTTCGGTTGAGTGGTGTCTTTCTTCCCCACCTTCGGTATAAATACCACCTTAGCCCTTCTCCATAGCTCCGGTATATATCCGAGCGCTAAGCTACTTCTAAATATATTTAGAAGATACGGCATTAGTTCTGGAACTAATCATCAGATTTTTTTCATCCTCCGTGAAGGTCCCATCCGGTTTCTTGAGAGTGGTTCTCATTTCCACTCTATCCTTCGCTAGTGCTTTGTGCAGTCTAGCTGCCACCGGCGTGGGTTCTATGTTTTCACAGAAGGTCCTAAAGTTTTCCCTTTTTGCCCTTCTGATCTCTTTGTTGTAGGTGGTAAGCACCTCAGAGTATTCTAGCCAATTTCCGTATTGCTTGGCTCTGTTGAAAAGCCTACGTACTTTTGCTCTTAATGTAGACAAGTTTTTGTTCCACCATTTTTCGTCCTTATGCTCCTTCACGGTTTTTACCGGGCAGCTGGATTCAAATGCCGTGGTGATTGCTACATTTATTTCTCCTACAGCCTGCTCCAGCACGGTGTAGTGTTTGATACTACCCCGCACTGTCTCCTGCTCTAGGTTTTCTTTTAGTTGGGAACTAAACATAGGCCACACAATTTGTCTGGGGTGTCGAATGGGGGTGTTTTCCTCACTCGCTCCTTCCAGCTAAAACTCTATGATCCTATGATCTGACATTGAGGGCTCACTTGAAACCCTCCACTTTTTAATTAGTTTACTTACGTTAGCGCTACCTACCGTAATATCTAGTACCTCATTTCTGACTTTAGTGACAAATGTTGGTGTGTTCCCAACGTTGTACACAATTAAGTTCTCTTCTAAAAGTTTTTTTTTCACTCACCCCTCTTATTAGTTTCCGTGCTGCCCCACATCTCATTGTGTGCGTTCGCGTCACATCCCAGGATGAGTGTTAGCCTTCTCCTAATACAGTGTTCCACCAGATTTTGTACTTCAATGGGTGGTATGCTGTTACCATCGCCAGGGAAGTATGCTGATGCGACCACTACTTCGCGGTGGAGACCCTCGGTCTTGATGAGGGCCTGAATCGGTACTAAATCCCGCGTTAAAGACATAAGTAATTTATGCTATTTCTTACCATAATGCAAGTTCTAGGGGAGACCTCACGGCTGTCCCATACCAACTTACATTTCCTGTTGCTAAGGCCTCTGATCTTACCTCCGTAGGTCCAGGGTTCTTGAAGCAGCGGTAGCCCTAGATGCTGCTTGGTGAACATCCTAGCCATCACAGCTGAAGCTGCTTTGGCATGATGGATGTTCACTTGGGCTATTTTGGTGCGCCTGCTGGTCATTCTTGTTTTGTGACAGGAGGCGGCAAGTCCTCCTCTGTCCCTACAAGAACATCTACCTCTGCCTCTGTAGACATGGCTGGACTGCTCATGTCTACGAGTGTGAGGTCAAGGTCGTCTTCCCGGGAATCCGGACTGGCTTCCTTGTTCTGTGTGTCGGTTAGGTCCCGCACACATGGATTATTTTTACTTTTGGAATTCATATAAATCCCACGAGTAGCAAGGGAACTATAGGTTCACCACGTCAGAGCCCTGCTTGACATGGTAAGGCTTGATATCCTCTGAGGTCGCCAGGTATCAGAGGGGCTCCGTTAGCGATGGCCGGTTGCCCTTGGCCACCAACCAGTCCTTCCGGCACGGGTCGCATGACACCTTGGATTAAGGGTTTGGAAGTTCTTGGTTGTTCGCTCTCCGCTGACCGCTCCGCTGACCGCTGGCCGGAGTTGTACTCTGGTCGGTAACGTCTAACGGTTTGTTGCGAAACTAAGCCCTCACACCACGACAAGGTGACTTCCAGAGTGAGGGTGGGGTCTCTCTAAAAATATGTGGGTTGTCAACACTCTACACGTACATGTTTTGGGAATTAATGTGTCCGCTTATATCAGGGCTGACCAACCTTTTTGTAGTGGCGATCTACTTTTTTTGTATATATTGTTGCCAAGATCGACCAAAACGCGTAGCGGGCCACAGGGGGTCTGGGGCCATGTAGTCCCCGTATGGGGAGAAAATTGCTATTTAAAAGCTGTTTTTCATGTAAAAATAACCTAATACGAAAGTCCTTTTTAACTAGATCCTTATTCTCAGGGCTGCACTTTTAGCCGATTAATAAATTGATCGCTAACGAATTTAAGATAATATTTTTGTGTACTTTGTACTGTTATAAATTCATTGGAGTCACTTATCTCACTTTATTTTATCTCTAGTTTTATCGTTTTTAGTTATGATAGTTTGAGTATTAAGGTGGCCCTAAATATATGAACAAAATAATCTATTATATAATATTTAATAAACATTTCAACAGGAACAAAAAGTATTGAAATTTATATAATATCTGATATAAAATAACAAAATTATTAACATAATAAATACTAACATAATACTAATACTAATGAGATCGTTGGCATTGCATGGAATAAAAAGTATTCAAATCAACTTCAACTCAATGTGTGACATCAATTTTTGTGCCGTATTTGTCAAGATTGGGTATTTCTCTTTAGTGTATTTCCAAATACAATATTTGGAATTCAAATACAAATCATTTTGAAGTTTGATTATTTCCAGTTCTAGTTTATCCTGATTTGCTTCAAATATTATAGATATTTGACACGTAATTTCTCCTATGTTGAAACATCTTTTTGAGACACATTTGAAAAAAATGGTGCACTATTTTCAATCTTACCGAAATCTTCTAATCTTGTCCGAAATCTTTTTCAACAACTTCAATTTCGAGAATCATTTTGTTACGGTTGAATTGAGTAGGGTTTCTTGCGCATCGGCAGTCAACGGAAACTGTTGGAGACCGGTGGGGATGCGGCCGACTTGAGGTCCATGTAGCAACATTTGAACGTAGGCTAGCGAGAAGCGTATTTTAATTTTTACTTTATATTTATCGAAATGTATTTTTAAGTATATTCGCTCCGAGCCCAACAGCACTAGCGCCAAAGGTGACATTTTTAAGAACTTCATGACCGAAATACGAGAAAATATATTTCCTTAAAATCACTATTTATCATGTGAATGGAAAATTTCAAAGTGTGCCTGAAATGTTTTACCCGCTGGTTGTAAATATATAAATTGCATTTTGCTAACAGTTTCCGTTGCAGATACATCACTTGGCAAAATCGAGCGAATTTTCGCAAAATTTGGTCGCCCGATGAGAGAACTGGGAAACTAATTAATATTTTTAAGAAAGTCTGAGAGCAGCTGTAGGAAAATGACTTCCTGAAAACGATGCCGCAATCCGTTTTTAACTATAGATACGAACTTGTGAAGTCGAAATTCTGGAAAATTTGAATTCAGAATTTCGCAGTAAAAAATTGGATTTTTCCAAACAAATTACACATTGATTTTCTATTCTTGTCGTGTAGTTTCAGTGTGCCGAAAATGATTTCGCAGGGATTTGTTGTTTCCGGGAGGATCGTAGAGAACCGAATATGCAACTTTTTTCAATGCAACATTTCTTTGGCTGTTTTTTCAGAATATTTTAGGGCTTTCAGAAAATTTTTGCTGAACACAATTTTCCAGAAAGCGAAATAAACTCGAAAATCTTTTTCGGTACTGCGATTTCCTTCGGGTAACCAAAAAAAAATCGTGGCAAAATTTTTCAAGAAATTTATTCAATTTTTTTTTCACCATTTCAGTCGAAAAAATGTGCTCTATCGGTTTTTTTGAAATTCCTAAAAAACGGTAAACAGCAAAGAAATCATTTTCGGCACACAGAAACTACTCGACATGACGAACAAGTCAATATGTAAATTGTTCTGAAAGATTCAATTTTTCATTGAGAAATTTCAATTCAATAGATAATTAAAAACGGATTGCGGCATCGTTTTCAAAGGGTCTTTTTTATACGTACACACATACACACATAAATTATCCACGGGAAATGCATTAGTTTACGAGATCCCTACTCAAACGCCGAAATGTCTTCAAATTTTACTCAATTTAGCAGCCCATCATGAACGGATAAAGCTAGCAAATTTAATTTGCATATTTGTAATCTGCAGCAAAAACGCTTTCGGAAACGTTTTTATATTTTGCTATAACTCAAAAAATAACGATTTTAGCAAAATCGATTTTTTTATATTTTATCGTTTCCGCAATCTTGACTTCCCGGTTCGATGGTATTTTTTAATTAAATTCCTCCTAGGAATATGATATATGTTTGCCGAGTAATTTTGAGATGTTGAATCGATTGGTGAGAAGTCTCTGTGACAAACCATTAAAAAGTTATAACATCGTGAAATGCGTCATTATTTATCAAGTGAATGGAAGATTTCAAAGTTTGTCTGAAAGTGTTTTCATTGCTGGTTGTAAATATACAACATATAAATATAGATCATAGAGAGCATTTTGCTAGCTGCTTTTGTATTCCGAATAAGCGGAGTAGAATTTGTGCTTTTCATTTTGCTGGCAATAAAAAGTCCGAAAATCCAGAAAGCCCAAGTTATAATCCGACTTTATTTGACAATTCAGCGAAGATATTGCAGAGATCATAATCTTCAGTAAACCGGTAAAAAAATGTATTGAATAGGAGACGAAGTTGTCTTTTTGGCCTCTGGTGGCGCTAAGCGCAGTTATGCACGAAGCGAATAGAAGCGTGAGAAAACTAAAGATCTACTCAAAATCACACCGGTATAACAGAATAAACGTCTCAATATTAGCTGACTCCTTTAAAGAGTTGTTAAATTGCCTGGATTTATGGGGACGTCAATTTGATATTAGTAATTCTCAAACTAAGATCTAAACAGAACATCTCCGCAGGATTTCCAAGAAATTGCATTAATAAAGGAGAACAAGATGAAGAAACTGTTTTCACAGACTATGATTTCGAAGGGAACATACCTTACCTCAATGAAAAAATTGCAAACGGGAAGTCGTTTGATCCGTTTATTGAATGGAATGATCCCAACGAGTTGGTTGAACGATTATAGTTGTTAAAAAGTCTCAACAATTTGGAAACAAATCCAAGGATTATGAGATTCAAACTATCGAAAACGCTTTAAGAGAAGCCGACATAATTGAGTAATATTTGACGATGATCTTCTTAATTAACATCAGCTGTCGTAAAGGATCGAAGGTGTTATTTTAAAAAATATGTACTTATTGTAAAATAGTGATTCTATTTGTAATTGTAAATAAATATATATATTTTTATTCTACTAATAACTTGGTTTTATTTTTATCCGTAATCCTGAAACTGAAATGGTTAAGAAAAACGGTATACATTGTGAAATTATTATTTTTATTATAATTAGTAAAAAATCATTGCAGATTACAAAATCTTTTTTTCATCAATACATTTATAACATTTATATCGAGGTGGTGGGGGTCCATCAATATGAACAGCATCAGTTGGTAGATTGTAGTGTTTGTAGCATGGGAGACAGGTGGCTATATCTTCATCTTCTTGAAAATGTGATGGAAGTGCCTCCCACATTAAAAGTAGTTCCCTGGATGTTATATGTGTCACTAAATGTAGTTTATACTGATACGGCAAGCACGACACCTATCCGTTCATTTACAGAATAGAAAAAAGTTGATAGCACTTTTTAGCATCTTGATATATTTTAATTGTTAATTTTATTCGTTGAATTTTTTTAATGTGTTGTTCCTAGCATGCTTTTCTTTATACTAACCGTTCTACTGCATTGTCGACATCGATCTTAATCATTACACTGCCGAATTGATTCTATATCTTTAAATAAATTACATTTGTTGTGCGCCAATATCTCATACATATATTCTACGCTTTCAAAATGCTGGCTAGCTGAAGATGTTTGTAGTAGGTTTTCAAGCGTTGATGTGATGTCACAATCTTTTGGTAGGTTTATAAAATGTAGCAGTCACTCGTTGTAATAATCGGCAAAGTTTAAGGTTTTCAAACGTTCCAAACGATAATCAATTAATTTAAATAAACCATCTAACTTGCATACTGCCTTTTGATCTAGATCGAATTGAATCCCTCTGCTTTGTATTGTGATATATCTGCTTCTATTCCGTTTAGCTGATGGGTGGAAAGTTATGGTGAAGCTGTCGCAAGCGGATACTACGAGAAAATTGCAAGCGAGTTGTTTAATTCGTTTATTGAATGGAATGATCCTATTGAGTTGGTTGAACGATTATGGCTGTTAAAAAAGTCACAAAAATTTGGAAACACATCTAAGCATTATGAGATTCAAAACTATAGAAACGCTTTAAGAGAAGCCGTCATAATCGAGTAATATTTACGATTACCCTTAATTTAATAAAGTAATTATTTATATCGGATATAATTTGATGTGGATATACGTTTTTCAATATAAGATTCATAAAGTTTTGAGGAAATTATTTATACCTTATATAATTTAATATGAATGTGAATATACGTTTTCAATGTAAGATTAAAGTCTTAACGAGAATTCTGGTTTGGTAAACAAACTGATTAAATTCCACGTGTGACCGTTGATTAGTAGTGGTTTTACTCCTGAACTATACAAAAATATTTGTTTAGGATGTTGAGGTTTTCATTTAGATCGATAAATCCGTTTTATACTCGTAAATATATTCTGCAGTTAGTCGTCACTTACATCGCTAACAAAGCAGTCCTAAAAATTATCATGAACCTATACAATAAAATAAATAATTCTGTGGATTTTCCTGAGACGCCCGTGAAAAGGGTGTGTGACTTAACCATAGACATCCCATATAAACTGGTTGAATTAAAAAACGTTGAAACAAAGTATGGGAAGAGTTTACTAGCAAGCATTAAATTTGGAGGCGAAGACGTTTATGTTTTTCTACCAACACGATGTGCTGAGAAGATATCAGTTGAAGACGCGCGACAGCTCGTCAACCACGGTAGTGCATTGGTATACCGAGGACTGCAGACCTTCCCCGGGAAATGTAACCGAGCGTACAAGATTGAATTTTTACCTGTAAGTATTTTTGATGTTTTCATAAAATTTATTAGAGTTTGGTTTTTTCTCAATATTAAATTCTAATCGTTTTTTTATTTTTTAGTTGGTTTAAATACTGACAGAATGGATACAGTAATATGTACTCACACAGATGTTTCCAACATCGATATCTGATGGAAATGTAGATAACTATAACACCAGCAATACCGTTAGGAAATCCTAATTTTCATAGTTATAAATATGATTTAATGAAATTAAAATTATTAATGTGTGGATGCTTAAATATATTATTTTCTTATGGCACATCCTTTTATTTAAAATAAAAAACATTAATTACCCAGGGGTTGAGTGATAATAATTAACAAGGGGTAGTAAGAAATATCACATAATTAATTTTTAGTTTGAACTTGTTTCATGTAAACATGAAAATTGATTGGAAATGATATAAGCGGGTTTTATCGATGTTCAATTTATAATCCTAAACGTTATATTTTAGTTTCTAGTTTTTATTTCAGTCTTATCTAGTTTCATGTATTTAGCTTCGTCTGTCTAGTCTCATGTATTTAGTCCCGTCCATCTAGCCTCATGTATCTAGTCCCGTCTGTCCAGCCCCATGTATCTAGATCCGTCTGTCTAGTTTTGTCTCTCTAGTCTTGGTTGTTTAGTCCTGTCCGGTCTATATCCCACAATCTCATTGAATCAAGCCGTAATATGTTTGCAGTAAATTTTGTATACTCATTTCCCCGCTACCCCCGCAACTCATTTTGAATTTTCCCCTCTTGTCCGTCTAATCTAGTCTGTCTCGTCTCTCTAGTCTAGTCTTGTCTGTCTAGTCTTGTCTGTTTAGTCCTGTCCGGTTCGGTCTAAATCCTATAATCTCAATTGAATCAAACCGTAATATGTTTGCAATCAATCTTGTATACCCGCTACCTGCCTGCAACTCATTTTGAATTTTCTCCGCATGACTGTCTATTCTTATCTATCTAGTGTTGTCTGCCTATTCTTGTCCATTACATATAAATTGAGGTATAAGGCCAACTGCAATTATTTATTCGCTAATCACCCAATTAGCATCGAGATAATTAGTTTAGCAATATCTGCCGCGGCGAATGACGTCATCTACTGAGGGGTAGGCGGTCGGGCGGCTAGGACAGTAGATTGAAATCAACACAAATACGAAAAACAAAACGAAGAAATTGGTTAGACTGACATACACAAACATCCGGCTATGCTTAACCGAATACTGAAACTGTATTTAAATTAAAATCTTAATACGTTTATAAAATTAAACACGGGGTAATTTGAAGATATTAATTGACCGCACTTCATAATTTAATTGTTTCACATACGTTTACAGACAGGTTGAGACAGTATTGTTATCAGTGCTAGACGTTCGGTCCTATCTAGACGATACGATCTAAATCACAAGACAAGTTTAAGAAATTTTACATATATTTTAGTTGAATTAAACAATCCCTTATATATTTTAGTTCAGTCTCTCTAGTCTCTTTCTAACTAGTCTCATGTATCTAGCCCCGTCTGTCTAGTCTCATGTATCTAGCCCCGTGTATCTAGCCTCATGTATCTAGCCTCGTCTATCTAGTTCCATGTATCTAGTTTCATGTATTTAGCTTCGTCTGTCTAGTCTCATGTATCTAGCCCCCGTCGGCCTAGTCTCATGTATTTAGTCCCGTTGATGTATGCAACCAACTTCACACCTCATTTGTCTCAACATGATCTAATTTTGAATTTCCCCGCCTCGCGTCTATTTTTGAATTTTCCCGCGGATCTGAAAGTTCTGAAAATGGAGGCCGGAAGTCGAAACCGGAAACCGGAAGTCGAAACCGGAAGCCGGATCTCGAAACCAGAAACTGGAAGTCAAAACCGGAAGTCGAAACCGGACGTTCCACGGTCAAGGTTAGGGGTCAAGGTCAAGGTTAGGTTGGGGGTCAAGGTCAAGGTTAGGTTAGGGGTCAAAGGTCATCGCGCATGCGCATGACAGTGGTTGGTGGTGGGTCTAGAACGCATCATCTTTCCCTACTACTAATAATCCTGTGAGTGGTAGTACGACTTAAATTTAGCCGTTGAGATAGGCGTGTGATAGCCGTCTCCTAATTGAAGTGGTAGGTTCGTCTTGGACTGAATTTCTGATGTTGTTGATGATGTTTGTTAATATTCTCATTACTACCACGAGGCCTTCTACTTCTGGATATGTTGTTAATGTTACCAGTACTTCGAGAGCAAGCAAGGGATGGTAATACCTGCCTTATAAACTGATTCCTATTCAATACAGCCATTGGAAAACGTTGCCTAAACTTTTCAATGCACGGGTCAATACTGTATCCCATTCACCATTTTCCAGGCGTCTACCATTACGAAAACAACTTTCGACAATAAAAGTTTTTTGCTCAAACAATTTAATACCTTCTATTTTTTTTTATTTCTTCTAAATCAAATAGACATCAAATATTTCTTACCTTTGACATACAAAAAAAGAAGTAAATCATTCTAAATATATTTTAGTGTTATTCTAATTCAAACCTAGGGACTTTTACCACCTGCACCAGATGAACTACGCACATCAAAATTCTGAAATTGCAAGAATGTTTGTGGTTTGCGTTGTGGTTGCTGTAAGTTTGGGACGCAATCTTCTTTAGCCTGTGGTCATGTAAAAAAACAGTATAAAACCTTGGGATTCAGGATTTACCTTGCCATAAGGTATATGGCTGAGCGCTCCACTGCGTCCTCTCAAAAAATCTCAAAAACAGTTCGACGTATAAAAAAAGGTCTCAGATGAAATTTGTAGAGAAATTTATTCTCAACAACTTTTATGATAAATGTAAATACGTACGTAGGCGGCAGAAAAGAAACGAGATATTCTCAAAAACTGATTTTTGCGACCTTTGACCTTGAATATCTTGAATGACGCTCACATTTTAGCATATGTGACTTTTGAGACATTTGTAATGCTAAAATAAAGGTCTATACAAGAATTCAGTTTCTGCCGTTAGATTCCAGGGTGAAATGTTAAATTGACTGGGCTATTATTAATAGGTCTAATAAATAAAAAAGTAGCTGTATACTATCAGATGACACTTAGGCATTACTTGAAACGTCGAATAGGTAAATAGGTATGATAGTGTAACAGTTAGTATAACAGATAGTGTAACAGTTAAACAAGTGGCTCATAAAATCGACGATTTCATGAGCTACACGAATTAGATGAACTACTGCCGACAGATCATGTAATAGCTTAGTTTTACACAATCTGACTGATTTCACTATACGACTACGACATATACTTGTATATGAGACGGAAATTTGAAATGACCTGAGAAATTCCTTTGTATATCCGGAACCCGAAAAATGATCGCCAAACTCGGAGACTAGGCCAAAATGACGTTGTTTGCAAACGTATCAATGGTCAATATCTTCTGCATGGTACGCTTTCAGGCGCCACGTCGAGGCAAGCGAAATATCAACGGACAGCAGTGGGTTTCAAAAAGATGGCAGTGGGTTTCAAAGCGAGTACCAGCATGGCAAAATACTTGGTGGTAAAACTTGTGAAGGTATTCACTTAGAAGATCTATTCCTTAAATGTCTAAATTTTTGATCCTGAAGATGTATCGATATTGTGAGGTTTTAGAATACAAACAAATCGAGACTAGGATCATAATATATCAAATATGACATTGGTCACAAACAGAAATATCTCTATATAAGTTAAAAAATACAAAATAAATAATTTCGCAATTGGAACATCAATGTTCTTTTATGAAGCAAATTGCAGAAATCATTATTATTGTGTCACTTGTAGCGATTTTAATTGCCCGAAATAATACAATTAGAAAAGCGCAATTGTGAACACCATGCACTTGGTGGATATTTAGGTTTATGGCTGAAACTTCTATCATCTAAAGGCCGCAGGAAATGCTATAAGGGATTTTACTATATTTTGTGATTCATTTCTGTCCGCGTCGAAAATAATCGATTATTTTACAAGAAGACGAAATCTGCTTAGGATTTTGTCGAGTAACGAATTACAAATAATATTATAAACATTAGTTTCGATTACTCGAGTAGTATATGTTACGATAATATAACAAATATACCGACAATAATAAACTATTTATTGTAAGTAATATTTGAAACTTTGATATTTGTCGATGAGCTTGAGCTAGCTATATTGGTAGTGGGCAGGGCATAGCAGGGTTCTTTTTCTCGTTCTTTTGACGATGTTAAGATGTTCGTTGCTTAGCTTTAGGTATGGCTTGAGAAATTTACTTGAAGAATGACCAGTAATTTGAATAACTTTTTGTAAGTTGACTCCAGATTTTATAAAATCACTTACAGCGGAAAAACGTTTTCAGTGATTGGTTATTTTTATGTTTCTGATATCAAGCTCAATATTCTGTGCGCTTACACGTGACTACTTATTGAGTAAAGTCCTGTCTTTTTTCCAATCCGGATTTGGAGTTAAAAACAATCGATTCGTTTTGATAGTTGATGTTCTTTTGCTTAACATCTTCTGTAGTACTCGCACTGAATAATTGCCTCGCCTTGCGCCATGTGTAGATTGGAGAATATTGTGTTGAATTAAGTAGGGTTTGTAAGATCACCATAAAAGTCAACTTTGATCTTGAAAAATTCTAATGGTTGCTTCAACCACGCGTGCTCGTCGCAAGAAATTTGGTAACACAATTTTTGTAGGCCGTTCGGTGAGGTGAGTTTTCATCATAGTTTTCTATACTATTGCTGATCTCTTCAGTTATCGGAACTGCACAACTGGAAGTTCTTTTCTCTGGAAACTTTTGCAGCTCCCATCTTTGGCCGCACATGCCTTTTGGGTATCCTCAAAAATTATGTTTTTGAATGGGTCTATTTTTCTAATAGTAAATATTCTAAATCGTCTTAACAACCCACTCCTTATAGTTGGGCCATTATCTCACTTCATGGTAAAAGCCCAGTCTTTGAGAATACCTGCCAAGTGTTCGTCCGAAGTTTGCTTAAAAAAATCGTATTTTCGCTCTTCACAAAATACCAAAAACTGCTTCCAAAAGCATTTGTGCGTTTTTACTGTGTTCGCAGCCGTAAAAGATACAATTGCTTCGTTTAATATCTAAACCCCAGAAACTTTGTTGATATGACAGTTATTAAATCATGGCTCCAGATTTGAGTTATTATCTATTACTTTTGCTTTGTTGGACCCACCGAAAAACCGAAGTGATTATATCACGTCATCAATGGTATATCCGTTTATCTACACTTCGTAACTAATTTTTTTCCCACTTACTATTGACCAAATTTATGATGAGTTATATAATCATGATAATATTAAAATAAAAAGTCAAGGAGCGCTCTCGTAGTTTTAAATGTTCTTAGATTCATAAGGAATCATTCAAATATAACAATGAGTTCAGCTTGAAGCTAAATATCCAAAAGAAAACAACAAGATATTCTAAAAAATCATTATTAAAAAAGTCCTTGAGGGATCTGGAGACAGCCTTCGTCCAATTAAGATAATTTCTTGATAACGACGTAGCATGGAGGAAAAGGTTTTTTATTTTTTCTTAATCCCCTTCTCTCATTCCCTTCTTATTCCTGATTGGAATATTATATACTTGAGTGAACTGCGTTTTAGGATTATTAGATTTTCTCATTACCAGAACAATACATTCTGTCTCGTTCGGCAAAGAATTTGAAAGTAAAATTCCCTTTCTTTTCAAGGCTAATTTATTTTGGAGCAACATTTATTATCGTCATAATAGGAAACCTTATAAATTATCAGTTCCGTAACTAGCGCGAAGCGAACGTTGCCCGCCACTGTGCGCTACTGGGTTTGGGACGTTCAAAAAAGAATAGGGATCCGGTTGAGAGTAGCACTTCTCTTCTTATTTTACATGAGCTCTTTATATGAATCAACACCGACTTTCAATAGCCATTTTTCGTCTCTTGGCTAATTAGACAGAGACACGTATTATTGCCGCGCGCGTATTAAATATTAGAAATATTAGTGGACAAATGATATTGATGCGAATATGGCAGATAAATACAAGGTACAAGCAAGGATAATACGCTTAAACAATATGACGAGGTTTGTTCCATACACAGTTCAAAGCATAATTTAATCCTTCAGCAGTCGCGGGTTTTCTGAGAGATTTTTCTCTACATTTTATAATGTAATTCTATTTTTATTTCTCACGCGGCATATTATCTTAGATATAGATAGATAAGTATTATCTTGGCGCCCGTTGTCTAGTGCGACAAATGGCTCTTTGTCAATTCAATTATTACCACATAACTTGCCGCACGCAAATGAATTTTTACAATGCGCTTATGTTATGTGGTAATAATTAAATTGATAAACAGTCATTTGTCGCACTAAACAGCGGGCGCCACGATAGTAATTATCCCGCGTGAGTAATAAAAATGGAATTACATTATAACGCACGCAAATATTCAATAAAAATCGCTAAGTTACCTTAAAACAAACCAATTGAATAAATAAAATAAACAATATAAAAATTAGTGAAAATATGGTGATACTGGAGACTAATAAGGGTTCTTATGACGAATGCACACCACCGGAGACAATTGAAAAAGCAAATTCTTCATTCTTGATTCTATTTTTTTTGGATGGCCCGTGGACCCCAAACTTGTAAGATACGTCCCCTCGCATGGGTAATAAAAAATATTACTTGCAGATCGTGCGCTATTGCCCTCTCGAGCGAATGAGCGCACTCACATCATTGGTGCGCCCAATTTCGCTCCAAAGTTGCACAATATACTATTATTAGGTAAGCAACTAAGTTCAAGCCGTTTTTTTTTATTTTAACATTCCGAATGTCATTAATTCTATGGAATGTTTTGGCATAATGTTTGAAATCATTCGAAAGAGAATGTTTTGTTCTGTTTCTCCGGATTCTATGTTTTGTTTTTTTGTTAAAAAACAAAACATAGTTTTTTCGAGTTAAAACGGAATATCAAGTTGAGAAAAATGATCATCGCACCTCCTTTTTTAGCTTTAATCAAGGTTCTAAGGCTGTAAAAGCTGTTCGTGGCAATTGTACTGTGTAGGGAGAGGGTGTCATAGCTGAAAGAACCGATCATGATTGGTATAACAAGTTCAACTATAGAAATGTTCACCTCAAAGATACACTTACTCCTGCACGAAAATTTGCGTCAAACAACAAGAATCGAGATGGAAGAGAAGGGAAAATCATTCTCTTGCCGCATGCTTCAAGTGACGACTACAAAAATCAACAAGCCACAAACTCCACTGATTTTCTTGCTCATCACCGCTCAACTCATGGACATTATCAACTATTTCTTTTCTAGAAAAAGATGTTATTATGCAGGAAGGAGAAATAGGTAGATTGAAAACCCATTAGAATAAACAAAATCATTTAATCAAAAGCATAGCATTTAATAGCAAAACAGCATTTATTAAGGCAGAAATACAAAAGTCTATCAACTACGCCGGTCTGAAATATTGACACTGCAACTACAAAAAGCTTCCCCAAAACAGAACTTCACAGAAACAAAAAAGAAATAAAAAAATACAAAAAAGGATGACAAGCAAATTATAGGCTAATTATAGGGTAACGTTTGGTGAAAAAATTGACAAACACAGACTTCAAACCTGTACATAGAAACAAAAGACACCAATCATTGGGAATGGCTAAGGTATCAGACGAAGAGAAAACCATGGGCTTTTCAGGAAGAGCCGAAAAAAATATGGCTCTATATCTCTAGAGCAGAGAGATTCCCTAAGTGCGGCCCGTGGGTCAAATGTGGCCCGCTAACCCTATGGGTGCGGCCCCCGACGTCGATTGGATAATTTATATTTTTTAGAAATAAAATATAATCAAATGTGGGTGCGATTTTTATAGCCCTTTAATAAGCTTTTCATAACGGCAATAAAAGTATTTCCACATATAAAGAGTAAAAAGAACATTTAGTAAATAATTTGCCACTTTTTAAATACATTCAGTTTTCAAAAAATATCACATCTTTGGACGACAATACAGATATATGTGATTCGGCACAACTCTTAATCTTTATTCTTGGAGTTTCTGAAAATTTTATAATTTTTGAAGAGTTATTGCCAATGGAAAGCTTAAAGACCGTAGAAGGGGATCTGAAATATTTTTCGCGGTGGAAAATGCTTTTGATTCAAACAATATTAATTGGAACAATTTGGTAGGAGTAACTACAGACGGTGCTTCATCATGATGGGCCACAAACAAGGCTTATTACATTTTTTTAAGGACTAGGATATTAACCGATAAATTACATCATTATCATTTTATTATACCATGAAAATCGTATAGCTGAGGTTTTTTTTTCCTTCCGCCAACGTGGATCGGGGCAGCGGTTAGCGCTACAAACAATACTGAGCCAGCCTGTTGTATGTCTCCCCATTTTGATGGGTAATTCATTGGATGTTTGTTCTTATATAGAGAGAGTGTAAGAGAAGTACGACACGGTTGCTTTTCTCCTATTGCAATGATGGTTCAAAGTAATCTTTGGCCCATTAATCATTTCCAATGAAAGGAACTTTTGGTAGCTTACTTTCCTAATAATTACTGTCCCTTATCATAGATATGGTACCAGTACCAGTTTTTTCTGAAAGTTTTCTACACCTCCCCTTTTACATTTTCTATGAAATGGTCCCAAAGATTACATAATCCCCTATCACTGTTAGGTCTGAAAATGCTTCTGTGTCGTCTGTAAAGTTTGTCTCTCTGTAAAGTTGGTGCGTTGGTAGTCATTTATTTATTAGAATAAATGCGGTTGGACATCGATCAGGTGTTAAAAATGAGTTCATTTTATCAAAAAACGTGCTCTCAATCACCATCAATTGAAGATTTTCTTTAACATATATATACACAGGGTTATACACCCCTCTCGGGGTTGCAACCGCTCGTTACCTCTACGAGCTCTTGAAACTCATTTCATGTGGTGAGTTACTCCACGTTTCTCTGTCCTGTTCTTACTCTGTCCAGTCGCTTGTCTTTGCCTCCTCTGTTCATTTCCTCCACGTGGCTCGGTCTAAAATCTTGCTCCTCCAAGCCTCTATCTTTAGGTTCTTTATGTCCTCTAGTACCTGATCCTCTCATCTGCTTTTCGTTCTTCCTCTACCTCTGATAATCAGTGGTCTCCACATTGTAATCATCTTTACCACTCTGTTGTTTTCCATTCGATATATGTGGCCATACCAGCGGAGTCTTTGTATTTTTATCACCTTAGCGATATCTTCTCCTTTTAGGATGGTTTGTATTTCGGAGTGCATTAGTCTTCTGTATTCTTCATCAGTGATTCTCTTTAATTCATATATTCTTCTAATAATAATTCTTTCGAAGATTCTTAGCTTTCCCTGTTCTACGTTTGTTAGGTTCATCGTCTCTACCCCATAGGTCACTACCGGTCTAATTGCTGTTTTGTATAGCTTCATTTTTGTATTTGTGCTTATACTCTTGCTTTTCATGATGAGCTTGTATTTGTAGTACGCTCTATATCCCGCCTGCACTCTATGGTTTATCTCTATTCTTCGGTCATTTTTGTTGTTTATTATTATTCCTAGGTGTTGGAAGTCGTCTACTATTTCGAACTCGAAATTTCCTATGTGCACTTGTTTGTTAGTTGTGGTCTTGTTTTCTTTGTTTACCTCCATAAACTTGCTTTTTCCTGGTTTATTTTTAGGCCTCTTTTCTTTGTCTCATGTTCGAGTTTTCGAATTGCTTCTTCCATGCTTCTCCTGTCTCTGGCCAGCATTGTGATATCATCTGCGTAGGCAACAACCTGTATCATTTTATTAATCCAAGTTACTATGAAAAAGCACTCTCTAATTGCAGCATCCAATACTAGAATGAATAATGTCGCTGATAACCCGTCACCCTGTCGTACGCCTAGATTGATTTCGACCGCTTCGGTTGTGCCCTCCTGTGTCATAATCTCTGCCTTTGAGTTCCTCATTGTCATTTCTGTTACCCTCACAAGTTTCTCTGGGATATTTGTGTCTTTCATGGCTTATATTACTTGATCACGCTTTAGGCTGTCGAATGCTTATTTAAAGTCAATGAACGTTATTTGTAGTCCTATGCCATGTTCGTAGCACTTTTCAGTTAACTGGTTCACTATGTGTACCGCGTCGATGGTCGATCTTCCCCTCCTGAAGCCGTGTTGGTAGTCTCCCAATTGTGTTTTATGTATATTTCATAGGTTTTTTTGTTTATTAATGTGGTTAGGATCTAGTATACTGCGTTCAGCAGGGTGATTCCCCTATAATTTGAGCATACGTTCGGGTTCCCCTTCTTGTGTATTGGTACAATTGTCCTTTTTTCCCAGTCTGAAGGCATCCTTTCTTTTTCCCAGACTTGTGATAGTAGTTTGAATATTCTTTGTTTTAGTTGGTCCCCTCCATGTATTACCAGCTCGTTGACAATACCATCGCTTCCCCCTGCTTTGTTCCTTTTGAGCTGTGCTATTACTTCCTTAGAATCTTCTTCCGTAAGAGTGGGCGAATCCTTCTCTGTTGCGCTTTTAACTGGGTTTTTTTCTCTTACATTGTCACTTCCTGCATTTTCGTCAGTTAAGAGGTTCTTAAAATGATTTCTCCATTCTATCCTACTTTTGTTTGTTGTCGTTCTTTTCATGTTTTGTTTCTTTATGTATTTGTTAAGTTTTGTGTTATTTTTATTATCCTTCTCGATTATGCTCATTACTTCATCCAGCCATCTTGTCTTCTATGTTTTTATTAATTTCGTGCATTCTTTCCTGCTTGTCTGGTATTTCTTATAGTCTTTCCTGTTTCCTGTTCTTAACCATGTTATTCTCGCGGATTTCTTCTTCTGTAGCAATCCCTTCACACAGTCCTCGTCGAACCATACCTTCTCTTTTTCTATAGTTTTTATTCCTAGGACTTTGCCAGCGGCTTCTTCCATGACTATTTTTATGTTACTCCATTGTTCCTCAATATTTTCCTTTTCCGTCTTTGTTGTTACTTCCTCCTCATATTGCTGCTTCTTTCCTATTATCCTTTCGGTATTCCATCTCTTCCTGGCTATATGCTCTTTTTCCTCCTACTATTCTTCTTTAATATACTATTCTATTATTATTCTATTAATATACTTCAAAAGTAAGATGACTTCCAAGAGGACAAACATTACAAAGATTTTCTAGATTAAGAAAATAAATTATTGGAGTTTTTACTGGAAAAATATCGTGATGTTGCTTCATTGCAAAATATTAACTGGTTATGCGCCTTGACATTTCTAGTAATTAATTAATTTCTAGTAATTGGTGTTACGAATGACTTAAATTTGAAAAAGGTAATGGTAAACTTATTTTTGATCTTTTTGGATATAAGTTCACGGATAGAAAATTTCATTTATTACAAGAACTGCTTCAAATTGGGAACTTTTGTCATTTTGAAACATGTGGAATATTAGTAAAGGAAAATACCGAGGCATCATCATCATCAGTTATTCTTCAATCGGAAAAGTATTACAAAATGATACAGGGTTTGTTAGAAGAATTTGATAAACGTTCCGATGATTTTAAGAGTCACGCGGACGACTGCATGGTATTTTTCAGAACCATTTTCTTGCAATCCGCGTGACGTTTCGGAAGATATGCAATTGGAATTGATAGAATTACAGGAAAATGTCGATGCTAAAACTCTTATCGGAGCAACTCCATAAACGATTTTTATAGAGGATTATCACACAAGAAATATCTGAAATTACGAAAACCAAATGTTTTCATTATTTGGGACACATATATTTGCGTAAAAACTTTTTCAAATATGAGCATAAATAAATCAAAATCAAGATCAAGATTAAGTGATAATCATTTAAAAGAGATCTTGAGAATACTTTCGACGGATATGGAACCAAAGTTTGTTAATGACACATAAAAAAACAACTTAAATAAAACAACTTAAATAAAATTAAAATAAATAAATAAATAAATTTAGTTATTTAAGTTCTTATATTTTCGTCATTGTTCTGTTTTAATTAATAATACTAGTTTCTAATAATTGTTGCAATGATTAAAGATTTATTTTTATAATAATAAGTTTGGTTTTAGTAATATTTGTTTTTGTTAATAAATAGTAGATTATTTCGAATAGGTTGTAATAATTGTTGCTATAGTTAAAGTTCTATATTTACATTACGAGTGAATTTAATTTTGTGTTAATAAAGAGTAGTAGTTTGTAATAATTATTGATATAATTAAGGATATATTTTTATATTAAATTTGATATATTAATAAATAAAAAAATAACAATTAGTTAAATATATATTTGAAACCAAAAAATTCATGATTACATATATCACTTTTTTATATAATTCTGTCTTTTTCTTGCCCACAACAAATTTGGGAAATTGGCCCGCCTAAGAAAAACTTTGGGAATCCCTGCTCTAGAGTGAATTATTTATCAGAAGATATTATCCTAGACCAGTGGTGCGAAAACTATTCTAATTTCCGACCCAACATTTTGTGTACAATTTTTCGCGACCCCTATATAGAAAGTCCAGGTTTTTTAAAATTTGTTTATAATGACACTTCTCTATTTTACTCCTACCTGATACTTACGAAAAGTTTTATATATTATTTTTAAGAATTTGACGACTCAAGACGCGATCCGGGGTTTAGCATTACTGCTTTGGAAGACTCTTGCAGTTTAGTTCACTGTTTGGGCAATGTTCAACCTATTTGTAGGAATATAGTATCGAAAGACGAGTAAGGAATTCGACTAAATTATTCTGCAGGAAAAACTTGCAACAAGTATTATTAAACTATTGCAAATAAACTTGCAATCTATTAAAATAATAAATAAAAAAATTGGAAAATAGTCTATATCTTGGACTTAAGCGTTTAAACGAAATAAACAGGAAAATCGTGTTCAGCACTTCCATCGGATATACTGAAAACTACTGAAAAAAAGTGCGATTTCGGGTTTTTACGAATCAATCTGAAACTACAAATCCCAGCGAAATCATTTTTGGTACAATGAAACCAAACGAGAAGACGAGGAAATCGATGTATACATAGTTTGAAAACATTACAATTTTTATTGCGAAAATCTGAATTCACATTTTCCAGAATTTCGACTATAGTCTATATCTCGAAAATCGTTGCAGATAATTAAAAGCGGATTGCGGCATCGTTTTTAAGAGGTCATTTCCCTGCGGGTGCACCCAGACCTCTTTGAAAATGTTAATTAATTTCCCAGTTATCAGCTCTGGCAACAGAATTTCGCGCAATTTCGCTCGATTTTGCCAAATATTTTCTAAGAAAATGTAATTTGTATATTTACAACCAGCAGGGATAATAATTTCAGACACATTTTGTAATTTCCTATTCACTGGATAAATAATGATTTTATGAATCACATTTTCTCACATATTCCGCAGATTTCACGATGTCATAATCTACAAATCGATTCAGAGTCTCAAAATTAGTTGGAAAACATATATCATAATGCTAGTAAACTTGCAATTAAAAAATCCCACCGAACCAGCCATCGATCCGCTGAAGGAGTCTCACATTTTAATTCACTGGTCGGGTAATTTTCAACCGATGTCCACAAATTTAGTCCCGAAAGATGCGTAAGTAATTTGGGAAAATTATGTTGTAGGAAAAATTTGCAATAAGTCAGAGGAAATAGCTAAAAATTGAAAAATAGCCTATATCTTGGGGATGTTGAACATTTGAAATAAACTAAAAAATCATTTCCTTCGGATAAACTGAGAAAATAGCCCTAAAATTTTCAAAAAAATATCGCCCAAATAATCCATCACGATCCATCACGTCCATCACGTTTTGATAAATCCATCACTTTTTGATCACGAAAAGAGTGCGTTTTCGATTTTTTACCAACCTCTCTGAAACCACAAATACTAGCGAAATGATTTTCTGCACACTGAAACTAGACGACGCACAGTGGGCTGGATTGCCGAAAAAGTGGACAAAAATAGAAAACCTCCTTCTATACATTTAAAATTTTGGTTACAAGGGTTTTCTACGCCGTTGAACACGAATCTGTTATTACAATGTTCAAAAACAAAATGGCGCATCCAGTATGGCGGACATTTTTTCGAAAACTTATCCAATTTTTACAAAAGTTGGTACTTTTGCGTTTTTTTAGGTCGTTGATTACGAATCAGTTATCAGAATTTTTTAATACAAAATGGCGGATCCAATATGGCGGCTAATTTTTCGTAAAACTTTTTACAAAATTGCGTACCTACCTACTTACTTTTTATACGTCGTTGATCAGCAATCAACTGTCAAAATTCCAAAAAACAGAATGACTTGTCCACTAAGTCGGGCAATTGTGCATCAGTTCTTTAAAGCTCTGATTATGAATTTCCTATAAAAATTTTAGAAAACATAATGGTTGCTCGAATATAGAAAATTCCAAATTGTATATTTGATATTGTATATGAAAAATAACTTTAATCAGAATCTTCGCTACTATTAGACGATTCGGTCACATTATTTGAATTACTAGTCCTCGATCGTCTTTCTCGATCATAAAGAGACGACAATTTCAAAGCTTCGGCAGACAAACTTTTACTACTTTTGGAGCATTATAAGGGTCGGATGTAACAAGAAATCTTTTAAATACATCTTCCAATGTAGCTTTTCTACATTTTTTTCTTACGAAATTTTCTCGATATTTTTTTATGTCTGTTACGTGTATACATACATATTTTTTATGTCTTTTTAAAGGCATCTATTGCCCTTTTGGAGTCTATTCACTTTGATGTCAATTTTGACAACATTTTTCTTAAGTTATCTCTGTCGTCTTGATGTATTGTAAAAGTAGAGTTATACTTTTCAATCTTCTAGAATTCATCTTCTAGAATGTGCAACATCTGATGGCTCAGCATGGAGAAATTGTTTTGAAAATTAATGTCCACTTTGGCCCTGTCGGTCGTATTCGGTTCTGTAATGCAATATAAAAAATCACAAAGAATGTATTAAGGCTTTTTTCACACGGTACCAAATATGCATAGGCTCGTTTCGGCATGCAACTCTTAAGAATTCTGATATCATAGTGTATTACCTACGCTATAAACGTGAAACTAGCCCGGGATGTATTGGGCGATTAACTATTTTTACAGTTTTGTGTCAGCAAATTATTTAAAAAAAGGTTTTCTACTCGCAATTTTCAGTTAGTCACTGAATGAGCATAAACTATTATTTAATAATGTAAAAAGTATACAAATATTCTACATTCCTTTAGGATTACCCTGCATTGAGCAGATTTGTTATTGCACACCCAAACAAAGAATTAAAACACACCCAAACGAAGAACGTTTTTCGATGCGAATTCACGCGTCATATAAATATCAAAAGTACGTAATTTCGGGATGCTCTGTAGCCGCCGGTTTTGGAACCAGACGTCTTATCTTTCGATAAGACATGCCCAGAGACTTCATTTAGAAGATAAAACAAGAAAAAAGGAATATTTCAAAATTTGATTTTTTCATTTTTGTCCACTTTTTCGACAATCCAGCCAATTGTGCGACTGAGCTACTCAATATGAAAATTGTTTGGAAAGATTCAAATTTTTATGACGAAAATCTGAATTAAAATTTTGCAGAATTTCGACCGTTCTCAATAACGGTTGCAGATAATTAAAAACGGATTGCGACATAATTTTCAGATCATCAGAATTCGACGACGCAAAAAGGATTCTCTATCGACCCCTCTGGGGGTCGCTACACACGGTTTGCACAACACTGTTCTAGACTACCTACAATCAAAAACATCCAAACTCAGGGATGCATTTATAGTAGAATGGGTTAAGGTAAAAAACACCTGACAACAAAAGTTTTAAAATAAGGGTGGAATTAGAACTTAAAGAAACTGTTTACGAACAGTCTAAGTTGAAAACTAAAACTGACTATTCTTCTGCTTAAGCCATGTACATCAGAGTACCTTCAGAGTAACAATACCGTGACGTGTAAAGGCTGGTGTATCGTGCTGCATTTGTATTTTATGCAATTTTCGGTGATAATTCCCTTTAATTGGTGTTTTTATTTCCTACTCAAAAAATATATTTATCTCAATATTCACGCAATAAACTACTATAAAAAATGCGCAGCTAAAACAACTTACTAAAGAAACAAGACCTATCTTTATCTTCCTCACGGAAACCTGGCCTAACTCTCTACACTTCCCGGAATTACACATTAACTACACCTTAACCGTGCATTATAGCAGGAAAGCAACAAGTGGAGGTGGCGTTGCAATCTGGGCGAGAACAGGGTCAGATGAAATAGGATATTACCGATACTGGACCAATCAATAGAACAAAATATTGAAATGTGTGGCCTGAAATGGACCTACAAGAACGAAATAACAAATATAATAAACATTTATACACCTCCTACAGGATGCATAACAAGGTTTATGGTGCATGTAGAAAATATTCTAGCTTAAGTATTCACGATCAATGACAACTTAAATTTGCAGTAAATTTAAAAGAAGGTACTAACCTAAAGAACATGTTGAAATCCTACGGACTAACACAACACGTCCATGAATATACTACATTGACAGCGACATCTAAGACCCGAATAGACAATCTTTTCACTATTCCAAACAGTCAAAAACAACAATACCTGACCGTACGATATCTGACCACTGCTATGAACCACCAAAAAATGTTGTAAAACACCGCGAGGTAAGAATTTTCTCAAGAGTAAACAAGGAGAAATTTACTAAAGCGTTAATGGAAGAAGAGTAGGATGGTATTTATTGCGAAGAAACCTGTAGTAAAAAGATGGAAACCTTTATCCAAACACTCCAATACCTTTTCTCCCATGAAAAGTTCCCCCCATAAAAAGTGCGGTAAAATGTAGAAGGGACAAGTGCTGGTTAGCTGGTTAACAAATGCGGTCAAAAGATCAAGGCTGCATTACTGCATGACCTGCTGTAACTGAAAAAGAAGAAATAATTATACACAAGAAAACTAAAAGCACATTTTTAATGAATCTCCAAAGCGATACAAACATATTATAGCAAAAAACATGAATATCCCTCAAATAAGCAAAAAGCAATGTGGTTAATCATCAGGAATGTGACAAATAAGAAAGCGATCAAGAAAACAAATGCAATATGTATAAAAGAAAATTATCAAAGTCTCATTCAAGACCCAAAATCCATAGCAACAATATTTAACAAATATTTCCAAACAACCTCACATCAAATCATCAAAATATTCCGCCTACGGCAATAAGAAATAATCACATAAAGTTAAACATGCAATGCTTTTGATGTACGTTGAGGGCTACACACAAACTTAAATGCTTAAAATTCTGCTAGCACTAAAAAACAACCCCACGTCCGGATCAGATGGGCTCCCATGTAAAGCTATTAGGATGACCATAACGGAACTTGTCAAACCAATGACTCTTTTAGTTAACAATTCTTTTAACAACGAAGAATTCCCAGAGTTACTGAAAGTAGAGATGCTTTTTTCATTAATTAAAATAGGAGATAGCAAAATTGTAGCAAACTTCCGCCCTATTGGGCTGGTGTCAGTACTATCAAAAGATACTAGAATTGAGCATTTATAAAATCGCCTAACACAATTTATGGATAAACATGATCTAATTCCGAAGAACAGATTCAGAAGAAACAGGTCAACACAATCAGCGATTACAGAATTACTAAGAAAAATATTGAAGGAAGTAGATGTTGGAAAGTCACCCGTTGGCATTTTCTGCGATCTGTCAAAGGCGTTTGACTGTCTCGAACATCGGCTACTACCAAATAAAATCGAAACATACGAAATTTTAGGTAGAACAGCTACATGGTTAGAAACATATCTAACAGGAAAATATTTGTTAAAATTATAAACAAGAGAGGGATTGGACAATCGAAACCTCTGGGGATCAATACTTTACTACAACAAGGCAGTATTCTGTCACCAATTTAAAATTCCGAAACATATTTTATTATATAGCAGCCATATTTAAGTATTACGATTGCTGTCATTCTACACTACAGGGTATCCCAACGAAAATTTGACCGCCCCCCCTATAATTCGAAAACCGAATAATATTTCAAAATTCGCCGAGACCCGTCGATTTTTGTACTTGGGGGGAGCTTTTTTGACAGTCAAGCCAACTCGATATGTTAATCCCCCTAATGCCTAGCAACCCCAACTTAAAAATTTCAAATGCAACTACCCCACTTGTGGCACATCATTTTAAAGCCCTTTTCATTGCGAATACAGTGACGTACCGTTTTTAAAAATCGGTTGAGATTTGACAGAATTATTGGTTACAAACGAAAAGATGACAAACCAACTTATGCGTAGTAATTTCTACACAAATGCCCACCACTAATAAGTTTTTCATCTACTACACATGCCCGCATTACCTAATTGTTATTGTTGTGTCTATCAGTTTACAAAAAAGTCAGAAATGAAATAAAAAAGCTGAAGCAAATAAAACTAGATACTAAAATAGTTATTAGTAGAAGATACTTAAGTTTATAGGAATTCAGACCTTTTCAAAATAACAAAAAATCAGTACTACAAAAAAAAGTCGGTGTTTTTTGCTTGTGACCAAGAAATCGTTAGTTTCAGCCGTTATTGAAAGTATTAACGTGTGTTCGAAATGGTTTATTCTATCGCGGAAAGAGTAGAAATTGTTGCAATTTATAATCGAAATCACGATTGCGCTAAAGCTACAGCACGAATTTTTAATGCCAATCATCCTGAAAAAAATGTAAACCACCAGTACGTTAAACACCTGATTGACAAATTTGTTGCAACAGGTTCGCTTTTAAACAAGAAACGTGAAGTAATTGGGCCAGTTCGAAATGAAGCAGTTGAAGTGGCAGTTTTGGGTCATGTACAGATGGATAATAAGCAATCGATTACAACTGTGTCTCAAGCTTCTGGCGTATCCCGTTCCAGTGTTCATCGAATTTTGAAAAAACACAAGTTTCATCCATTTAAGATGACGCTGGTTCAAGAGTTACATGAAGATGACTTTGATCGCCGTAACCAATTTTGCGAATACTTTAGTGAACAACTTCTACTGAATCCATATCTTCTCTACAATAAATTTTTCTCCGATGAATGCACATTTATGTTGAATGGCGAAGTGAATAGACACAATTGTCGTTATTGGAGTGATACTAATCCGCATTTAATCAGGGAATTTCAAACTCAGACACCTCAAAAATTGAATGTTTGGGCAGGCATTTTGGGCGACCATCTTGTTGGACCATTTTTCATCCAAAGTAATTTAGATGGAAACACCTATCTAGAATTATTGGAAAGTACAATTGATCCTAGGATAACAGAGATTTTAGAAAGTGACGACAATTTACTAGAAAATGAAATAACCTTCCAACAAGATGGTGCGCCCCCGCACTATGCTGCTGCTGTGCGACAATTTTTGGATCACCATTTCTCGGGGCATTGGATTGGCAGAAGAGATCCCGTCGAATGGCCACCAAGATCTCCGGATCTGTCCCCTTTGGACTTTTTTCTGTGGGGTCATTTAAAATCACGAGTGTACGCCACTCAGCCGGAAACATTGCAAGTGCTACGTCAGAGAATTGTAGAAGAATGCCGATTAATAACTGCGGATGTCTTTAATAATGTTCGAACAGAATTTGAAAACAGACTGTATTATTGTTTGGAAGCTAACGGGGGTCATTTAGAGCAATTCATCAAATAAATCTGATTTATTATTTGCTTCAGCTTTTTTATTTCATTTCTGACTTTTTTGTAAACTGATAGACACATCAATAACAATTAGGCAATGCGGTCATGTGTAGTAGATGAAAAACTTATTAGTGGTGGGCATTTGTGTATAAATTACTACGCTATCACTGTATTCGCAATGAAAAGGGCTTTAAAATGATGTGCCACAAGAGGGGTAGTTGCATTTGAAATTTTTAAGTTGGGGTTGCTAGGCATTAGAGGGATGAACATATTGAGTGGGCTTAACTATCAAAAAAGCTCCCCCCAAGAACAAAAATCGACGGGTCTCGGCGAATTTTGAAATATTATTCGGTTTTTCAATTATAGGTGGGGGTCAAATTTTCGTTGGGATACCCTGTATATGCTGATTATTATAGCTTCCTAATTTCGGAAAACACAGCTAAAAAAATTAGTCCAAAGCCAATGCCTTGTAATGCTAAACAAGTGGTTTATGGAAAATAATGTATTTCTAAACTCGGAGTAGGTGTATCACCCTGAAAATAAATAGTCTAGAATTATAGGAAAACCAAGCAGGTTACGACATATTTGGCAAACTTCTAACTACAATTTAGGATGAAACAAATCTGAAAAGTTTTAGAATGTCATTAAAATCATATTTAAAAGGGATTTTTTTTATAATATAAATGAGATACCATACCATATATAACGTAAGCCAAACAATTGTAACTCCTGTTTTGTTTTGTTTAGGGGATAAATTATTTTGATTTTGATTATTTTAGAAACCATGTTGTGACTATGGTGAGATTGGGAACGGGTTATCCATTAAGGGTTGCCTGAACGGAACCAAGCGGTTTAAAAAAAATAGAAAAAAGGCAAGAAATTAGGTTCCAAGTTAGAATTAATAAAAAAAAACATTTAGGTCTAGATATGACTTGCCAATATTTCATCCACTACCTTTTTCTTATCTTAGTTGTATTTTTCTCCTCCAGTCAGTGCTTACATTTTTTATGTGGAGGAAGTCGTTTGAGGAATCTCTCAGATGACAGCGACTTGATATGTTGGAATAAAACCGTAGAAAGTCATTTATCAGATTACCGCGACCTATTTTATTACTATATTTTTTCCTGATACTTTCAATATGAACTGTATATGTCTTTATATGTTTGTTGAAATTTAAAATTCGTTATCATGTCATACTAGTAAAGAAAGAGATAATATTCATGATGAAAATCACGGAAATTGTTTGATGAAAATGACTGAAACAAAGAATGCGATTCTGAATCAAAACAATGCAGTGAAGAATTTGAGTTGGAACAAAGCGATTGAAGGTTAGCTTGTTCAGAAAAATACATAATTTATTTTCGGACGCGAAAAAGAAAATTAGACAAAATGATTGTACTTCAGAATGTAATTATGTGAAACAAAAACTGCTCCTTATAATTTGGTGAAACGCTTTCCTGGCTCGAGTCGCGATGCGCTCAAACTCTCTTGTGCAGACCTGGTAAAAATGTTGGCAAATTCAATTAGTAGCCGATTTATTAAAGCCACCTTGCTGCCTTTCAATATCGCCGCCGCGCCGCTACATTAATAAAAATTAAATATTGTTTTCTATAATAAATTAATTAATATTAATTAATATAATATTAATTAATATTAAATCATATTAAACAAGTTAGGCAGTTGTGGGATAAGATAATTTAAAAAAAATCTAATTTTTATAAAAGTATTTATTTGAAAATTTGTTTTGTTTGATGTTTCATTAAAAATGAGAGAATACAGTTAGAGTAACTTCTTGAAAAAATATTGAGATGTCATTTTTTAGATGACCGCGACTTATGTAGTAATGATAAATATTGGCACATCATCTGCCAGCCGACTCGTGACCACTGAAACCATACATTAATATGATGAAATCTGGTCAAAATTAGAGTTAGAAACTGTTATTATAAAAACATTAAAATGTATTTATATAGTCACCCCTCACTTAACGTACGTTTGATAATACTCGCACTCGATAAGCTCACAAAAATGGGACACAGAACAGCATATCTTGACGGCATACTTTAACGTTTTAGTAGGAAATAAATAACGTCGTGGTCTGAACAAAATATACGAAATAGAAATATGTGGACATATCAGTGTGTATGTCTTTCATATGGCGACTTTACCCATAAATCATAGGGCCATCCTGAGGATATCCTATGGATATCGTATCGAACTTAAAAATATATTCTAACTAACCTCTCTGGAATATCCTTAGGTTTAATCATGTCCGTCTACACAATAGCTATAGTAGGGCAGCGATCGCGATCGACCGGTCGATCGCGAGGTCAATTTTGGTCGATCGTTGATCGCTCGCAATGTCTGGGATGGAATTCTGTATACCATGGACTTTGAAGCGATTGTGGAAGAGAAAACTTTCTAGCAATAGTTTAATGTATTCTGAGAATTTTCCAAGGTCTAAATTCTTAGAATTCTAACAGCCTGCATTGTGATCTGCATTTGTTTCTAATTGCCTAAACATTAAAATAAATATATTTTATAAAAAATAACATTAAATAAAAATTGTATTTGTAGAATTGGTAAAACCATACTACATTATAGATAATCATATAAACTAGTTGGAAAACAACCTGAATTTAAAAATATATTCAACCTATTGAGTCTTTTTAGGAAAACCAAAACAATCAATTCACATGAGAATAACAAATTTCACCTGAAATTAGTTTTGGTAGTCCAAAAAAAGACTCAATAATGTTATATAGCTCCGGAAAGGTTGAATATATTTATATATTCAGGCTATGTTCCGACTTTTTTAAGTTTGTATTTGTAGTTTTAAAACTCAATTAACAAAACAATAAATCGTTTGGAAAAGCCAAGGTTGAAGTTACAAGCAGTAACTATTGCATCATTCAAAGTAAGCGATTTTTAAGCCAAAAAATGTAAGCCACTTTCCGACGATACATTTGTAAAGGAAATTGTTTTTGGAAATGTTTAATTCACTTTTTAACAATTTTAAGAACAAGAGTTAAATTGTTGCTGACATTCAAGATGACGAATTGAAAGGATGAGTGGGAATGTAAAAGAGCAGATATATAATATTAATAGATGTTCTTGTTTTTCTTCAGTGCGATGAATCTAAAAATGATACGGCACAATTACTTGTTTTCGTTCGTATAGTTTTAAAGGATTTTACTTCTAAAGAAGAATTGTTAGGTATGATATCTTAGAAGGAAATTACTAGAAGTGTAAACATATTCAAAGCCTTAAAAAACTTGCTCAATGATTTGAAAGTACCACTTTTTTAATTAGTCTCAATAACAACGGATGGCGCAGCTGCAATGATGCAAGGTCGCATAAATGGATGTATGTCCTATGTCAAAATGAAGATGAATTCCCATTCTTCTTGAGCTATTATTGCATTGTCAATCAACAATGTGAGCAATCATTGCTATAATTAAACAGCAAGTGTAAGTTAGCAAGGTACTAAACAAAACTAAGGTAATGGATATAACATTTAAAATTGTTAATTCAATTCGAGGAAGTTCCCTCAAACAGCGCCTCTTCCAACTGCAGCTCTATGAAGGACAATCTAAATTATTACTACATACCGATGTCAGATGGCTAAGCAGAAGTAAATTTCTGCAGCGATTAATTGCTCGAAATTATGGATTTTTTTCACGAACATGAAAGAGACTGTGAAAATGTAAATCATGAAACTTGGTGACTTAGCATTTCTTACTGATTTTGCTTCAATATTAAGTCATTTAAATTTAGAAACACAAGGTAAAAATAAAGCATTAATTGATATGATCAGCTGCATAGACGCATATAAAACAAAATTTGTTTTGCTGATAGAAGATCTGCAACAAAATAATCATTTATTATATATATATATATATATATATATATATATATATATATATATAGATATATATATGTATATATATATATATATATATATATATATATATATATATGTATATATATATATATACAGTCGAACTGCCCTAAGTCGAAGTACCAGTTCACGAAAAAAAATTGGAGTTATAGAAAATTTGAGTTAGAGAAATGCATAACTAACAAGCTACATAACTACTTCACTTTTCACAATTTATTCAAAGTAAATGTGTACATATGTAGGTATTTATACACAAAAAACAAAAAAGAAAAATACATTATTAATATAATGTTATATCATTATAATCAATTAAAAATAACTATAATTAACATAATATTTTTTTTGATAAAGTCAGTAATATTTATTTGTTATCCATTAAAAAGTTCTCTATCTTCAAAGTTCTCCAAAGTAGATAATGCGCGGTACACACTTGTCTGGAAGATTGTCTTTAGAACACAGATATTCGCTACACTTATTGAACTTATTATGCATTTCTTTGTTCGTGTGTAGAATTGGAACTGTTTCGTTGCTAGATAAGACATATTCATCTTCGCGTTTTGTAATCTTGTTATCCCTATCTGCATCTACAGATAAATAATAATTAATAGAGGTCATATTATCATATTATACGCGTTATGCTGATTATATGTGTCATACTCGGACTTCAATTCTGACAGAAGAGGCACTGATAGAGAGACCTAGTTTCGCCTTGTTTTTTAAAGCCAGCCTCTCTGAAAAAATATTTTATGGTTGATTTGCCGAATATCGATGTCCCACGCTTTTGTCTTCAGACAGAATCAGTGTGTCCCAGACTCTCAGCAAAATAAAGAGCCTTTTCTCTAATAAGTGGTCCAGGCATAGCCACATTTTTATCCCGCGCAATTTTAAACTATTCCAAACTTTAGCTTTGTCTTTGCCTTCGTAGGTACACTTTTTCAAACGTTTGCAATCATAAGTTTACCATTTTCGGCTTTGTTCAAAATTTCTTCGCGGTTTCTTACAATTGAAGAAAGTGTATTTGCAGGATTCGCAAAGTCTTCAGCAATGACTTTTTTGTTTTTAATACCTTTGTCAACTTATCAAGCTCACTTTGTTCTCCTGCCACTCATATTTGCAATTGTAACTGCAGAGGTAAGAAGAAAGAATGAGTTTAAACTCATTAATGTCATCAACTCTTAATATATAGCACCTTTACTATAACAAACAGGATACGGTTTATGATAAGCAATATCCGGCCCCATAAATTTTGGAAAGTACGCAACGGTTAAAAAATTGGAGATATAGAGATTATTTTCTATGTAAAATTTTTCCATTGTACAAATTTTTACTACGAGTTATGAAAAAATACAAGTTAAGGAAAATTCGAGTTATGGAAGTTAATTTATATGTAAAATGCTATCAAAACGTATGCATTTCTAAAAAAGTTCGAGTTATAGAAAACTTCGAGTTATGGAAGTTCGACTGTATATATATATAATCGACAAATAAGTAGCGGAAATCTAAAAAGTAATTGAGGATTTTTAGTTGAGATTCCAGGATTTTGAACAAATTAAAGAAATTGTGAAATTTTTTGTGTTGTGTTAAAGTGTGGAACGCATTAGCCAAAAAATTTCATATAGATCAAAAGGCATTAGCAAATGAAATTATAATTTTACAAACTGACTTTCTTCAAACTGACGAGATCTTGCGAGCCAGAAAATTTCAGGAAGATTTTTGGAAATATGCCAACCGAGAAAAATAACTCAGTATCACCAAATGTAGCTAATATATCATTCTTGTTACGGATCTACATGTCTATGCGAATCGGCATTTTCATACTTCAAGCTAACAAAGACTAAACAACTGTCTGTATTGACTGATTCCCATACTGAAGACTCATTATTATTATATTTGTCAGGATATACACCTAATTATGATTCCTTGGTTGGAGACATGCAAACTAAGTCTTCCCGTTAATGTTAAGGCAACAAAGTAAATTCTAAATCTGTCTTTATCTGTAGCATGTTCCTTTAATTCCCTTTAGATAATTATTTTTGTTGTTTTTGATTAACAAAAAGTAAGTCATATTATTCTTTCGTGATGAAATTTTCCTGGCCCAAAAAAAAAACGCGAAAGAAAAATATTTAAATCAAATTATGAGCCTACTGAGCATTTTTATACGAACTTTTTCATATTTATGAACAAATAGTACAATTACTTATACATTGCAGTTGAAGATAAAATTATTTTAAATTAGAATTTCATCTATCTTGAAAAAGTGTGTTAAAATCCAGTTTTTTAGGTCCCGCATGCACGGAAAGCTGCTATCATAAGTTGGGTCTGAAAATGTATTTTCTTCGTGAGCCTATATCTAGAAAACTTAATAACTGATTTGAAAAAATAGTTTTGAACGGATATTTTACTTATCTACCCATACTTCGCTAGAATTTACCTTATACTGAAAGACAGTGTATAAACATAGCATGCATTTCACACCCTATATTCCTCGTTAGACTACGCCAAATGCAACAAGTCGATCGCAACAAACTTTTAAGATAAAAGGTAGATCTTATATAAAGAACAGTTGGCCACTGCTGATATGATAGGATATCCCACCTCTCTAGGTGGCAATGAGGTTTGGGAATACCCAGTCTATTTAAACTTAGCGAGTCCGAGTCCAGCCGACGATTATTTTTTGGGGCCGGGTCCGGATCTAATCCGTCTCGCAATTTTAACAAAAAACACGAAAGGAATTTTTCATGTTCACGCATATGGTAAGGCAAGCGATACTGTACGAACTTGACGATTAAGTGGGACTTAGATAAACAAGGGATTTTGAGAATGTTATGGTAAATAGGTATATAAAACAAAACTCCACAAGAGGCTATGAGCGGGAGGCACTTCGAAAAATTCACGAAGAATGGATGAATTCCCTTCTAAATTGTCTAAAGTTAATTCAACTTAATAATTTTCATATTAATCGTCATCAATACCATCTAGACCATGGTCATCTTCATCTTGCATGCCATAATATTTTTCTTTTAATATACTACATCACAAAGAGATAAGTGTAAAGTGTGATTTAAACATAAATTCTCGTCCAAATTTCATTATTACACTTGCACCGTCGCCGGTTGAACCAACTATATGTTTTTTAAATTTCATTCCGACTCCTATATTAAATGTGTTTAACCTGCTTAGTTCATGGTTCATTCGTATCCTCCAAATTCCATGCTCATTTAGGATCGGTCCGTAGATCTTTCTGAGGATCTTTCTTTCAAAGATGCGTAGCGCCTCTGCGGTACTCCTCTGCGGTGGTTAGGATCCAGGCCTCGCATCTGTACGTTACTACTGGTCTTATGAGTGTTCGGTATATTTGAAGTTGAGTTTGTGACTCAATATCTTGGACTTCAGTTTTTGGTATCCGTAGTAGCATCGGTTTCCACTAAGTATTCGCGAGCTTGTATCTTTAGCTATTACATTTGTTCTGTTGATTTCTGTTCCCAAGTAGACACACCTTTCAACCTGCTCAAAGCGATACTCGCCCAAGTTAAGGTCATTGTTATCAAGATGTTCTCTTCCAACATGCATGTATTTAGGTTTTACCTCATTTATTTTCAATCCCCGTTTTTGCGTTTCATCATGCAGCATCAATAGTGCTTCCTTTAGCGCGTCTTTGCTTCTACATGTCATCAGCTGACACCATCTGCATATGCAGCAAACTGTTTTGATCGGTTGCCAATATATCCCGTTATATTCAGCTTTCTCATGCATGCCTCTAATGTTAGGTTGAATATAATGGCAGCCGAATCTAGGGCATCTCCCTGCCTCACACCGATTTCGATTTTAAAGGCGGATGTAAGTTGGTTGTCTACTCTAACCGAGGCTTTGGAACCGGACATTGTAGCTTTTATTAGTTTTGCGTATTTACGGGGTATTTCTTACATCAGCAGATCGTCAAGGATCGTGTTTCTTTTGACGGTATCGAATGCCTGCTTAAAGTCTATGTAGAGGTTGTGCAGCGATATATCAAACTCGTATGCTTTCTCCTGCATTTGCCTTATGATGTATATGTTGTCTATTGTTGACCTATTGGCACGAAATCCGCGCTGATATTGTCCTAATATCGCTTCGTAGTAGACAGCGAGTCTATTATAAAGAACGCCTGATTGAACTTTGTATGTTACGTTAAGGAGCATTATCGGCCGGTAGTTGCTACAGATCGTTTTGTCTCCCTTATTGTGTATTGGCTGTATGATACCGAGTGCCCAATTCTTTGGTATTTTCTCTTGCTCCCAGATTTCATTAATCAGGTGTTTTAGTCTTACCGTTAGATATTCTCCTCCATATTTCAGAAGTTCGGCTGTTATATCGTCTGACCCAGGGGCCTTGTTATTTTTTAGCTTTCCAATAACACTTTTTATTTCTCTTAGGCTGGGGTTCTCAATCTTATGTACATCTATCGGTCTATCGTATGTACATCTAGCTGTAATTGTTCCGGCTCTAAACCACAGTCTCTTTTAAAAGTATCCGAGAAGTACCCTTTCTATCTTCGGAGTATCTCCTTTGTTTGTGTTTTGTTTTATTGCCTTGTAAAATTTTCTTGTTTCGTTTCTAGAATGACTCAGTACCATTTCCTCTACCTTTCTGTTTAGTGCCTCTCTTTCCTTTTTTCTACATATTCTAAACGCGTTTATTCTTTCCCTATTGTAGGCTGCTTGGTTAGATCGTGTGATTCTGTATAACAGTTTTAGTCTAGCCTTCTGCTTAACGGAGGTTGCTTCTCGACATTCCTCGTCATACCATTCTTCGTTGTGAACTCTTTCTTCTCCAATTCTTTCCATAGCACTCTCTGTTATTACTTTTTCGATGTTCATCCAGTCTTGCTCTATGTCCTTTGTTTCTTGGTTTTCTTGTAGTTTAGTTCTGAGACTTTCCTGGTAGGCCCTCTGGGGTTTTTAGGCGATCTATGTGCCATGTTAGCTGCTTCGCAGTTGTTCCCCTAGTCACTGTCGATAGTTTTTGTTTTGACCTTGCTCCAACAAGGTAATGGTGGGAGTCCGACTTGGCCCCGCGAAAGGATCTGACCAGTTCGACGTCCGTTGCCCATCTTTTGGTGATTAGTATGTGGTCTATTTGGTTCGTGTTTCGTGATCCAGGTATTTTCCAGGTGCCCTTATGGATTTCTTAACAGAAAGAGTATACTAACAGCAGAGTAGTTATTAGACGCGGCAAATTGGGCAACCCTTTGGCCATTACTGTTGGACTCATCATGCATGCTATGTTTACCAAAAACGCTAGCGTAGGCCTCTTCTTTACCCAATTTGGCGTTATAGTCGCCTAGTACTATAGCTGCGTCATGTCTCGGTATTTTATCGCAGACTTCTTGAAGTGCTGCATAAAAAACGACTTTGGTTTCCTCTTCTGCGTCCTCTGTGGGCGCGTATACGTTCACAAAGGTTATATTGTGGTATTTTCCCTTTAGTCTTTAAACCGGGGTAAAGGCTAGAATCGATTTTTTTAATAGTTTGGTTACAATATATCCAACTCCTTTATGCCCACTCCTTTCATCGTTTCCTGAGAAATACATAGAGAATTTTCTCTTGTGAATTTCGCCTTTACCCTTTCATCTTATCTCTTGTAGGTCCACGAGATCCATTTTGTATCTCAGTATCTCATCCGCTAGGCTATCCATAGCCCCTGCTTTCAGAAGCGTACATACATTCCATGTACCAAATCTTAATCTGATTCCGTCAATCTTATCCTTATTTCCCTGCGATGGCCGTCTTCGTGTGGACAGTCTAGTTTCTTTCGTAGTAGTCTTCGCAACATTAATGTTTTCACGAGGACGGTTAGTTAGCCCGTCGCTCAACCCCCTTTTCGGAGGGCCATTTCGCCTGTTCCCGTCAGCCCACACATCTACCTCGCCCCATACGGATTTTCACCGCACCTTGTGAGGTTTCTGTGTGGTTACCAGGAGTCACCTAACGTGGAGGTGGGAAACAGACTTGGGTAGGAGTAGCTACATGTCTCATTAGAGTCATTGTCGTGCGGTGCGCATGCACTACCCTCTTTTACCCCCTAATGACACCCGGTCACCCGGTTTTTTTACAATTTCTGAATATTTTGAAATTTTCGTGATCGGTTTTGGTTAGAATACCTTATTGATGTATCTGGATTCACTAAAAAAATCGTCTTAATAGGTTCCACTCCAGGTGGAACAATAAAATTGTTGGAAAATGATGGAAATAAATTCAAAGCTACTGCTTGAAAATCTCTTGTAAGAGATATATGAAAAATTCTATCAGTTCTGCATAAATATTTGATTTTAATATTTAAATTAATGTTTTGGTATCTTAACCGTAGATAGCCTTGACACAGGATTTTTTTATGAAGGAGTTCATATTTCAAAAATTTTAATATTTATATTGTATGTACAACTACAAAATGTTCAAGATTCTATACACTATGTCGCTCTTACAATCCATCCTCTTACATTCCATCTACACTTTCAATCGTTTCACCCCCATCTACTTTTTCACCCTATTCAACTATTCCATCCGCATATACTAATATTTATTAAAATTATCAAAAATCCATGAGAACTATACCTAACAATTTACGTAATATGATTTCTACGTTTATATGGTGGTCAAACAACTTAATTAAATAAATAAATTGAATTTAAAAACTATTACAAGAAATAAAATTATTTATATATTACGTGAACTATAAGGTCCTCAGGCAACTTACTATCCTATAGTAAACCCCTTGCTCACGGTAATATACATCCTCATAATTCCCTTGATACATAAATAACTATTATAACAGCATTTTAATATATAATCATGTAAAAAATTGACTATTAAAAGTTGTATTATTTTTTTGTTATTTTTAGGTTAGGTGAAGGCGCAAGTTAGGCACTTGCCACAGGCGCCTCATGCCCTCGCACTGTAAATTATTGTTCGCTTATTGTAAATTATTGTAACAGCAAAATTCTACTAAACAACATTAAAGATTTCAGAACAAAGATTAGAAATTTATATTATTTCTGATTATTTTTCAGGGAAGAAATAAATATTGGAAATGGCCAATTTTCATCGAGATTAAATCATCCTTGTTCAGAATTTATCATTCAATTAAATTATGATAGTATTTGCAAACTTTCCAAATGCATTATAATCGTGTTTAATTTAAATTTAAATCTTTTCCTCGCTAAAGCCAAAACCCAGATTTCCACTATAAGTGATTCCCAAACTTTTACAACTTACACGCTTCGTGTAAAACAATTTACATACGATTATAGACAAATCCAGTATCCAGAGACTATGACTGGCTTAATTGTATTAATGTTCGATATTTTTATCCCTGTGTACGATTCACTATATATATTGACTCTTACATAGTTTCTTTAGTCTTGCCAGATTTTAAGCAATAATATCTTCTGTTCTTCTCAGGTTTTCTCTGGCCTGGTCTGGTCTTTTCTGGTATTGTCTGGTATTGTCTGCTCTTGTGTAGTGATTTTCTATCTCAGTACATTTCTCTTTTAGTCACTCTTCCTTTGTTCGAGACATTCATATTTAATGTCCTTCTTTACTTATTTATATTTCTGTGTATCTGAATGTTTCAGGTCTTCTTTCTCACAGAAGCCTTAATATTTCGTCATCCAAACTTTTCGATAGGAATTTAAAATCAGCTATCATCGAACCTTGTAAGAAGCATCTGAAACCTGAGAGAGGAACAACTCGAAAGATTGGATGAGTAACGAAATATTAAGGCTTATGGAAGAAATAAGACACACAGAAATATAAAGAAGTAGAGAAAGAGTTGCTAAAAGGGAAATGAACTTTACTGTACCTGAACAGCAGAAACCGCAAGACTCCCATAGTGTGCACAAAAAAAATAATACAAAAGTTCACTGAAATTTGAAACAAAAATCATACATCCTTACAAATGAAGAAGGAAAATTTGTATTGGATATTGAAGATAAATTTCCCTATGGGAAGAAAACATTAAATCCCTTTTCAATGACCAAAGAGAGGAAATAACTACCAACAGTAACAAATAAACTAGACCATCTGTTTTAAAAGAAGAAGTACAAGCGGCAATAAAATCATTCAGAGAAGGGAAACTCCTGGAAACCCTGACGATCTTCCGATCTTCCGTGGTTAAGTTGATTGTAGAGCAACATTTAGATGCTGAAACTTCGCTATTTAATAAGATCTATTAAACAGGGATAATACCAAAAGAATGGCTTCAGTCAACGCTTGACACAATTCCTAACAAGCACAATGTCACCGTAAGATTTACAAGAAACTGGAAGCAGATATAACGGATACGCAGTTTGTCTTTAAAAAAGGGAATTGGCACAAGGAAGGCACTGTTTGCCAACAACGTATTGATGGAGCAGTGTCTGGATGTCAATAAAAAGGTAAACCTTTAACAGTTGAAACTCGAGACGTGATAAGTGTCTAAATTTATATATAACTGTGAATGAACTATGAACAATTTATATAATAGAATTTAAAGGTTGGTTAATTGGTTAAAATAATTAACTTAACCATCATTGGTTCAAACCATGACATCTCATTTTTAAATTTATATAATATTTTTACATATTATAAGAGTGGTTCTTAACCTTGCTGAAGGTACCGAACCCCATCAGTTTCACATGAGCATTCAGCGAACCTCTTTTAATTGGAAAAATAAAATCAAAACATAGGTAAATATTTTATTGGTCCACAAAATAAACAAAACCATTATATTTATCTTGCAAAAACAGGGCTAATTCCTCACATATGGCAAAAACACGATTCAGAACCTGTCCCCGAAATAACCACCGAACGTTTGAATGGCACAGAAGTACCTCGAATTCAGATCCCATTTCTTTACACAGTTCCTTGAAGATGCGGTGCCTCAGAGCACTATTTCGCACATAATTCACGTATTCCACTACGATTTTTAAGACTTCTGCAAGTCAAAGCAAAGATATCTTGGCCAAAGTAGTTGCAGATCTAATTTCAAGCCCGGCCAAATTCAGCCTTCAACTTGACAAATGTACAGACATTTCCAATCTAACTCAGCTTGCAGTATTCAAGGCATGAATACTGCAAGCATGGTTTGGAGGCATGGTTTTTGTTGCCAACGAATGCCCGTGAAGAATAAAATGCGTAACAACAATGTGTGGTGCATCGGATTTCAATAGCGCACCAAAACCAGACTTCCTTTCCAGCATGGCTGGAGCTCCGTCCGAACAAACTGCAGAAACCATATCCCACGAAAGATTATTTTCTTTGAAGAAGTCATCCACAAGTTTCTTTACATCGGCTGCCTTAGTTATTGTTGTAAGAGGCTTACATTACAATTACAAAAAATCTTCCTTTATCACGTCGTCTTTAACATAGCGCACGAATACTGCAAGCTGAGTTAGATTGGAAATGTCTGTATTTTTGTCAAGTGGATGGCTGAATTTGGCCGGGCTTGAAATTAGATCTGCAACTACTTTGGCCATGATATCTTTGCTCATGTCGTCTATTATGTCACTAATGGTGTCATTTGAAAGAGGAATCTGGGATAACTTAACTTCAGCTGCTTTTCCCAGCATGATATTCGCTATCTTCAACACGGCTGGTTTTATTAGTTTTTCTCCAATATTGTGTGGTTTGCCCTGCTTTGCGATAAGGTAAGCAACTTCGTACGATGCTGTAAGGATCCGAGAAGCCGAGGGCAGGCAGAGAACCCTTTTCATCCAATCTTCACCTTGAATTCAGCGAGTGTATTTTTGTAATTTCCATGCAGATTAAAGAAGTGTTCTCTTAGTTTTGCCGGTGCTGGACTAGAATTGCTCAACTTGGCATTGCAAATCATGCAATTAGGACGCAGACTTCCATCACGTTTCGTTATACATGTGAAGCCATATTGTACATATTAGTTTGACCACTTTCTTTTTTTGCTTGACATAGTATGAAGGGATTAAAATATTAAGAAAGAGATAACACGACGTGCAATAACGACAGTCACAATTCGAATACTGGGCGCACCAAATTTCCTGCAGCATAGAAAGGCCAAGCGACGTTGCGTGATCACCCGCAGCCAATGATAGACGAGTGTCTCGTACGGTCTCGTCTGGTCTCTTCCGGTCACGTGCGGACTCTTCCAGTCCCTTGCGGTATCGTCCGGCCTCGCCCGGTCTTGTCTAGTCTCTTCCGGTCACGTCCAGTCTCGCCCGGTCTTGTCTGGTTGTGTCTGATCTTGTCTGGTTTGGTCTGGTATTGTCTTATCTTGTCTAGTATTATCTGGACTATTTATACTTGTCTGATAATGTTAGATAGTATCTAATCTTGCCTGGTTTTGTCTGATCTTCTTTGATCTTATCTGGTTTTGACTTAGCTTGGAATGGCTTTTATTGGGCTTGTTTTTTACCTTTCTTTTTGTGATAATAAATTTTTCTATATTTTTCTTTCTTGTTGCGATTTTTTATAGTAATATTTGTTTTTGGACCGGCAAAAGTTGTTGCGAAATTATTCATGGATTTTCCCGGTTTCCCGGTGCGATGACATGAAAATATTGGTCCCAATGCAATTATTATTAAAATTCGTTTTGTTGCGTATATGTAGATTGTACGTCGCAGCACGTACATGTTATAATTTGTTTTTTGTTTCCTCAATATATAAATTGTAAAACGTCAGATTTTATTACCATCTGGTTCAATATTATTGGCGATTATATTCACACATTATTGAATCGAATCACTGACGTATGGTTTATCTTAATACATACATATTTACAAAGTTATTCAAAATTTAAACTATTTGTTTATTTTTATATATCGAACACATGCTAAATAGTACTTTTTTCTGATGTGCTCCTTTTTTACAACTAGTTTTGCAGTTTAAATGGCTATTCCATTTTTTCACAATTTTTCTTATAACATATCAAATGTTTATAGAAATTGCAATATATATATATATATATATATATATATATATATATATATATATATATATATATATATATATATATATATATATATAAATATATATATATATATATATATATATATATATATATATATATATATATATATATATATTTATATACATGACACACGTTTTCAAGACGAAAATCATTTCAACACGGGAAATTATAGGGTTTATAAAGGTAAACCTGCTGTCAGAAGAGGTACACCATCATTGTTTGGGACGGGATTTGCAGTACACAAATCAGTCGTTGATAACATTGTTGACTTTAATTTAATATCAGAAAGGATCTGCACACTCTGCTTCAAATTAGGCAATAAGGGCTACACGATTATCAATGCACACGCACCTACAAATGAGCGTAATAGAAATAAACCACAAGAAGTTCAAGACTTCTGGGAAGACATGGAAGAAGTAACCAACAGCATACCAGTTGGTCAGAAGGCATGTTAAAATTTTAATGGGAGACTGTAATGCGCAATTAGTTAAGGAGAGAAAATACAGATAAATCACAGGCCCTTATTGAGCTCACTATCGCACAAAGAAAAATGGAGAACACCTCATAAAATATTGTCAAAATTTTAATCTCAAAATTATGTCGACACAATTTCTAAAGCTAACACGAAAACTTACAACATGGAAAGCACCTAACACCGTATGGGGAGAATTCCAGATTGATCATGTGGCCATTTCTAACAAAAATACGCAGGAAATTTTAAATGTCGAAACGCGTAAAGGGTTCTTCGAGTCAGATCATTATTTGTTACAAGTTAAGATTAGACCAATTCCAAGAGAGAAAAAGACAGTAAAAACAAAATAGTCAAGCCTGAGCCAGAATTTTTGCGGATAAAGAGAGACAAAATCATTGAAGAAATTAATAGGCATCCAACAGACACTTGGACAGATCTTGCGACCACAGTTCAGAAGGCAATGCGTTGGGCGCAACCTCCCAGAAAAAGGAAACAGGTGGTGGAACACAACTTGTGATCAAGCCATTGAGAAAAGATCACAGGCGTGGATGAAGTTCAGTAGTAACAGAACATCCGAAACATGGAACGAATTGCACGAAGTTCAGAAACAATCATCAAAGGAAATTAGAAGAGAAAAACGAGCACACGACAACAACAGGCTAAACGAAATTGAAAAAGATTTTAAGAGAAATAATACAAGAAATTTTTACAGAATATTCAAAGAAAATATTAAGGGTTATCAACCGCCTAGTCTCTATTTTAGAAGAACAGATGGATCCTTGGAAACGAACACTAAAGAAAACTATACAATTCTGAAACAATACTTTAGTACTCTTCTCAATTGTAAAGAACCCACGGAAAAATTGACCTTCCAAAAAACCACATCCAATCCTGATTCTACTCCACCTACAATAGAGGAGATAGAGGAGATCATACAACAAATGAAAAATAACAGAGCGGCAGGAGAATATGGCATTATTGCTGAAGTGTTGAAGCTGCTGAAGATAAAGACATCATAAAAACAATTCATAAGATCATTACACACATTTGGATCACAGCAAAAATGCCAGAAGAATGGAAATGTGCCTTGATCCACCCATTACATAAAAAGGGTGATAAGTCAGATCCAAATAATTACAGAGGTATTTCACTAGTGCCAGTCACTTACAAAATATTCTCTAAAGTGTTACTGAACAGACTACAACCACAAGCAGATCATCAAATAGGGGAACACCAGGCTGGCTTTAGGAAAGGGAGATCATGCCTCGAACAAATTTGGAACCTAAGAACAATATTGAAAGTCAAACAGACAAATAACAATGTAGTTACCTTTGTGGACTTTAAAAAAGCGTACGACAGCATTGATAGACAAACGCTCTTTGCAGTACTGGAAGAATATGGCATTGACAAAAAAACCAGAGCACTAATACAACTAACATACGGACACCACCTCTATGATTAAGGTCATGGGTGAAATTTCAGAACTCTTTCAGATACACACAGGTGTCAGAGAAGGAGACGGCCTCTCACCAATTTTGTTCAACATGGTCTTAGACAAAATTCTTAAGCAGTGGGAGGAACAATTGAAAGGCATACAGCTAGGAAGAACACGCGATACAAAAACAATCATTAAATGTTTGGCATTTGCAGATGACGTTGCCATAACCAGCAATAACACACAGGAGGCAAAGGAAGTACTGGAGAGATTACATGAAATAGCCGCTAAAACAGGTATATAGATATCATAACAATGTACAGATATTATAACAATGTACATACCATACATACGACTTATGGATCTATACAAAGAGTGGAAAAAATTAAATACTTAGGGGAATATATACAAATAAGAGGATCAAACAACATGTCTAACATTAAACGAACGGAAAAACTCCAGAAAGCATACAAACTTACATGGTCACATTTTAATAAGAAAAGCATATCAAGGCAGGCCAAACTCAGACATTACAAAACAGTTGTATTGCCTGAACCATTGTATGCGTCAGAAACGATCACAATTGGAGCATCTGGCATCATAGAAACAGAAAAAATTGAACGCAAAATTGAAGAATGAACAATAAACGACTTACAAAAAATATCTTTGATGTAGTATATATAAAAAAACCTTTATTGGCATTTTAAACACAAACACTTAACAAACATTAGACCTTACAAGCTAGACAATCAACAAAATAAACAAATTTTTTTTCACATTACATTTCTCAAACGACACTTAGACTACCCTGATCCGCCTTTGCTGTCTTTCCACTTAACAATTCCACTTAACAGCGGCCAACCTTGACCGCTTTCATCCATCAACGACTTCCAACCTTTTCTAAGCTCTATCTTCTCAGTCGCACTCCACACACAACCACTACAGCTTGTACCCCAATGCTCCCAACTTTCTATGCCCGTCCCACATATGCGGCAGGTTCTCTCGTTTGGCGTCATCCAGTACCTCCTGCCCCTTTCTTCACTGCCGCATCTAAATCTGGCGATCATTATTTGGAGAACGACAGATTTTCGGAGGTAATCTCGTAGCTTTCCCAAAACGAGTATATTTTGGTACTCGGGGTTGTACGATCCCTCTTCAATGCCCTTTAACCTTTCCTGCATCTCTATCTCAACCATATCTATCTCCTACCATACTTTCTACATTGCTACCTCTCTTAATCATTCTCTCCACTTCCACACCCGACCAGCCACCCTTTTCATACATCTTTCTTCTCTCACTCCCCCATATAGTTATCCTAGCATTACCCGTCCCTTCTTTCCTAGCAGCTTTGAACACTTCCTTTACGACCCTATCATCTCCCATTCTTTCTACCTTATATTCATACCTCGCAAACCGCGCTGCAGCCACACTCGCAATTTTGACTGCACCTATTTCTTGCAGCACTATATACCACGGAGTTGATTTTCCCAGCTGCAGCATCCTTTTTAACACTTGTAACTGCATTCTCTCTATCTTTTCTACCTCTTTCACACCCCATACTTCAGAACCATACATTAAAATACTACGCACACACACCTTCCAAATCATCATTTTTGCTCTGAAGCTTTCCTTGCATTCACTCTTCCATACACTCCAGAACCTGTTAGCAGCCACCCAAGATTTCTTTACAATGTAATTTATATGCTCCTTAAAAGAACCGTCCTGACTAAACATAAATCCAAGGTATTTGAAGCTGCTAACCTGTTCTATTACATTTACACCCCATTCAAACTTTTCACTCCTCCTTCTTCCTCTCTTTTGGAACACCACCATTTTTGTCTCTTTCACATTCACGACCAGCTTCCGTTTCATAAAGAACCCTTTCGCCCGTCCAATCACCTCTCTCATTTCTGCGTACGTGCTTGCCAGACTCCACACTTTTTTTTTCCCGATTACTATACCACCTGCTTGATCCTTGCGTAATACCTCCTCTAAGTCTGCTATGTAGATGTTGAACAGCAGAGGACTTAGAGGACACCCCTGTCTTAGCCCTTTCGATACCTTAAAACATTCCGACACATTCTCCACTTTCACTCTACAATACGTGCTGCTATACAAGCTCTTAATACTTTACCGAACTGGACTCGATATCTTTTTCTCCTTCAGACACTCCCACATTTTCACACTAATGATCGAGTCGTAAGCTGCCTTCAGGTCCACGAAGAGTGCGTACACCTTCCCTTTCGGCTTTGTCAGTTCGTTCTGGACAACGTAATTGAGAGTAACTAAATGCTCAGTAGTTCGTCGACCATGACGGAACCCAGCTTGAACTTCCGGCAGAATACTTTTTTCTTCAACTTCGCCTTGCAGTTTTTGCTCTAAAACCTTGGCGTATACTTTGTACGACGAGTCCATCAGTGTTATACCTCTGTAGTTATTTGTGTTCTACCTATCCCCATTCTTAAACACTGGTATTATTAGTCCCTCTTTCCAACCGTCCGGCATTTCTTTTTGACCTTTATAAATCCCGTTCAATTCTTTCAGTAGAATTTGTCGAATTCCGGTCATGATGTAGTAAACAGTTCGAGTAGGAAAACAAATTGGGTTCATGAAATAGAAGATGACTTAAAGCAATTGGGGATCAATCAGCAAATGATAGAAGACAGGAAAAAATTCAGAAGCAAAATTAAGAAACCAAATTTTTAGTAAGCGATGGGAAGATAGGAATATTGTGGACAGAACAAAGGAAACAGGAGCACAGTCAAAGGATGAAGAGATTTTGGGAAGAGCAGAAAAAGAAGGGAAAGAAGTGAAACTTGTGTCATTATGAGATATTTAAGTTCAAACACAGTCCATATGGGCAAAAATGATGTAACAATATTAATAATCTACATATAATTTGTAAAATTCAGATGAAGATTGCCAAATTTGTCTATAGTTTACGTCATTTGTCAAATTTACCTACGTGTCTTTAGCCATATTTACGTAACATTTGCTGTTTACTTGTAAGTTTTAACACGAATTTAATTATAATTTTCCAAATGTACTTGCAATTTGACAAATTAGTTAATTTAATTTGATAATTTTATATGAAATTATAATTAAATATAGTTCAATAAATTAACAAAAATTTGTTTTTGTATTTACAGGGTGTTTTTAAAGCATTGTTGGTGACATCATTGATTAAAATACAGCCTTTTTAAAATAGCACAGTAAACTTATAAGCCATCATAAAAATGCTATAAAACTCGTAACACCATAAAACTTCAGATAATGAATCACATAGTATTAGTATGAGAGGCTCTTTAAAAAACACCAATTATGTTTCTGACTTAATGGAGGTTTGAGTACAACACATAATTTTACGAAACAATGATTTTAACAATGAGGATAAACATTTTTATAAAGAAAAATACTTTTAAAAAATCATAAGAATTGAATGTGAGTATGCGTTGGTAACGAGCTCATAATTGCTTCCATCGTCGGTTTTATATTGGAAATCGCAAGCCGTAAGTCATCCTGCAATCTTTTGAAACAATTAATATATTGATTGCCTTTCTTTTCAAATCGTCATATTCGTTTTCAATCGATAACCAATTTTTTTTGCAAATGTGAGACTTAAATTGAATGCGCAGTGTTTCGTCGCTTGGATCTTCAATAAACTATCCTTTTTCATCTAAAGGGATAATTGAATGAATAATATCAAACGAAAATGGATCACGGATCCAACTTACATCATTATCTGGACATTTTTCGAAAGTTTTCTTCCAATTTTATCAAATGGCGGGAAATGGTGTTTTTAAATAACAAGAATCTATATTATTTTCTTTAGTAAATTCTGAAAAACACGGGAACATGTCTGTGTGTTTTTTTAATACTCCTTGCAAAAGTATCAGCTTCTTTCTAAAAGCTTCAATTTTACTGCTTAATATTAAAATGTTTATACTCTCTCCCTGTAGACACAAATTCAAAATGTAGACCTCGTTTCTCAAATCGAAAATACGTCGCAATATTTTGCCGCGTGAGAGCCATTGAACTTCGGTATGTAGTAATAATGTCTCATAAACAGAACGCCCATCTTATTACAGAGTATTGCAAAGCAACGACTGTTGTTTTCAATGTAATTAATTGCGGTAATGACATCCTGTAATATCTTATGCAATTCTTCATCGATATCCTTTGCAACTAAAGCTCGCTTATGTATCATGCAATGGTTAAATACTATATGGGATCGGAGCAATTTTCTTTATTAACCCTCTTAGTTCTTAATACTACCTGTTAATGCTGCACTATCAGTGCATATCTTCCCCATTAACAATACATTAACATACATTGTTAAAAACATCTATATCAAAAAAATAGTAAAATAATAAGTTCACGATAAAACACATTATAAAATACAATTGGAACAATGACATATTACAAAGACACAAAAACAACAAGACAACATATTCGATCGAAACAACTTAAATATTTCCTCATGAAATAAAAGTTTAAAATAACTAACAAAAATTCAATACATTTAATTGGTGTGTGCAGTACATATTTTTCCACTCTCGCAAGTATGGCAACGAACCGCAACGCACTGCCGCATTGGTGTGCGGAGACCTTAATACAAGTGCTGCCCGGGGCAATACTACAAAACACACATCAGGTTTACCAACTCGGTTGTAAAATAGTAATATAATAATTGTAGGTTTTTCTTAAATCTGAATTTGTGATTAAGAATTGGCTCGTAATAAAATTAATTCCTAAATTACATAAGTAGAACTCGTTAATTTAATTTATAAATCTACTTTAAATATTTCCCAAGGGCGCCAAAAACATTGTTTTCGTACCCACGGTTTGCGCACCAATTGTCTACAACTTTGTTATTGTATCCATTAGACATGTTACTTATGATTTTTTTATCCCCTTGACAAATCAATCATTACATAATGTGTCATAGTTTGCTATAGCTTATCCTTTAATTTTTTTCTCGATAACCTCTTTTGGAAGTGTCTTCCTGTTCTTTCTGATTATCCCAGTAGATTGTCCTTGAAGATAAAAACTGGTTCATAATTTCATTTTGACTACTCATGCGGGATAAGTACTATCTGACGCCCGTTTTTTAGTGCGACAAATGTCAATTCAATTATTACCAAATAATTTAAACGTAAATATTCAATCAAAATCGCTGTTACATTACAAAAAACAATTGAATGAAAAAAATAAAAACAATCAAAACCTCAATATTAAAAAAGTGACGTGAAAGTCACGTCCTTCGCATGAGTGATAAAAAATATTATCTTCATCACTCCGTCCGTGCGCCCAATATACTATAATATACATAGTTGCACAATATACTATAATATACATAGCAAGTAGTTTTAGCCTTTTCTGAAACATTTCTTGTTACATTTTATTTTCAGAAAGTTTACCCTATTTAGATTGTACAAACAATAATTTTTGAAAATAAGTTTAGTCTTTTGATGAGTATTTACTACTAGAAACATTTATTTTAAAATTTTACTAGAGAAAAAATATGAAACTGTGCAAATAGTTTCATATTTTTTCTCTCCAAATTTCTTCTGCTCTTCTTCTCCAGTCTAGTCACGAATTTGTGCCGCCATAAAATTCAAACGGGAAATTACATCCAAATAAAATTAAGAAGATCTGAAAGGCGCTCTATTTAATTGTTTTAATTAACATATAGGTAATTATCAGCATCACTTCCAGAATATCCGTAATAATTAACAAGAACAATCGAAACTAATCCCAAATTTGATTCAAAGAGCTAGATGGACCTTGTTCAGATTAATATACAGACGAAAATGTTTACAACTGACAGTTTGGCTTAAGTGAAAATGAGGCATTTCAACGAAGTGGAAGTTGTTCGTGCTATAGCATTAATTGAAAATGGCGAAAGCCTTCGACAAGTTTCAAGAAACTGTAACGTAAGCCTTTATTGTTGTTATTCAGCGATTGAGAAACAGGTGCTTGGATACATGCAGGTACTTGTTGAATATATCAGGCGCGGTGGGCAAGGTGGCAAAAGAAAAATAACTCAATATCAAGACCGATTTTTACTGATTTCGAGTCTTGACAATAGAGTTTCTACGGCTAAAGACCTCTTAATTTCCTTCAGGACATCGCATGTGGTCAAATTTGAGGACAAGACGGTCCGCCCGAAAACCCTCTTTGAGACGACGTCACAGAATAGCAAGTATGAATTTTGATTGTGAACATGTCGCATGGCAACTTCGGAAATGGAAGTCTGTGCTCATCACGGAAGAATCAAGGTTCCGTATTACTAGTTGCTATGGCCGAGTACATGCTTACAGACGCCCAGGAGAACTCTACGCAGCAGCTATTGTCCCGGAAGTCGAAAGATTTGCAGGTGAAAGATTCTTTATTTCCAACAGACCATGAGAATAATACAATACAGGTATACGATGGAGAGAATTAATATATTGAAATAAGAAATACAAAAGAATGAGAGTTCAAGATACAATTCTGGATAATAATAAAAATACATGTTGTTTAGGAGCATAACATAAGAATATGAGTTCTGATTTTTCAATTCGTTAAATTATCATGAAAGAAGTCAAACTGACCTTGCAGGCCATCACAAAGTCTAATGCAGGATAACATAGGCGAAATATAATAATGGAATGTGTTGGGTACTACGTAGTAGAATGAAGTGGGGGTTCGACAAGTTATTTTGGGGACATGCAATTGAATCATCCTGCAATCCTTGAATGCAACAGTGATTGACATCTTACATTGCCTTGTACAATTTTCTGCAAGATCATTCTGATCACAATGTCTAGGAAGAAAGATTCCACATTTCTTCAGTTGTACGAATTTACAGAATTTGCTTAATACATTCTCCAATAAGTGTACATATATTTCCGCAAATAGAAAAGCTGGTACATTTTTTGAGTACATTTTTTCATCTTTTTCGCCGCCTTCATTATATCTTCTTCCGATGTCATAAAAGATGAAAACAAAGGAAGATTCCGCAATCAAAATTAACGCCCACACTCGGACAACAGTTTTTAGCACAGAAAACATAGAGGTCGTCCGCAGCGTCACATTCACTAGCGCGTAAATGGTTGTCGCTACTGGCAAACACACTAGAACTGACCTTGTTGTAATTTCAGGAAATCTTATTGCAGAATTCCAACAATGGTGTGACCCTTAAGTCTTGATTTAAATCCCTCAGAGCATGTTTTGTATGTGCTTTACAGACCTGTTCGTAGTCGCCTGCATCCTCCTCAGACCATGCAGCAGCCAACGGCGGCTCTTATTGAAGAATGTGACTCTATACCACAACAAGACATTCGAAGACTTTTGCGAAGCATGCCAAGAGGATTTAATGTCGTTATTCGTGCTGTGGGAGCACATACTCGTTATTAAGTTATCACTGTATCTACAACTTTATGTACAAATGTTTACATTAACAATTAATTTAAATTCGTTTTGTACTTTGTTGTTCATTTTTTAATCATTTTTAATAATTTAACATTATTTTGGTTTTGATCGTTGTCAATTATTACGCATACTTTAAAAGTACGTGATGCTGACACTTCAATATGTGCCAACTAATTAAATAGAGCGTCTTTCAGATGTTTCTTAATTTTATTTGCATGTAATTTCCTGTTTGAATTTTAAGAAGGCACAAATTAGTGACCCGCTAATGTATAGCAAACTTTGAGCAGTGTATAGCAAATATATTTCTTCTGCAGATCTTTGTTTATACAGGGTTTTGTTTCGTTTTCGGAAGCAAAGGAATAACTCGGCATCATTTGCATTATCTCTTAAATTTTTCGCTTGTTAATAATAAATTTGTCCAGCCTAATAACGCCTTGGCAATAATATTTACAGTTATTTGTGATTGAAAACATAATTGGAGAAAACCGAGAGTAGTCAAAACATTTCATAATTAACACAAATTGATTTCTGTTGTTGTCCGTTATCACATGCGTCCAGTACTATAGCACCTCTCCTATGCAATAATATTTCATTTGGTAATAAAACAGTGATTGAGAGGCCCTGGTATATGTTAAACAAGTGTTTATTGAGTGTTTTCTTAAATGTAGGGAAGACTAGATAAGATTAGGCAAAATGAGATAAAATTTCTGTCACTAGTTGTAATGTCTTGCTTTAGTTTAGTATTTTCTAGATTTGTCTCATAGATTCCCATCTGCTTATTGCTTATCCGGTCTATTCTAGTCCATATAAAAGTATACAGAGCAAGTCTACTTTTATGTAAATAATTATGCTCTTCTCAAGCCTATATTTTAACTGCTTATTGCTTATCAGGTCTATTTTTAGGTCTATTTATTTATGCTGTTCTCAAGTCTATATTCAACCTATATAGGTTTATCTGCTCAAATTTAATTCTATAATTACATTGTTCGAATATATATTTTTTATAGTTGTTGAGATAAGGGCTATTACGATACCCAAATTAGGAAAGCAGAGGCTTGAGAAAGAGTTTTTGTTCGCTATAGTTAGTTTTACCCTAGATGTGCAAGCAAAAACCTGATAATGGCGAGAGTTCAACCCGCTTAGACTTTTTGTTGTATTAATTTACTCAACTTGCGTAATTACCAAAAAGTATATGATAATAATATTTCATGAAATCATGATTATACAAAATAATTGCAAAACAAATCTTGTGTGTAAATCGCGTATCAACTATACATATATTTTTAATAAAAAAAATCAAATTAAACTTCATAGAGAATTTAAACAAGCAACTCAAATTTCACTTATTATTATTGAAAAGAAGATAATTACTTAATAATATATATATATATATATATATATATATATATATATATATATATATATATATATATAGCATATAAGATTAATATATAGCAATAAGGGGTTAAAATTTGGTTGGATAAATACCTGCTCTTCTCTGGACTTGTCTGGTTTCGACTGGATTTGCTTCGTCTTGCAGTCTTGTCTGGTTTGATCTTGTCTGGCCTTTTCTGGTCTTGTCTGATCTTCTCTGGTCTTGTCTGTTCTTGTCTGGTCTTGTCTGGTCTTGTCGGGTCTTACCTGGTCTTGGCTGGTCTTAGCTGGTTTTGTCTGGTTTTGTCTGGTCTTGTCTGGTCTTGTCTGGTCTTGTCTGGTCTTGTCTGGTCTTGTCTGGTCTTGTCCACTCTTGTTTGATCTTGTCTTGTTTTGTCTGGTTCCGTCTGCTCATGTCTGTTTATATCTAGTTCTCTGTAAGTTTTTCTGCTTTTCCAGCTTATTCCAGTCTAAACTGATCTTTACTTAATTATCTTTTTCCACACTCTTCCTAATGAATGAAATATATATTTTATATATTAGGGGATACATTTCCTTTTACACTAACCAATTTCTTGTGAGAGGGTTTTTTTTATTTTTTTGATATAATCTTCTAGCCATTTTGTGTGCTTTGTGTGATTGAATCGACCCTTGATTTATTATTTAAAGGGAAAAATTATATAATGTTTATATAGGGGGAGAATTCAATTAGGAGTTTATCGAAAAATAAAAGATTGAAAAAAAATATTATATGAGAAAGAACGAGACGAATTGTTTTGTATTTGACTTGTAAGACTTGCGGTCATAAAGGAGAGTAAATAAAATTTGATTGCCAGTGTCGGAGTTATGCTGTGGATTCTTGATCTTCTCCGTGTGAGCGTATATTTATTGAAATATGGCTCTTAGCTAAATGGGGCGTGAAAGCAAACTTTACATGGAACATCGATAAGGGTTTATTGAACACGTAGGTTTCCCAAGAAACATAAATTGCATGATTTTACAAATAATTCTTCCTTAAAATTACAATATCTCTAATTTATTTTGTTTTGGTTTAGTAGCTTATTTTTAAAATATAGAATAGAACATCAAGACTAAATCCGTGCTAGAGTAGATAAAACTAGAAAAAATTAAGCAATGCAGAATAAAACTGGACCAGGCTAGATCATAATAAGCCAAGTAAGCGCATGATAAGATAAGACATGACACGATGAGACCAGGCAATACAATAGATGAACAGATTAAGACCAGACAAGAGTAAACAAAAGCCGAAAAGATTTGATAATAGCCGACAAGATCAGGAAAGAGCAGACCAGGGCATACAAGAGCAGTAAAGACCAGACAAGACCACACACGACCGGAAAAAGCAGAAAAGACCGGCCTTAACCAGACAAGACTATACACGGCCGGACAAGAGTTGGCAATAGCGTATAAGACCGGGCATGATAGGACAATACTAGACAAGACATGGTAAGACCAGACACAACCAGAGAAGACCAGAGCTGACTATACAAGACCAGCCAGGACGAGACAAGACCAGACAATACCAGACAATAGCGGACCAGACAGGACCAAGCAAAACCAGAAAAGACCACACAAGACCTGATCTCATAGAACTAGACAAGACCAAACAGTTGCTCAATTTTAAAATAATGGAGAAGGGCCATGTTTGAAAAAGAAGTACATTCTTGAAAGAAGGGACGGTGATAAATAGACTTTTATTTTTAGATTGGAATTAAATTGAGATTTTTAGCATTCGTCGTGACGGGCTGCGTTTCATTTCAATTAAGCGATGGCGCAGGCATTGTATTACATAAGGCCAGCTATCATTTAAACGTAATTTAATTTGCGCTTATTGTTTGTTTTGCCACCCGGTTTTGATAGCACAAATAAACAACGAAGCATTGTTAACGTGGCGAGTTAAGATAAATTCGCTTGGTAGAAAGTTATAAATGGATAGACAAACAAGTTGTTAAAGTTGAACAATACAGCAAAAACAAAAAAAATGGAACAGATGTTATTATACTTAATGTTATATGGCCAAAACTTGGAATGAATTAGTGAGATACTTAAATCAATAGGGAATTGCAAGTGATTTAAATTTACTTGATTTTTTTACATTATTATCTTCACATTACACCTATACCATTATTTTGTCATTTAGTTTGTATTTAATGCCATAAAACTTAAATAAAAAATTCCAAAATATGTGCTGGAATCTTGTTTCTGTTGATGTTGCCTGGATAATAGAGGGCAAAATCGTGGGATGTATAATGGGCGGTATATATGTAAGGAGATAGGTATTATTATTTTGGGAATAATAAGATAAATAAAATAACAATAATTATTGTTGTGTTTATTAACCTAAACAAGGGGATATACGAAATATAACATTAGAGACGAGCGTGAAACGAACTCTACAAAAGTGTGTGCATTTGGACAATACTAAGAACATTATTTTTATACTTTACAAAATAAAATCGTGAACTAACCTAAAGGCGAAAAACGCATGAATCTAGTTGTAGAACAAATCAAACAAAAAAAACGTGGATTCAAGAAAAAACTAAGAAGGAACTCTTAGAAAAATAGAGAAATAGAAATTGCGAATAAACTAGCTCAGAAAACCATATTCTCGTACTCACATACTATTCAGAAACTAAGAATATATTTGCGTAATTACATCCACAGACTAAATAAATCCAACAAAAATCACAACCGACATGAGCTCCATATCTACATTGGAAATATTTACTGGTGAAAACTGGAATGCTTACATACAGCAATTTGAGTGTTTTGTGCTGCTAAATGATATTCCCGAAATAAAAAAAAGTTCTATTACTGATTACCAAGTTAAGTAACAAAGTTTACGAGCTTCTAACTACATTGTATACACCAATGCCACCAGTAAACGATAAATATGAAACCATTTGTGACAAATTCAAGAAATACTACCATCTAGTTCAAAACTACGCTATACACCAAACAGAATTTCGAAAAAGGTGTCAAAAACCTACGAGACTATAGTACAGTTTATAATTGAACTAGAAAAACTGTGATTTAAAAAATTTGGACTTCGAAATAAAAGAAAGGTTGTTGAGTGGCACTTATTGTGATGCAGTAAAATTCGAATTTTTAAAGTCGGCTGATAAAACATTGGAAATATTGAACTGTTATTGTGAAGACAGCGAAGGCAGCATATACGTTAGCATTCAACCAAGAGAGAGGACAGGAACACAAATGTTTAAATTACAAGGAAGAAATTCTACAAAAAACAAAAATAGTGATTATCGTCACAATACAGGATCAAATAATAAACAAAATTTTACTTGTTTTTGCTGAGGAAAAAGTAGACACAATCAAAGCACAATGTTCGCTCCGGGATAAATATTGTAGTGAGTGTGGTACCAAAGGACATATTTATAAGCAGTGCGGTAAAAACAGGAATGTGAAAGTAAATAATGTGAATCTTGTGGAAACTACTAGGTTAGAAAATAATGAAGAAAAATCTTGTACGCCGCAGGACATTGAAGTTTTCGACATATTCTATTTTCATGATAAAGGAAAAGTACCATCTGCCAAGTTGAAAATTGCATTAAATGGAAGGGTACTAGAATTTGAGGTTGATCTAGGTGCAGATGTGAGTATTATTACATTATCTGAAAAATCACAATATTTCGCCGAGTTGGAAATTAAGCAATGTAATGTTATATTTACAAACTTTGATCAATCAACATCAATATCGCTAGGAGCAATAGAAAATTTAAATATCAAATATAAATCCGTAGATGTAAGCAACCAAAGACTGTTTGTTGTAAAAGATGGACAACCAAAGATAATATGAAAATATTGGCTCTCATTATTGCAATTATGGCCCCCAAGATTTGAACAAAAGGTAAGTATAGAAGTACCCAGAAAAACGTTAATTGACGAAATAAAAAGATGACTTTCCTAAAGGTTTTGAACCTGGTATGGGAAATTATAAAGGAGACCCAATACATTTATCAATTAAACCAGATGTCAAGCAGATATTTATGCCAGTGAGAACTGTTCCATATGCACTAAAGAATAAAGTAAACGATCACTAAAGTAAGTGATCGAGGCAAATCGTATTGAACCGGTGGAATACTCAGAGTGGCGTACCCCAGTGGTCCCAGCCCTTAAACCAGATGGAACAGTTAGATTAGGTGGTGATTTTCGTATCACAACAAATAGGTACTTACAAATTGATCAGTACCCACTACCAACAGTTAATGATATTCTAATGAAGATTCAAGGTAATAAATACATGTATTTGTGAATTAAATTTGCGGGAAGCATACTTGAAAGCACCATTAGATGAAGAGTCACAAAATTTAGTTACAATTGTCACTGAACAAAGGTATTTACAAATATTTATATTTACCTTTTGGTGTAAGTACAGGGCCAGGGTCATTTCAGAGATTAATAACACAAAATCTTAAGGGGGAAACCACATTAGGAGGCTGTTTGATACTGACTTTTTAGGATTTTTTTTTGGGTGGGAGAAATTAACTAGAATTTAATCAAATTTTGGCATCATTTCATTCATATTTTGAGCAATTTCTGTGATTTTTTTTAATAATTTTAGCCAAAAATAAAAAAGTTACGGTGTACCGAAGGTTGTAAGTATAGTTTTCCAATTGCGTGGAATGTAGCCATTCCAATTTGCATGTGAAATCAAATAGGTTTTCATTTTACATTAATAACTTATTTTCGAAGAATATGAACCTCAATGCAGGCGAAAAAAATGAAAATGAAAAAAATTTGCAGGTGTTTGAACAATTTTTCTTCGATTTTCACGATTTGTTTAACTAATTATGCAAGGAAAAATACCCTTAAAATTATGATATCATCTCACAAGTTGGTTCATATAATTCAAGATTTTATAAAGAATCATGCTATCAATTTTCATAATGATCGGTTCCACACTTTTTGAGTTAGATTGCACGCAAATGCGAGAAAAGTCATTTCGAGATAAACGAGGTAATGCTCCGCTTGAGCCTGTAGCCTGTACCCGATGTGCACTCGGTTCTATGCTTATAAAATCTAAACGAATTCGAATTTCTATTTGAAATTTTGACAGCATATTCTTGGATAGTTAAGCTAACGATTTATGAAATAAAAAAAAATCGGATTTTTTGAACATCCTAATGTGGTTTCCCCCCTTAAAGGATTAGAGGTAATGGCATACATAGACAATATATACATATATGGTAAAACATTATCACATACATTTGAGAAATTAAAATTAATACTGCAATGATTTAAGGACATTGACCTACGAGTAATATAAATTATTTCATGATAAATTATATATATTTGGATTTGAGGTGAATAAAACTGGCATAAAAATTGTAGAAAGTAAAATAGAACCTATATTATCTTTGCACATCCAGAAAACATGAATATGTTAAAATCATTCCTAGGAAAAGTTAATTACTATAACAGGTATCTGCCAAATATGACAGTAATATAGAAACCATTGTATGATTGTTTAAAAAAACATTTGAATGGACAGAGGAATGTGAGAAGTCTTTTAACCAAATAAAAATGGCCCTTTCAAATACATCTTCATTATCATTTTGATCCAAACTTAATGGTCATATTAACATGTGACTCAGCAGAGGATGGTGTAGCTGCTGTCTTATCAATACGGCTCAGTGCGAAAGCGGAGAGCCGGCAATGTATTGCACAAAAATAAACAAATAAGAAGTCTTATCAATAAATGATAGTAGTAATGTCATAAAACCTGTAACTTTTGCCAGCAAGAAACTAATGATGCACAAATTAAATATCCGATATTAGAAAAAGAAACTTATTCTATCATTTTTGGAGTAAGTAAGTTCTACGAATTTATATATGGGCGAAAATTTATTTTGCAAACTGAAAATGAGGCACTATCAAAAATACTAGGCCCAAAGCATGGTATACCAAAAATGGCAGCTAGAAGTTTACAATATTGGGCAATATGCTTAAGTGCTTGCAACTCAAAAAATAATCCAGCAGACTACTTGTCAAGGGTAGGTACAGGCTTTCAAGACAATAGTGTGAAAAATTCTGAAGTGATTGAAAGGGAATTTTGAAATTAACACTTAATTATATAAATAAATCAAATTTAAATATATTGAGTTGGCAAACTGTACAAAAGGAAACACAAAAAGATAAGATTTTGTGTGATATACTTAGATATAGTAGAGATGGCTGGCCACTAAAAAATATTATTGGTGAAAATTGTGAACCTTATTTCTAAAGAAAAGATGAGATCACGTTGGAAAAAGAATGTATGTTGTGGGGTTACAGGGTAATCATACCTAAGAATATACAAGATGATGTCATGGCAGAGCTTCATGCTAGTCACTTAGGAATAACTAGAATGAAAGAGATAGCAAGATCATATTTCTGGTGGCCAGGCAAGGACATTGAAAGTGTAACGAAAAAGTGTTTAATTTGTTTGCAAAATCATAAGAACCCAGAAAAAACCAAACTATCAGTGTGGCCACAGCCACCAACCGTTTGGCATAGATTGCATGCAGATTTTCTAGGTGCTATATATTCAAAGATGTTCTTAGTGGTAATAGATACTTATAAAGTTGGGAGGTAAAAAAGGACATAATGAGAAACAAACGCAAGCTTAGAGGTACAAACGTATTCATTCAAGATGATTTCACCCCTAAGGAACAAGGAATCCAGAAAGAACTGTTAAGGAAGGCAAAGGTACTCAAGGAAAGGGGCCACCAGATTAAAGTAGGATACCAAAGAATGGAAATAGATGGGAATTGGGTACCATGGGACAAGGTAGCAAAAAACGAATAAACGAACAAAGAAAGAGGGGACAGTTACTCAACGACGGAACGGAAAAGGAAAATGTAAAGCTAATGTTTTGGAATGTAGCAGGGCTCAGGAAGAAATTGGATAAGGTGGACGGGTCTTTTATAGAATTCTTGAGGAAATTCGAAATAGTTGGGTTAGTGGAGACCTGGGTTCAAGAGAAGGAATGGGAAGCCTGTAAAGAGAGACTCCCCAAGGAGTACAATTGGAGGATACAACCGGCACGGAGAGAGAGTGACTACGGAAGGGCAAAGGGGGGAATAATAACAGGGGTGAGAAGAGGCATCAAGGAATCAGAGAGAATTCTAGAAGAGGTGGAGGGTCTAGTTTTTAGGGAGGTAGAACTGGAGGGGGAGTGGTGGCAGATAGCAACCGTTTATAATAATAATGGACTAGAAAAAATTAAAGAGGGTATAAAGAGGAATTTAGAAGATATGGTAACGACAAACTTGCTACTAGGAGGTGATTGGAATGTTAGGATAGGAGAAGAGCAGGTCAATACGGTGGATAAGACGGGTGATGTGATAAGAAGGAATTCTAAAGACAAAATTAAAAATGCAGAGGGAAATGTTTGGTTGGCGTGGGTGTTAGAGAACCAATGGGATATTTTGAATGGGTGTATTGAGGGCGACTGGGAGGGAGAATTTACGTTTGTGGGTGCAATGGGTACCTCAGTTATTGACCTAATAATTACAAATGATACGGCGAGACGGCAAATAAAACTGATGGAAATCGGAATAAGAAGTGAGTCGGATCATATGCCGGTAGTGGTGTCGTTGAAGCAGCAAAGAGAGAAAGATGTTAAGGCGGAGAAATGGGTGGCCAGATGGGATAAGGAGGCGACAGAAGAGTACAGAAGGAAATTAGAAGAGGTAGAGTGGAACGCCATAGAGGATATAGACATGATGGCAAAGAAAATGGAATCTGCACTTGTGAAAAAGAAAATCAAAGAAGCGTTTCCAGGCCGAGCATGGTACGACGGGGAAGTGCGGAACGCAAAGCAAAGGTTTCGAGAAGCTATGAGAGAATGGAGAAAGGGAGAAGGGCTCAAAGTGCACGTGCTGGAAGCGAAAACAGAATTGCAAAAAATGGAGAAGAAGAAAAAGGAGCTTTGGGAGGATATGGAGAAGCAGCGGGTACGAGAAATCAAGACGGAAGCTGAGCTGTGGAAATACGTGAGAGAAAATAGGAAAAGGAAGGAAAGATTACCCAAGAGCATTGCGATAGAAGAATGGCAAAACCACTTCATGAGGATGTTAGGAGGGGTGGAGAGGCGGTCAGAAAGAGATGATAGTTCAGGAGATCGACAGAGAAAGCAGGAAGAGCTCGCCGAGGATATCACCGTGACAGAGGTGGAGGATGTTATTGATTCCCTAAAGCCAAGAAAAGCGGGAGGTTTGGATGGGCTCGGAAATGAAGCGTGGAAAGAAGCACCAGGAATCTGTAAGGAGAAGTTTACGGAGTAATTGAGAAGGATAGGGAGAGGAGAGAAAAGGATACCAGTCAGCTGGAAAGTGGGGATAATTCAACCGGTGTTTAAGAGTGGAACGAGGGACGCGCTAGAATATTATAGAGGTATAACTTTGATGAACTCCTCATACAAAATATTTGCTAAAATCCTGGATTGTCGCTTGAGGAAGGAAATCAATGAAAGGAAGCTTTTGCCGGAAATACAAGCGGGGTTCAGAGAAGGAAGGAGCACGGTGGAACACCTGGTGACCTTGAGAGTCATCATAGACCAAGGAATAAGAAAGGGATGCCTGTTTGCTCTTTTCATTGATTTGAAATCCGCATATGACTCGGTGAACAGAAGGAGACTTGACGAGTGTTTGGGCAAGCTAGGTATCTCAGAGAGTGTAAGAAGGAACATCAGGAATTTGTACGAGGAAACGGTCTGTAAGGTAGTAGCGAATGAATGGGAATCGGACTATTTTGAGGTGAGGAAGGGCCTGAGACAAGGCTGCCCTTTGAGTCCCACGCTTTTCAATCTGTATGTGGCGGATATGGAAAAGGTTCTACAGGCCGGGCAAGCTGGAGGAGTGGTGATTGGGAAAAAGAAGGTGTGGAGCTTGGCATATGCGGATGACATGGTGGTATTTGCAAAGTCGGCTAGTGAGATGAAGGACGTGATTGAAAGGCTCGGCAGGTATTTCGAAAAGAGGGATTTTAGGGTGAATGTTGGTAAAACAAAATGGATTCGGTTTAAAAGGGGTGGGCGATATAAGAAAGAAAGGTTTGAATGGCAGGGTACTGAAATAGAGGAAGTTAGTAAATTTAGGTATTTGGGGTATGTCTTTGGGACTGGATACAGTAATAAAGAACACATAGAGTATGTTACAAAGAAGGCATGGGTGGCGGCGGGTCGTATCTGGGAGGTTTGGAAAAGGAACTTTGATGGAAACTTTAGAGCAGCAGAGACCATATGGAAGGCATGTGTGCGAAGCGTGTTACTGTATGGATGCGAGGTCTGGGAAACGAAAGAGGAAGACAAGATCGAAAGGGTGCAGCTAAAGTTTTATAAGAAAGTGTTGAAACTTGATAGGTCGACGCCTGGTCACATTGTGCTTCAGGAAGTGAGTGCTTGTAAGGTGGCGGTAATAGCTGCGGAAAGAGTGATAAAGTTCGAGTATAGGGTGGATGGGTTAGGAGATGAAAGGATAATAAAGGAAATCTTTCGAGTAGTGAATAAAGAGGGGTTAAGTGGTAGAAGAGAGAGCGGTTGGGGGTTGAATAAAAGGAAACTGTATGAGAGAGGCAGGTTATCATCCGAGGGGTTGGAAACGGAAAAAAGTGCGGGTGCTCAGTGGAAACGGATGCTAAAAGAGAGGTTATTACAAGTGGACTTCCAAGAGCGCCAATCGAAAATAGAGGCTAGTAAATATCACCAAGGCTACAGTCAGATACAAGTGCACGGCCGTGTTCCTGGTTATTTGAGGACAAGTAAAGGGTCGGACGACCAGTCAGTGTTGGCGAGATTTAGTTTTGGCAATGAAGAGCGTGGAAGGAGACATTGGATGAAGGAGGAAAGTAGAAGGTGTTTGGTGTGTGGGTTGAAGGAAGATATGTGGAGTCATTGGTTGGAAGAATGCACGATGGCGGAGTGGAATGACCAGGAGAGAAGGCGAGGAAAGGATTGGAGGGAGTGTATGGACGAGAGCGGGAAGGGACTGTCGTTTTTACACAGAGTGAAAACATGGAAAGAGCGGATGCGACGGGGTAGTTTTTTGAGTGTTGCGGTTTAGTTTTTTTTTTTTTTTTTTTTGTGAGATTATGTCCGATGTACAGGTGTTGAAGTATAGGTTTATAGGGTGGTAAGATTTTTTTTTTCTTTTTAATGGGGTTTTAGTTTCACAATTTTTTTATTATTTTTTATTGTTTTATTTTGTATGTATATTTTGTATGGAAATTATTTTAATTATGCCAATAAAGGTTATTATTATTACTTATTCGAAATGAGCCGAAGCAGCTGTCATGAGTAATATAACTGCCAAGAAAGCAATTGGAGTATTTAAAAACATTTTTGTAAGTCATGGGTATCCTTTACATTTGGTAACTGATAACTGCCCAACTTGGACCAGTGAAGAATTTAAACATTTTTGTAAGATAGTGGGAGTCAAGCAATCTTTCTCCGTCCCTTATTATGCTGCTACAAATGGATTAGCAGAACGGTTTGTTAAAACATTTAAGTCAGATATAGTAAAAATTGTGACAGTGGCCAGACAGTGGAATATGCTTGTAATCTGTTTTTGTTTGACTAAAGGTCGAAGTCCTGCAAAACTTATGTAGGGAAGGGAATTGAGATGTCGTTTCTCATTGCTGCGGCCAAACTCTGCACATGATAAAATTGATGATGAACAAATAAAATTTACGAGCAACAATAAAAACTCATATAAAACATTTGTAACTGGAGAAAGAGTAATGGTTAAGGATTTAAGAAAAAATAAAAAGAATTGGTCTTTAGGTAAAGTTGTTGAGATCCTAGTACTAAGGGTGACCTACATGGTAGAGGTGGATGGACTTCAATGGAAACGACATGCCAGCTGGGATGTGGACAGAATTTTGAATAAGAAAAAAACTTTATTTTATTTCTTGTGGCTTTGTTGTTTTCTATTTTTTTGTATTAATTTTATTTCTTGTTGCTTTGTTGTTTTGTGCTTTGTTGTTGCTCTGTTTTTTTGTAAATGGGGGTAGTGTGTTGGAATCTTGTTTCTGTTGATATTGCCTGGATAATAGAGGGCAACATCGTGGGATGTTCAATGGGTGGTATATATGTAAGGAGATAGATATTATTATTTTGGGAATAAAAAGATAAATAAAATAACATTAATTAATTGTTGTGTTTATTAACCTAAACAAGGGGATATACGAAATATAAGAATATGCGAGCGAAATTTAAATTTGCGAAACGCATCAACATTGGTCGATTTACTATGTGAAGTGCACGTTGTTCGATATTGTTCGACGATATTCACTGATCTGTTTTGCTGTGAAATATTTATGTAGTTTTTTCCATTATATATATACATATCGGGTTATAACGTTTTACGTCTTCCGATTCCTAATCGCCACTCCTCTCTGTTCATCCACAGCCCTTCTTCCATATCCTTCTCTCTAATTTCCTTGTCCACTCCGTCTCTCCAGCTTCTGCGCGGTCTTCCTCGTTTTCGGTTTCCTTGGGGGTTCCAGTTTAGTACTTTATTTGGGTTTCTGTGTTCTGACATTCTTTGGACGTGTCCATACCATGTTAGTTGTTTAGTTGTAATGTCATCAATAATGTCGTGTTGTATTCCCATTTCTTGTCTAATGGTTTTATTTGGGACTCTATCTCTCCTAGATTTTCCCGCCGCTCTTCTCCAGTAGTCCATTTCTGTGGCTTTTAGCTTTTTTTGTTTTTTCTTTTATCGGCCATACCTCCGAGCAATATGTTATGCTTTTCACGATGGAGTTGTAAATCCTTTTTTTATTTTCTTTTGTAATGGTTTTGTCCCAAAGAATACTGTTCAGCATGGAAGTAGCTCTTCTTCCCTGTACGTTTTTGTCCGATATTGCTTCGTCTAGTGTCCCTTCCTTAGATATTTTCATTCCTAGGTATTTGTATATATTGCATTGTTTAATGATCTGTCCCGTTGCTAGATGGAAGTCTTCTTGCTGTCCTCCTATGCACATATAGTCCGTTTTTGTAATGTTGACATCCAGACCCCATTTTCCATACTCTTCGATGAGCTTTGGGCTCATATATTCCATGTCATCTATATCTTGTGCGATAACTACTTGGTTATCCGCGAAAGAGAGGGTATATACTGTCGTGTCGTCATCCACTGGCATTCTCATGCCATTGCATTTCCCTTTTTTTGTCTTCAGCGCGTGTACCAAGTTTTTACAGACTTCTTTAACCTCTGGCACAGTAATTCTAATTGGGGATCCTTGTATAAATATGCCCTGATTTTCGTTTTGGATGTCTTTAAATTGAGGTCTGTCTTCTGTCAGCATATCTTCAAAGTATTGATTCCATTTTTGAGGTGTTATAGGTGAGATTATGTCCTTTGTTCGGCCTCCCTTCATACTTTTGAGCAGCCTCCAACTTTCTGTACTCTTTCTTCCTCCAATGTATGTATTGAGTATTGAACACGTCCTTTCCCATTGATTGTTCTTCTTTTCCCATATTTTCTTCCGTACTCCCTTTTGTGATTCTTTGTATTTTATCTTGTCTTCCATAGTTTTCGAACTTAAATATACATGGTACCTTTTTCTTTTTTCTTCTATTTCGTATTCAATTTCTTCGTCCCACCAGTATGGCTTTTTCTGTTTTCCTGGTTTTTCTTCATAACCCAATGCTTCCTATGCCGCTGAGTGTATGACCCTCTTTATATATTCGTATTCTTCCTCTATGTTTCTGAATTCTGTATTCTGAATTTGTAGTCAAGTCTAGAGTTGTATAGTATTTTTGTACTTTCATATTCGAGGCTGTTGACTTTAAATTTTTTTGGGGTTCCTCCGTTTGTTATTTCATCCATTCTTTTGGAATTGTCAGGTTCTTCTTTTGCTCTTATTGGTGACACTATTTTTCCTTTTAACAGGTAGTGGTCACTTCCACATGAGGCACCTCTCTGTACTCTTACATCTAGGAACTTCAGTCTGGATTTTTGTTTTATTATTATGTAGTCGATAACGCTTTTTAGATTCCTTATTGGCTGTGTCCATGTGTATTTATGGATTTCGCGGTGTTTAAAATGTCCGTTAAGAATGGTCAACTGATTTTGTTCGCATATTTCTATTAACCCTCTTCCATTATCGTTAACGACTTCTTTACATTCAAATACATTCAAATACAATACATTCCAAAATTTTAATTTCTACATAATAAATTGCTAGAAATTAAATTGTGTCTAAAATTACACACTACAAGACAGTGATTAATGCTCTGTATGCAGCAGAAACACTAAATATGAACTTCAAAGGCCAAATAGAGAAACTTGAGTTAAAGGAAAGAAACATTTTAAGGAAAATCATAGGACCACAATTTCAAGATAATAAGATGGTATACATCCAGAATGAAACTTTGCACTTGAACTGAAACTTTCAGATACTATGCGAAAAAAGAGGATACATTTTTAGAGTAATCTTCTCCGAATGAACCCTGACAGATTAACCAAATAAATCTGTGACTTTTTCCGTAATCGAAAAACGAAACCCAACTGGTTTAAAGAAACTGAGAAAGACCTAGTAGAATTAAATATTTCAGAAAATTCACTGATCGATTCAACAGCTAAATTAATCAGTAAAGATAATAACATAAGATTCCAAGACATATCCACACAAAAACCCAAACCCGTAATTTCGGAAAAAGAGAGGAAAAGAAGGTCATGAAGAAATACTGGGCCCTAATAAAAGTACAACACAGAAAGAAATGATTGATTCAACGTGCCCCAAAGAGGGTGAAATGAAATTAAAAAATTGCCTGAAATTTTGATTTGTTTAATGATATTGCTTAGCGATTTTGTTGCTCAACGTATTCACCAATTCCATAAAATTCTGCCGCTAATAGTTTTTCTTTTAATGATTTTTTAAACTCATTGTTTGAATAAGTGGTTATTTCTAATGATAGGTTATTGTACAACAACAATGCAGAAAATGAATTGGTATAAAAGGCAATTTTATGCCTTACAGTTTGTAATAATTTACCATTCCTTGTATTATATCTATGCATGTTGGAAGGCATAGTGTAAATATGAGTATTGTTTTCTATGTAATACAGACATTGATAAATGCAAATAGAAGGCAGGGTTAGCAAATTCGTCCCTTAACCAGTTTCTGCAGCTCTGTCGTAGCTGTAAGATAAATAAATGTTGGTCTTAAAATTCTCTTCTGCATAACGAAACATTTCTGGATCTATCTTAAATTGCTTAACAAGGTACTTGTATCTATAGACTTTTTCATTTGAGATATTGAAAAATAAACTGTTGTCTGTGATGGGTGGCGTAGACTAGGGATGAGCATGGGACTTTATCCTTGCAGATCCAATCCCGTGGAACGGATCCCTGTCACTGACTTATCCCATCACATATTCGACGCCCGTTCCCGTCCCACAAACCTAAAATTTTCGTCCATTCCATCCCATCCCATCCCGGTCGCGCGGCCCGTAACATTCATCCCATTGCCCACAAACTTGCACAATAGATAAAATGTCATATATTTGTTTATATATTTTTCAAAATTAGCCGACTAAATTTATTATAATGGTGTTTAGAGTACGACTATTATAACAAAAAATGTAATCTAACATAATTTTTAATCCAAGTTGCTGTGCAAAACATCAAATTATTTACTGTCTCAGGATCTAGCCGTGAGCTGCGATCATTTAGCGCTAATCCTGCTTTACTAAAATCACTTTCACTGGCAACTAAACCTACCCGAATTGCTAGCAAAAAGCAGCTGTTATTTGTCAAGTTCGGGAAAGCATTCGGTTGATCTTTCCAAAATTTTAACACATTAATTTCTGTATCTTTAACATATTTTTTCAGTAGAGCAGTTATACCTAAAGAAGATTACATTTAATAATAAATAATATTGATTTCTTAAAGAATGTCCTCATTGACAAAAAAATCATCATTAACGTCCGATATATATTTGCAGATTTTTCGATCCTCGGTTATATTATTTTGTAAACGTTCGCAAAAAAAATGCACGAACTGTTTAGGAATTTCTATTGATTGTGCGACAAAGTATGAATTTATGAGCTTTTTCACACTTTCTGTCTGCGGAATTAAGACGTCAGAAAATTTATTAGACTATTTGAAACGAATCTTGGTTGCAAGAAAAACTTAGTCCGGTTTTTGGAGGTAACGACATCGAAAAAAACGTTTTCCGATAAATATATCTGAAGCTTTGTAACAACTGAAAACACAATAGAAAATTCTACATTGAAATGTTTGAAATAAACAAATAATATAGCATTTTTATGGAAAGCAATAGAATATTTAAGAACCATATTATAATAGGAGATTTTGACATTAAAAAAATATTGATGAGCAGTCAGATTTATTCATAGCTAACATGCTAGACATGAATTATATACCAATGTACAACAATATTACTAGGCGAAACGACAACGATGGTTCCTCTATTGACAACATGTTTATGAAATCTAATTGTAAAGCAGTAAATTGTAAATCAGTCACGCTTATTTAAGTTTTTGCTGATCATGTGATCACTATCCGATTCCCCTTACAATGAAACTTGATAAACAACAAAAAAACAAGGGAAAAATCGCTTTTATTACAAATTAATGCATAATTGCAATCGTGCTGATACATCAGACTTGTTAGCAGTCAGAACTGAAAAACTCTTAAACTGAAAAACTCTTAAACAAAATACTAAACTTAATCAAGGAATCTAGTTTAACACCTGACATACGTCTCTCAGACCCAAAGTAGTAATTTTCTCACCTGAGACGTATGGCAGGTGGTTAAGGGTTAAAGAAGCAAGCGCGTACATACAAACCTATGAGAGACTGGATCACGCCGGGCTAATGAAATCATGTCGAAAGTAAGAAAAATTATACATATAATGCACATATATAACGCATCGAAGCGCGATAAAAATAATTCATATTTAAAAATGAAATACATTATTGTAAAAAACTTGACGAAATAATTAAAAATTGCGAAAATAAATTTTGACACCAAAGAAGCTACTTCTAATTCTAAAAACAGTAGACTAAAGACTAAACAAAAAGCTACGTGAAAAGGTAAATTCGGCATATAAGGTTCCAAATACAAATGATATTACTGATAAATTTTGCTGCTTAAATGGCTGGTAGTGCTGGAACAGTTGATGATGGCATAAGTTATAATCCTAAATCCGTTTTCTGGAAACCTACTAATTGCTAAGAAATTGTAGAAATAGTAAACGATCTCAAGGAAAAATCCGTTGCGGTGGATGGTATAAGTACAAAAGTACTCAGAACCTGAATCCCTATTTTATCCAATATATTAGAATATATATATTAAGGAAATGTTTAACAAGCGGTATCTGGCCAAATGTACTTAAATGCGCGGATATATTGCCGATTTTCAAATCTGTTGATAAGCACGTAATTATAGACCGATATTACTTTTTTCTCTTCAATTGTGGCAATAAAACACTTCAATACACTATCAGATTCACTAAAAAATACCGAATAGTAAAAACAAAACAGTAAGAATAAAACAAAGAAATTGGCTTGCAAATACTTCATTTTCTTAGACTGTTTGTTCTCTTCTCCTTTATATATCTTAATATATATATATATATATATATATATATATATATATATATATATATATATATATATATATAAATCTGCTAGGATTCAAGAACATGTAGTTTCAGTCAGACACAGAGACAAAGTTTCATCGGCACTTGTCCAACACACAAACACCGGTCACTGGATGGACTTTAGAAATTCAAGGACTGTTGCACAGATTAGCCACGAAATGTCACGAGTATACAGAGAAGCCATAGAGATAGAAAAACGAGACTACTGCATGAACACGAGAGACGATTCCTTGAGACTGCCCCCAGCATGGCGACCGATCATATCCACCCTCAAAATGCAATCCCAGACACCCCAGACTCATGTACGACCAACAAGACAAACAAACAACCGAACCGAAGCACCGCTCACAACGCGCATGACCCGAAGCCAAACAGCTATAAGTAGTCGCATCGCAGGAACGAGCTCTCAGTATGCGTCTAACGGTTGACCCGCACGGACGCATATATCTCTTGAGAATGGCGAATGTTAGGTCGCCGAAACGTCGAGAATCCGGTTCTTTTCAGAGCCAACCCTCAGCATCAACGCGGAATCCCCGAGAAAACAATACAACACAGGTATCTATCCGCGAAAACCTCAAATACAATAATATATATATATATATATATATATATATATATATATATATATATCTATATATTAATATATATATATATATATATATATATATATATATATATATATATATATATATATATATATATTTATATATATATATATATTTACTTTTCTTTTTCTTTTAACATTTTTATTTGAATATTTTTTTAGTTTACTTATTAATACTTTAATCTATCTTATTGTATCATTGTTGCTGAATGGACCCTATTTTTAATTTTTTCGCGCTCCACATGCCACCTGTTGCACTCGAAGATGGTTCTTCTCCGCAGTATTCGCAGAGACTGTCTGTTGCTTTGCCAATTCTATGGAGGTAATCCCTATAGCACCCGTGGCCGCTAAGTACCTGGGTTACATAGTAGTTCGCCTCGCCGTGTTTCCTCGTCTTCCAAATTTTCACATCCCTAATTAATTTTCTTGTCTATAGTCCGTTTGTTGTTGTATCCCAGGATTTTTGCCATTCTTCGTATGTGAGTACTTGTCCGTTTGTCGCCGCTTCGTTGCGTCATGTATATGTTTAATCTCTCACGTGCCATTAATTCAATTGGAATAATTCCAGCGATTACTAGAGCCGCTTCTCTGGATACTGTTCGGTACACGCTGCACACCCTCAATGCTACCTTCCGTTTGTACCGATGCCAGCTTATCTCTTAAGGTTTTTGTCTTCATTGCCTTTGCCCACATCGGGGCTCCATATAACATAGCAGAGTGGACAACCGAACAGAGAAGCCTCCGCTTACTACTTCTGGGTCCCCGTACATTTGGCATGAGTATCTCCAGTTCTGAAGCCGTGTTTAGCGCTTTGTCGCAAGCTTTACTAATATGCTGCTCTAAAGATATGCTTTTGTCAATTACAACGCCTAGGTATTTTAAATAAGCTTTTGGCGTGATTGTAGGTTCCTTATTTCGAAAGAAATTGGCTTTATATGCCTCTTTCCCGTCAGAAGTACAGTCTCCGTTTTCTCAGGGGCCAACTGCAGTTGCTTCTCTGCCATCCACTCATCTACTATTTTTATAGCTTCATTTGTTTTAGATTCTAATTTCCTTTTTCCCTTTTCCCAAAAACCGCGAGCTCAAGGTCGTCCGCAAAACCGACAATCTCTACCCCTTCCGGAAGTTTAAGGCGAAGCACTCCATCATATACAATGTTCCACATTGTAGGGCCCATCAGTGAGCCCTGTGGAACGACACTGTAGACCTCGTGCTCCACTTATTGTCCTCCATTTATTGTCTCCTTCCATAATAATTTTCCTCTCAGACAGGTAGCTGCGTATCATACGTAGTAGGTATGGGGGGAAACCTCGTGATGTCGTCTCGTCGAGAATGTTTTGCCAACAAGCCGAATTAAATGCGTTGCGCACGTCAAGTGTTACCAGGGCACAGATTTTTCTGTTTCTGCGTTTGCCAGCCCTAGCTTCCTCTGCAGTTTCAATGACCTTTTTAATGGCGTCGGTAGTGGATTTTCCTTCTCTGAATCCATATTGCTTTTCAGAGATCAGTCCCAGTTCGAAGCGTTTTTTTTGACCCGGTCTACTAGCAGTTGCTCAAGCAGTTTACCTGAGACGTCTAGTAGACATAGTGGTCTGTACGAAGAAGCTTCATTAAGGGGCTTATCTCCTTTTCTCAAGAGAACTAGTTTAGCCTTTTTCCATTGTGCTGGAAAGTTGTCTTCTTTTAGTAGGTTATTCATTACTCCAAGAACATACTCGGGAGCATTTCTGACAACAATTTTTAGTACCTCTGGTGGAATTCCGTCAGGTCCTGGGAATTTCCCACTATTGAGGCGCTCACAAGCTATTTTAAGTTCATATTGTGTGAATGGTACCATCTCCGTTACTAAAGGCTGCTTCCATCTTGGTTCTTGATGGATGGGGAACAGTTTGTCAACCAACTCTTCTATTTTTTCCAGGGGTATTTTCGTAATTGGTTGTCTGCTTTTCAGGTTTATAGTGGCTATTGCATAAGCATCGCCCCAAGTGTCGTCGTCAATTTTCCTGCACAATGCTTCCCAGTGTTCCCTTTTCGCTTTATTTATCGCTCTGTTGAGAGCGTTTTTAGCTGAGTTGTTCTTTGGTGCATGCATCTGGGTTTTTCTTGCCTTTCCTTTGGAGTTGCCGTCTCGTGGAAATACATACTTTCCTTAGGTTGGCAATATCTTCACTCCACCAATACACTTGTCGTTTCCTGGTAGCATTTTTTTTTTGGTAGCGTCGCATTACACACTCTAGTGATCATAGATATCATTTCCTCTGATGTGTTTTCAGAGGCTTTTGCTACTTCCATTTCTAATTGACGGATTAGCTTATCCTCCTTCAAGGATTTAGTTGGCCATCCCTTATATGTTGTTTGTAGGTTTACGCAGTTTTTACTTTGGCTCTGCAGGTTGTAGAAGATGTATCTATGATCCCTAAGTGTTTCTCTGTCCAGTATGTGCCAGTTGTAAATATTTTCTTTATACCTAATACTCGAATGATATCGGTAAAGTTTATTTATATAAATAAATTACTTCTCAGACCTCTGTGCAGGTGTTACTCACCTCTATAGGTGCATACTGTGTAAAATTTTTAATTTTACCTTATGGAAAGTGAGATACTCCGAGCCCGATAATAATCGTGTGTACGATTCAAATGGACGCAATAACTCTATAATTTCTGTTTGTTATTAGCATTTTGAGAAAATTTCTCAGCAAGAGATCCATTAAGGTCGCTCAATAAGTCTACAATTTTTTGATATTGCAAATGAATTGATTCTAAAATGCAGAAAATTGTGTTCCATCGAATATCCACCGATTCTATAAGAGAATGTTACAATATTTTCTGTTGAGCAGAATGTTTGAAATAAGTAACTTATTACAGCTTTTAATTAATCTTTATGTACATTAGGAACGTTAGATATGGCTTGGGAGTTTTCAAAAGTATGCTTTAGAACTGCGTTTAAATATGGCAGGCGCAAACTATGCGATGGTCACCTCATAAAGCTTTAATGACATTTGCAGCCCTACATGTAGCCAAAACCCATGCTTTCAAAACTGTAGATAAAATGTTATAGGAATTCAACATCTTATACAGCATATTTTATATTATCGCCGATCTTTTTTCATAAAATTCTTGACATGTAAGACCGTCTTTGTTAGAATTTTCCCAAACTGCGAAGAAATCTGCTTTCTTAGATCAACAGCCTTTTCATCAAGGCCTCGAGAAACTGTGGTACGATGAAGTACAGCATCAAAAATATTAAAACATGCGACCCAATTTTGCAGCCGCATCGGCGAATGTATGTGTTACGGCGGGTCAAAAATGCACGAGGGATGCAAGAGGGCCAATGACGAAATTATGTTTATATGTACTGGTAACCCGTTGAAGAAATTACTTACCAGAAATGTTTTGCTAAAACTGACATTTATGCTGAATCAGACCAGTTTTGTTATTGAATGTATATATTTTTGGACAGCTGTTAAAGTCAAAGAGCAATACCGAGAGGTTCACGGCCTCTTAACACAAAGGAAAATTTTTCCCGTATAGCCGACTTTATTTTCGGTCTTTCTAACGATCCGTTAAAACGAATTTAATTTTTCCTTCATTTTTTTATCTGAGAATGAGAATAATTTTCTTTCGTCGCAAACGGATCGATGGGATCCCACTCTCATCTCTAGTGTAGACAATATAATGACTATAAAACAATTGTCTACGTGTAGACATGACTACAATGTCAACTACAAAAGGCCATGTCGATGGAGTAACCAAAGTAGATTCACCTACCAATTCAGGAACCAATGTTTTTATTAATAATGTTAATGTATGTTACAAAATAAAAATTAAATACGAACATTTCGATATTGATTGTAAATAATTCCCAATTTTGACCCGTTTGCGCCGAAAGGACGCATTCTCAGATATTAAAAATACGGAAAAATTAAATTCGTTTTAACGTATCGTTTTTTTATTTTTATCGAAAACCGAAAATAAAGTCTGTTATATGGGAAAATTTTTCCTTTGTGTTAAGAGGCGGTGAATCTCTCGTTATTGCTCTTTGTAACAGCTGTCAAAATATATACATTCAATATCGAAAGCGGTTTGATTCAGCAAAAATGTCAGGTTTATTTCTTCAAGTAGTTCTTCAATTTTTCAAGTAATTTCTTCAACGGGTTACCAGTATAAATAAACATAATTTCCTCATTGTCCCTCTTGCATCCCACGTGTATTTTTGACCCGCCGTAACGCATACAAATACATTTGCCAATACGGCTGTAAAATCGGTCGCAGTTTTAATATTTTTGATTTAATTGCTATTTTCTAAGAAAAATAAATCTTCATAATATCTTTTTTGTCTAGTCTCTTGAAAATTACTTTAAATCGAAATATAAGTGTAAATTTTTAAATATAAGACAAAGTAAGTTGGGTGCATATGCCCAGTTAGAAGCAAGGCGTTTTTTGTTTTCAGCTAACTCGGAATATTGATACCAATATGCCGAGGTAGCTCTCACTATGCTCTCTTTTAATTTGTGTTCTGTTTTATTTTATTTTATTTAGTATTTCATTATACATTATACAGGCTTTTTCTACAAGCCATTTAACAAATTATGAATAACTACTATTTCTAACCCGGTTTCGCCGGCTTATAAATAGTTATTTCACTGAGAATTCGACACTGAAAATTTCTTATTTTAAGCCGAAAGTGCTCTGCTTATAATGTTAATTATTTAATAAGCTTTATCTATAGTGGCTCCGGCTTTACAATTTTTACAAATTTAAAAAAAAAACCTTTTGAGTTATGGATCGATTCACCTTTTTAACATTCTTGTTTTGTGGCTATTTAAATTTAGTTTGTTTGCTGAACAGCAATTAAGATCCCTATAGTATACCAATTGATACATTATTTTTAATTAATAGTGTGAAGTTAATTTTAAGAATAAATCAATATAATAATAAAACAGAAGGATCTTAAAAATTAAAAACAAATCTCAGAAATCTAATGTTTCCAATAAAAAGCCCAAATTAACGGTATCAAATGCTGTAAATAAATCTAAAAACAGTCCCATAACTTGATCTCCTATATCGACTTTCTCCGAAGCATATTTCATAAAGCTGGAGGAAGTTGGTTCCGACATGTGTTTTGATACAAAACAATGTTGGCATTTTGATAATATGTCCTTTTTCAGGAGATATGCCAACATTTGTATATTAACCGCTCGAATATTAAAAGTAGATACTAATAGGTCTATAGTTTTAATGTAATATCCCTACAAACGCCTCTTTTAACGACGGTGTATAAATTATTAACAATCTACATTAGTGAAAGAGCCACCGTTTTAAAATGATGTTTTATCATAAGAGTTTGTTCTGAAATATAGTCCGATTAGAAACTTGTATAAGTTTTTAATGCGATGTTAATATTAATTTGTGCGTGTTTATCAAACGAGCCAGGTTCGCATGTATTTGTCGGGCTCACCCTTTGCTAATATATAACATGAAATTCATGAAAACCAGTCGACCACAAGGGATGTGTCATAAACAAACACTCCTTGTTCCATTTCACTCGATCAATGCAACAAGCAAATATGACAAATTAATCGCAATTGCAAGCGATTCATTAATTGCTTACATAATCCGACAAATGTTAAATTTGCAAAAAATTCCACAAATATAAATAAACCACAATTAAACATCTATTTTCTACCTTTAATCGATTACAATTGAGATTAATTAATAGACTAATTTGTTTATTAGTAGAACGGTATTGAATTCCTAGAAATTCTGCAATAATAATCTTACTGTATGTAATTTAGATTAACTCATGCTTTATTTATAAAGCTATTTAACATTTGAATTTCTGGATAGACTACACTCCAATTATAAAGTTTTGGTCATTTTTTTTCCATCTACTCTACCCCATGACCAGTGTTCCCTCTAAGATGTGCGCGTGTGCGCGCGCACTTAGATTTTAGACATAGCGCACATGAAAAATATTGGCGCGCACAATTTTTTTTTTTCAAGCAGAAAATAAAATTGCACCTGCATATGTGGTCTTTATAAAAAAAATCTAATTGATAATCTATTATTGGAAATTAAAATGAACGTTCATTAATGTAATACGTTCATATTTCAGAAAGTTAGCGTACTATTGTAAAAACTGAAATATTAAATGAAATTGAAATAGCACATTTTCATACTTTAATTGTTGACGAAAGCACAGACATTTTAACAACCAAATGTTTAATTTTATATTTTCAGTTTAGAAAATCTGATATAAAATTGGTTTCGGTGGAATAATCCAATTAAAGACATGCGATTCCTCTTCAATTTTTTATGCATTTTACAATTTTATGAAGATATCCAAATTGATTTACAAAAGCTGGTTATGTTTCCATCTGATGGCGCATCCGTAATGCTTGGAAAACGAAATGGTATAGCACAGGGTTTGGCAAATCTTTTGGCTGTAGGGTCACATTGCTGATGTGAAAAAAAATCTATTTTATTAGTTATTTTAATGTGTAGTGTCTATAAAATTGTGGCAGGTATGTTAGAAAGAGGTAATAGAGGAAGCAAAAACTACTTTGAACAACGTGAAATCCTATAAAGCAATTGGAGATGAGAATCACGGTGGAAATGATACGAGTATGAAGAGAATATCTAATAAAGAAAATTACGAAACTACTAAACAAATGCCTAAAGACGAGGAAAATTACAACACAATGGAAAAACGCTAACGTGGTCCTAATCTACAAAAAAGGTGATACCAAGATTGACATTTACAGGCTGATTAGTCTAATGTCACATGTATACAAATAACTGACAAAAGAAATCACCAACAGACTAGAGAGAAAGAAAAAAAAAAGAGAAAAAAACCAACAGACCAACAGACTAGAGAGAATAGCAACGAAGAATGCAACAAAGAAGCAACCTTAACTCACATTATCCACGAAAAATCTAAACCTGTCCAACTTGAAAGAGTTTTACGACAAGGTGACTGAAGAAAACTGACTGGAACGACAAAGTTATCAACATCAATGAAACTCGACTAACCAATCTAAGATGTGCTGATGATTTTATTATTTTGGCACATTGTAGAAAATATTTATTAAATGAACAATAATTACAGATCAACAAAGAGAATCTAAAAAAATATAGCTGAAAATGAACCTTTCAAAAACCCAGATAATGTACTTATACCAATACAGAACCAATAATAGTGGGAGGACAGGAAGTCAAAAAGGTGGAAGAATACGTACCTAGGACAGAAACTTACTATCAACCAAACCAAACAGAAGGAAACATAAGGAGAATAAGGGTAGGTTGGGTGGTTTTCGCCAAACTATCATTCATCCTGCGAAATAAGAAAATTGCTCAACAACTAAATAAATCAAGAGTGTTTGAACAGTGCATTTTATCTGTGATGACATATGGCACTAGAAACATCACAAGCTAGCACACGCGAGCAATGAACAGGTCAATGATGGGGATTACAAAAAGGTACAGATAGCGAAACGAAAGAATAGGAGCAGTAGCCAAAGTCACCAATATTGGAGAGAAAATCGCAATCCTCAAATGAAGATGCGCTGGTTACGTTGCAAGGTGTGATAGGATGAGATGGGACAGTCGAATCATAGAATGGAAATCATAGATGATATGATGACTTCATAGCAACAGCCAGATTAGCATGGATCCAACTAGCACATAATAGGAAAGGATGGAAACAATTGAGAAAGGCCTATGCCCAGCAATGGCCCTAATGACCAAAGTAGAAGATTGGAAGATAGAAGGTAGCGGCAGTGGGCATGCACATGCCTTAGAGATTTTTGTAGTTTTGTTTATGTTGGAATATGAATTAAGATCATTCGTTGTGGGAACTATGTATAGATAAATTTGTAATTGTAATTGCTTTCTCAAATAATATTTTGGCCCGACACGATCACGAAACCAAGCTTTTTTGTAAACCAACTTATTTATATTATACATAGATATATTTTTTAATTAAAGTAAATTTTAAAAAGCTTCGTGGGCCATATAAATTGTCGCATACGCCGCGTAGTAGCATTGAGTCTGAGAGGCAGATATAGAGCGGCGATACAAACGAAAAAGCCGCCGAAAAAAAATCCGCCTCTGTTGATTGAGTCATGCAATTTCTTATATGTATTAATTTTCCTTCGGTTGTGTGCTATAGAGGGAAAAATGAAAAGTTCAGTGATCCGAATAACGGAAATTATTTTATGATTTTGGAACTGTTAGCCGAATTCTATCCTTTTTCAGCGAGACATGTTGAATATCTAAGACTTTTATAAAAAAAAAATTTAAATAAAATTTTTATTTAAAAAAAAATTTAATTAGACACAACGCAGACAAAAGTTAATGACTGAAATTGGGAAAGAGAAAATACTAAAGAGAGTCTACCTTTAAGGTAGAGACACACTGGTCCCACGTACGCAACATATGCAACGCATTACGATATCTGGACGTTGCGATACGTTGCGATATCGTACGATATCTACGCGTGTGATCAGTGTGTTTCTAAAACTTATGCGTAGCACGTCATAAACAAATAGACTTTTGATGCAAGCGTTCTGTTGTCAAAATAGTTAAAATGGGAGATGAACAGCTTATAGATTTAAACTGTATTTTAGACATGCTTAAACTGTATTTTAGACATGCGAAAGTACATAAAGAATCGTTTTCCATGAGATTCCAGTTTCTACATATATGTATGGTATTCTCCAACTTTTTCTATTTGTTTATTTATCTTATGAACTCAATATTTTCCCTTCTTAAGTTTAGTTTTAGTTTTTGTGGCGCGCAAATATTCATTTAAAAATAGTAAACTCAATAAATCATACTCAAATTCGCTATCAGAATCAAAAAAAACATGACTTACAGACGCATTAGTGCACCTTCTGAGAAATTACAACAGCGTCTAGTGCAAAATTTACGTTGCATACGCGGGACGAGTGTGCACACCAATTCGGCCACGTTGCATCGCATACGTTGCGTACGTGGGACCAGTGTGTCTGTACCTTAAATTTGACACGTTGTTCACCTAGAGAGGACGCATCTACAAGTTTGAGTGTTTCTTGGCACGAAGTTCTTAGAACTTTGGAATCAATCAAGGATGATTGTAGCGAAAAACCTGTAACGCGAAACGAAGCGACGGGAATACTTTCAAATTTAGAAAAACTGGAAACGGCGGTAATGGTTGTTGTGTGGTGTGTTTTGGAAAGAATAAACAAAGTGAATTCAAATGCAGGCTTTTACCGTAGATGTGATCACTGAAGCCGATCTCTACGAATCCCTTTGCAAGTTTTTCGTAGCTGAATGAGAGAATTTTAAGCATTTTGAAGAAAATGCGATGGAATTAAGCGTGTCGAATCAGTAAACAAAAGACATGGGAAAAAGACAACCGATGTTACGATGTTGATATATGCTGAAACACGCGAAGAAGAAATGAGAGTCCACCACAAGTGATACTTTCAGGGTTTATACATTTCTCGTCCATATTGATGGACTCGTATCCAAATTAAAAAAACCACAGGAGGACTACTTCAAAAGTTGCTAAAAAACATCACGTGATTAATGGACGACCCCTTATGTCAAATTTTTCAATGCCGTGAATTAACACCGATAGATGCTTTTCAATTTGCTCATGCAAGAATAAATAAAATCAAGGAAAAATATCTTGGAAACATGGCATGGTGCAATAAAATAAGCGTGCCTTTAAAAAATGCTAATGATTTAAATTTAACTATATAAACAGATGATATGTTTCCAACGGATGAAGTTGAAGATTGGATATTATTTGATGGATGGATAACCATAATTTAATGATGGTACAGAAAAACGAAGCAAAACAAATCGATAGCATGAAAACTCTATGCTAATATTCTGATGAGAAATGGGAGCCGCCACAGTAATCAGCTAAATTCTGTCTTCACAAACTAATGATTTGACTTGATTTTTGACTTGAGTAGTTTTTTTCATTGTGTTCGGTTGAAATGTATGTAGTACAAGTGGTATACTGTAAGATCGAGTCAAAGCGTATATAGGTACAACATTTAGCTGGATATTAATTATTATTTATTATTATTGTATATTTTATATTATATGCTTATTTAGTTGCCGCACATATTTTTTTTATTTTAGAAAAAAGTGCACACTTAAAAAAGTGCGCACACAGGTCACAAAAAATTAGAGTGACACAAATTTCAATATCAAAACTCTATAAATTATGAAATGTTTATTAATAAAGTCGGAACATAGCCTGAATATATAAATATAATTAACCTTTCCGGAGCTCTATAATATTATTGAGTCTTTTTATTGAGTCAACAAAAACCAGAAAAATAACATTGTTTTTTAAGATCATGTCTTTCCGATAACTTAAGTATATAGGCATCTGCAGACGCGTTTCGAGATTTATGAATAATAATTTTAAACCGCTTACTTGAAACCCACGTGTAGGACTGGGGGTTAGATATGTTTCATTTGACATTTCGTGAGAGAGACACGAACTTGAGCAGGTTATTGATTTAAATGAAAATTTAGAATTGGTAAAACCATACTACATTATAGATAGTCATAGGCCTAATAAAGTCGGAACACAGCCTGAATTTATAAATATATTCAACCTTGCCGGAGCTCTATAACATTATTGATTTTTTTTAGGACTACTAACTTTTTGTTGAGTACCGCGAAGGTGGACTGAAAGCATTTCACATGCGATTCGTTTTGGTAGTCCTAAAAAGACTCAATAATATATTCAGGTGTTCCAGCTTTATTAATTTTATATGATTATCTATAATGTAGTATGGTTTTACCAATTTTAAATATATTCTATAGACTAGACAAAACTAGACAGACACGATTAGACAGACAAGACTAGAAAGACAAGACTAGACCGACAAGACTAGACAGACAAGACTAGACAAAGAAAATTAGACAGACAAGACTAGACAGACAAGACTAGAGAGAAAAGAGCAGACAGACAACATTAGAAAAACAAATCTAGACAGAAAAGACTAGACAGACAAGACTAGACAAACAAAACTAGACAGACAAGACTAGACAGACAAGACAAGACAAAACAGACAAGACGAAACAGACAAGACAAAACAGACGAGACAAAACAGACAAGACAAGACTAGACAGACAATACTAGACAAACAGGACTTTAGTGGTTCGGGGGAAGGTCTCACTAAACCCGCTATTCCACTTTGTCTTTTAGTATGCGCTACCCCGAAATCGCATATTTTGCTTTAATTCGGGGTAGGGTCGGTTGATGAAAACCGCCCTAGTAGATAAACATGACTAGACAGACTTAATTAGACACACGACACTAGGATGACTACACCGTACAGATAAGTCTAGACATATTGGACTAGACAGGCAAGACTTTAAAGACAAGACTAGACAGACAATAGTATACAGACAAGTCCACACGGACAGACAGAATAGAGTGGGCACTTCCAAACGCACATTACTAGAGAGAAATACTAGTTCGAGAAATGAATTTTTGAGAAGATTTTAAAGATTTAAATCATAGTTTCTGGTGCATAGGTTCATCTTTAAGTTTAATGGTATAGCAAATATATCTTAAATAAATGACTGTTTCATACTTTTTGAGGTAGTGGATAATTTTTTTCTCTCCCAAAGCACAGAAACTAAAATAAATATCCTCCTCTAATACTAAGGTTTTATGATATTTTTTCACTATGAAATATCTTAGGTTTCTAGTGGGAACTCCTAGTTTGTTTCAATGCAATTTTTACGACATATTTTTTAGATGGTTCCCAGCAGTTGTTATTAGCAGTTCCATACATACTAAACTATACTTTTGTGCTGTAATTAGTCTATTGCTACCGTCTTTTGCTACCGTATATACTACCCTCTTTTTCCGAAAATAAGACACTGTCTTACTTTCTTTTTAGTTCCAAAATACGTGCTAGGGCTTATTTTCGGGAGAGGGCTTATATTCCAAAAAGTAGTTTTATATATTGTTTAATATTTATTTATATACAGAAATTTAAATTTATTCAATTACAGTCATGTCATCTTCTTCTGGAACATCATCATAAACTATCAAATTTTGAATTCCATTCTGATTTTCCTCCAAATCAATTTTCTGTAAAATCATTGGACAGAATCTCTTATGTCTTGCAATATAGCTATCGTTAAACGAATATTTTTTGTCTAAGTAGCCTGTTCGTAGGGCATTGGAAACTCAACTGTCAGTTATTCTTTTTATTCGTTGATTTCTCACCATTCTGTTTTCAATATATTCATTGATTTCCATCCGCAAATTATCCTTGAATGGCTTGTTTATTGCAATGTCAAGTGTCTGGAGCTAGCCAGTCATATCTGCCGGAATTGTTTCATCAATCTTCCTATCAGCAAGAATAAACCTCCTCCATTTCAATCCCTCAACAGTGGTGGCAGCATAAAATCGACCCACTTTCTTATAACTGTTTGGGTGACCCAGGCTTTTTCACTTTCAAGGACATAAATTCTTGAAACGCGTTCAATCTTGTCCTTTTTACCTTTAGTGATGATAAATGGTGATACTTTTATACAGCCAAAATACAGGTAACGCGTGCACTATCGTAACCCGTAGAAGGAACGTAAATTGACGAGAAAGCCTTGTGGTGAACTGTCGTTTGAGCTCCTGGGCCTAGAAATACCGCGGTCTCATCATTGAAGAGTTGATATTTCGAAAAGTCGATGTCGTCAACAAAAAGCTTAAATGCAAGTGCACGTTTAACAACTTCATGGTCTTCCAAATTAAACATTGTTGTTGATCACCTTAGAGACAGTTGTCGTTAAAGGAAGTTATCCATCCAGTATGACAATGCTTTTAATTCTTCTGTGGATATATCAAATTCAATTGCCGTTTCAAGGGCAATTTATTTAATATCAGCCTTGCGCACAACCAAAGCCATTGCTCTCCTGTAAGCAATCCATTCACAGATGCATTCTTCCAACTCAGAAAATAACGGCTGCCGGCCTGATCCAACCCTGCATTTTTTCCCATTTCCTTGGTCCACCAGTTGACACAGGTTATTGTAGTCTGCACGCCATTTTCCAACCATACGGAGATCCAACATCTTCTCTTTACAGAAGGCTACAAGATTTACATTCCTGGAGTCATTCACGATATCCTTTTTGTACTCGACGGAATAGCTCTTTCTTTTTGTACGCATTTTATCTGGGGTTAAAAATTATTCACTTTATAAAAAATAACATTATGTGTTAGGTAATAATCAGACTTACAAGACTGAAATGCACAAACGTTGTAACTGCATTGTCACTCCATGTAGACTGCTGCCTTATATTGTATTTTTAAGATAAATTCAACTTTAAAATTTCCAGGAATTAATTTTGACACGTACCTGTGCATTGCTTGAAACGAACTGTAGAGGTAAACAAGGAATTTCTCTGAATATTTTTTCCAAACATTTCACTGAAATATTAGGGCAGCTAGAGATACCTACTAAATTCAACATCATTTTTTAACGAATTATATTTTTAACATTATTTTAACTAGGGCATTTTTTCGTGGGAGGGCTTATATTCCAAAAAGTCCCGAAAATCACGTTAGGGCTTATTTTCCGGGGATGTCTTATTTTCGGAAAAAGACGGTATTTAGTTTACTATAAAATTAGTAGCTTGGAAAGTAATAATCTGATATTACACCAGATCAGGTTTGGAACCTTGTTGCACACTTTATAAAGCGTGCAAAGGGATTTAACTAACTTTATACTGAATGTCACTCAATGATAGTGTATCTTCTTCTAACTATATTGATTTGAGATAATAGTCTATAGTAACACTTTGAATCTTAAGCAATCTTTAATCATTCACTATGGATGGTTTTATAATTTCAATAATCCCATTATCTACTCGCACATCAAAATCAATACCTTAATACGTTAACGCCGGTATGTACCCCTGGTGCTATATGCATGTCCGCTGCATCGGGCGGCATGGGCCTACGGTTGTACATGCTGCGATGTCAGTTTATTTTTTAAGAATTTTTTTAAACAAGTTAGACATAGTAATGACAAATTTTTGCATTGCAAAACGTCATCACCCGTTTAGCCCGTTTGGCCGCAATTGAAGAAGTTTTTTCTAATGCCATTTTTCGGTAGCATTCAATTCACCGCTATCTAGCTTTTCTGGCAGTTCAATTGCGTGTTTGAATGAAATGTCTACTCTGAGTTAGCTGTTTTTCTAATATGACATCATCAAGTCGTTGGGCGATGAAAATTTCTTCAAGAAATTATAATTTTTATTTGGTGAATAACACATTTGGTGAATAAACCATGCGTTTCCTATTGAAAACCAGCACAGCAAATTCAAAATATTTTTTTTATACAATTTAATGGTTTTCCGCAGACAATTATTATATGCAGTAAGTTGGTCAGATGAATCAACTTCTTTCTTGGCAATATTGTAATCGAAAACTGCATCCGGTTTTGTTTTATTATTATGATCCTCGATTAATGCACGTGTATGTCTCTTGCAGGTGAATATACAAGCAGTTCTCTTATTGGCCCATTTTTAAAACTTAACCCCGGAATGATTTATTGCACTAAATATTGCACCTCGCATCTGTTTTGACTTAGTTGCTGGCTGAAAAATCTTTTGTTAGTTTTAATAGCACCACAAAGGAACGTTTATTTTTTGAGCGACTCCTCCGACAACATGACACTCGTATAAAAACTATCAGTATGTATATTTCGACCCTCTCCTAAAATAACCTTGACAATCGCTTGACTACGTCATGAGCATGGCCCACTTTTATAATCTCGCTATTTTTTAAGTATGGGCACCAGGGAAATTTGCATACTTGTACCACTTTCCTCGAATGTACTGTCTAAATCTTAAAAGTCCTCGTCAAGGAATCATGCTTTCGTTCATTATGTTTATAAATTTATTGAGACGATTAGCTGTCACAGCCGTTTCATTGTAGCTGAAATGCATGTACTTTAGGATTTGCAGGAAACTATCTCGTGCCATTGTTTCCTGAATTTGCAGATTTGATTACATTTTAGTTTTTGACCAATACAAAGGAATTTCAGGCAATTGTGCTATTCCTGTTTTGAGTATAATAGCAAGAAACTTGCGTATTTCTTGCAATGACACTGCTCTCCACGTTTGTTGATGTTTTCGATTTGCATGTTCTATTCCATGATTTACATCAGAGATCAGACATTGAGTTGCATATCGATTCGTTTCATCCACAATGGCTTGATGCACATATTGGTTTGAAGTACTATTACCTATAAATAACTTGTATAATTGATTAGGATCATTGCAATCAACATTTGTTGCGAGCAACTCATCAATGAATGGTAGTTCGAATCTTTCTTCAGTGGCTATTTCATCGATGGCTGTACACACATCCCTTGCCAAACATCTGGAGCACCCACAGACTCAAGGCTTACTGACGAATCTGTATCCGCGTCTCCAGTTTTTAGAGACTCATCGGAAGTATCACTAATAGTTAGTAGAAAATAGTAACGTTATTATTCTGCTGCACGTGACGCATCTAGCGACTGCTAATATTACTAATCTAATATTTAGTATTTTCCGTAACCACTAGATGCCACTTGTTCTCATGGGTGTTCTCATAGAAGTAATTAAAAATAAATGAAGGGCAAAACACCGCCTAATAAAACAATCAAAATAATTCAACGCCGGCGTCAAAGTGTTCATAAGTAAATTATTGTATGTGAAGGATGCTATTATAATAATCGTGTGTAAAATTATCCTAATCGTTCTTAAAAGACCAATGTAAATCAAATTAAGTTTCGTTATTCGAACGACGGTTTCTGTTTGTTGTTACCATGCTAACAACTCGCGCTATTAAACAAAAAACATACATGTTGTGAAAATTAATTTCCTGACGTATATTAAAATTGAAATAATTTTTCTAATTTCGAATCAAGAAGTCTCGGTTTCTCAGTCTGGATATATCTGGCTCTTATATACCTTAACGTAACCATAACCTACTCTAGATTAAATCTAGCTTAACCTACATACTTAATACAGACGGAACACAGCCTGAATATACAAATATATTCAACCTTATCGCAGCTCTATTACAATTCATCATCATCGTTGGCACTACAACCCTGGGTGGGTCCTGGCCTCCTCAAGGATCTTCCGCGATCCGTCTCTGTCTTGGGCTTTATTCTTCCAGTTAGTTACCTCTATGCTTCTCAGGTCTTTTTCTACCCCGTCTATCCATCGCAACTTTGGTCTACCTCTTCCTCTATTTCCATCAGGTTTTGATCTAAGTGCTCGTTTTGTGGGTCTTTCGTCATTCATCCTCATTACATGTCCTGAAAACATGTCCTAAAACATTACATGTTTTATTATTTTTACTATGTCGACATCTTCATATATTTGGTACTGCTCGTGGTTGTATCTGCTCCTCCATGCCTTTTAATATTTTTCTCAATATTTTCCTTTCAAAGACTCCCAGGAGGTTCTCGTCTGCTTTGCATAGGGTCTACGTTTCTGAATCGTATGTTAATAATGGCCTTATTAATGTCTTGTTATTATACATTTTGATTTTCTTGTCAGGTTCGGCGACCTCAGTTGTTTTTCGACTCCATAGTAACATCTATTACCTGTGATTATTCTTCGCTTTATTTCTTCTTCGTTTTTTCTTTCGTTATTTATTTGGGAACCTAGGTATATGAACTCCCGTACTGTTTTTATATTATAGTCGCCTACTGTTATGTTTTGACCTATTCTATTTCTCCCGCCTCTATTACGCGTTACGACCATTGCTTTTGTTTTTTGTTCATTTATTTCTAGACCCATTTTTCGAGCTCCTCGTTCTAGGTTGTTAAACGCGACTATGTTATTCCTATGTTATTCTATGTTATTCCGTTTTGTTCTACTTATTATATCGATGTCGTTCGCGTATGCCAGTATTTGAACTGATTTTGTGAAAATTGATCCAGACGTTTCAATTTTTGAATCTCTTATTGCTTTTTCGAGTACTATATTAAACAGTAGGCACGCAAGAGCTTCCCCTTGTCTCACTCCTTCTCGTGTTTTAAATTGCCTGGATGTTTCGTTTTGTATCTTGACCGCACATATCACTTGTTTCATTGTAAGTCTCGTGAGATTTATAAGCTTGGGTGGTACTTCAAGTTCTTGCATCGCGTCATATAGCACCTTTCTATTTATGCTGTCGTATGCAGCTTTGAAATCCACGAATGTGTGGTATGTATCCGCCATAAATTCAGTTTACTTTTCTAAGATTTGTCTAAGTATGAAGATTTTATCGGTTGTCTATCTTCCACTACGGAATCCACATTAGTAGTTTCCAATTATCTGTTCGACATAACTTACTATTCTGCTATGGATAATGTTTGATAAGATTTTGTAGCCTGTGTTTAAGAGTGTTATACCTGTGTAATTTGTGCAATTTAGTTGGTCACCTTTTTTATGCAGAGGGCATATCAGGCCTATGTTCCATTCTTCCGGTATTATTTCCAGCTTCCATATGTTTGTTATTAGTTTGTGTATGACCTGTGTTAGTTCTTCTCCGCCATGCTTGATGAGTTCGCTTGGTATATTGTCAGACCCAGGCGCTTTATTATTGTTCATTTTCATTATTGCATATATTCATTATTTTTTTTAACTTCTTCCAATGTGGGAGGTGGTTGGTTCTCATCTGTTATAGGATTATTGTTGTTTTCTTCATCTTCTGGGTTATTTTCCTCAACTCCGTTAAGATGTTCGTTGAAGTATTCTGCCCATCTGTCCAATATCTTGTCTTTCTCATTTATGATTTGTCCATTTTTGGCTTTGCATATTGATATTCTTGGTTTGAACTCTTTCCTGGTATTATTTATTTTTCTATAGAACTTTCTGCTCTTATTTTGGTTCCGTAGTTTTTCGAGTTCCTTACTCTGCTCGTTTTCGTGTTTTTTCTTTTTTGTTTATGTATATTTTTCTCTTCTCTACGCCTTTCTCTATATTCTTCTATCGTCGCTCTTGTTCTGTACTTGATTTGCATTTTCAGATATACTTCATTCTTCTTTTTCTGTGGCCTCCTGGCATTCTTTATCAAACCAGTTATTCCTTGTGCGTGTTTGCTCTTCTTCTATCACTTCCTCTGCCGACGCTTTTATTATCCTTTTACATACTTCCCACTGTTGGTTAACTTCGGTCTCTGCTGTGGGTTGTTCCTCTTGAATTCGTTTATTGATTCTCTCTCTGAATTTAGTTGCTTCTTCCTGTATCTTCAGCTTTTCCGTATTATACTTTTTCTGTCGCTCATCTCGTACTTTTGTTACGTCCTATATTCTTGCCCTGATTTTAGTTTATTATAGCTACTAGATAGTGATCAGAATCAATATTTGCTCCTATATATGTTCACGTCCATAAGGTTTGACTCATGCCGCCCATCAATGAGTAGGTGGTCGATCTGATTTAACGTATTGCCATCTGGGTGCTTCCATGTTGCCTTATATATGTCTTTATGTTCGAACTTGGTGCTGCCTATTACCATGTTTTTGGAGGCAGCGAAGTTGACAAATCTTAGCCCGTTTTCACTAGTTTCATTGTGCAGGCTATACTTTCCTATTTGAGGGTATAGTGTCTCCTATTATTATCTTGATGTCATTATTTGGGCATTTATTATAGGTTTTTTCTAATTCGTCGTAGAATTGGTCTTTTTCGTCTTATAATGCTTATATTGAAGAACTTTGCCCTAACACGTATACAGTATATTCTCATTGTTGCAGTATTTTGTAATAGCTTATATTTTGGGTCATTTCACACTTTGCAAGCGATCAATTTATTGTTTTAATAATATTAAAATTTAAATAATAAAAAAAAATATATATATAATACCGTGTTTTATTTTCTGGATTATGCCGTTCCCTGTCCATCTCATCTCTTGGATGGCTGTAATGTCTGCCCTGTATGTGTCTAGGATATCGAGGAGGGTTTTTAGCGCTCCTGGTCTGTATAGGGTTAACACGTTCCACGTGTCTATTCGTAGATCATTGTCCTTGTTCCGTTTGATATTTCGTCGTCTTGAGTTCTGTCCGGCTTCATTTCCTTGATTTTTCATTACGGTGGTTTTTTTTTACGGGGTGGGGTTGTTGGCCCCACGCCCAACCCTCCTTTTTATCCGGGCTTGGGACCGACAACAGCAATCACCGGGCTACTCAGTCCACCCAGCAACCACTGCAGGCAGAGCTCTATATTACAATTACTGAGTCTTTTTAGGATTACCAAAACAAATCTCATGTGAAATTTTTCAGTTATTTTTCAGTTATTACAAATGTTGAGTGCCATGAAGGTGGACTGAAAGCTATTAATTAACTGGCAAATTTCATTTTTTCGCTCAAAATGACTCAGTAACTGTTATAGAGCTCCGGTAAGGTTGAATATATTTATATATATATATATAGATATATATATATATATATATATATATATATATATATATATATATACATATATATATATATATATATATATATATATATATATATATATATATATAGGCTGTGTTCCGAATGTATTAAGATTGTATGATATCTATAACGTAGTATGGTTTTACCAATTATAACTTAACCTAGATTACATCGACATCGACCAAGTGATGTTCCCGTCACTGTGCTTTTTCTTAGTTAGCAATTTTTGCCACGGCGGCGCTGAACATTCGAACTTTATTCTATCAGTGATTTGAAGTGTTTTGTCTGTAAAAATTACAATTTTTAAATATTATCAGTACAACACAATTATTTTGTTGTAGATTCAACAGTATTTTAATAAGCTTCGTAGGTAAATAATGTATGATACACACGTATAAAAGGCTATTGTGCGCTCATTGCGATTAGAGCACTCGCTTAACTCTTTTTTGGTTGGGTTGACTGCTTATTTAATGCTAATTAGAAGTAAATTGACAGTCTAGTGAAAAAAAAAATGTAGCTATAAAAAAATAAGCTAGACATATCAAGATATAATATCTAAATGCGAATGGGACAAATTCTAAACGGGAAATATTCGGGTGATTAGAGAATTAGGATAAAATATATTCTACATCTACTAGTTTTCACAAAACATCAAGAATGATTAAGTTAGATTTATAATTTTATACTAATAGTACTACACATTTGTATTTATATATCCAGTCTAAGCAAACTATTTCCAGATGTATTGTAAAGATGCGTATAGTATATGTTTCCGTTATTTCTTGCAAACTGTATAATAAATATTATTTTAGAAAGATTTTATCAATATGGTTAGGATTTCAATATTTTCTTACTGTCCAGCTGCTGACGGTCAGCAAAGCATTAATGTTAGGGAAACATTGAGCCATCCCCCTGATTTATCGACTAAAAAAAACGTGATATCACCTAAAAAGATTTATCTACATCCAAATATAGACATCGTGTTTTTACCAGGTCGGCTTATCTCCTCGTTATTTGAACGACAAATTCTTATCATGAGCAATTTTCTCACAAGAAGTTAGAACGCGAAAGGAGGAAATATTAATAATAATATGTATAGCCAGGAATTACTCGTTCATAATGCCTTGGAGATTTTAATTAAATTCGCGGTGAGGTGAAGTTTCCGCTGAATGCGAATTTTAAGCGGCTTTTTGTTCTATAAGACGATTAAATTTAGTTCTTGAATGTTTACAAATTCGTTAATTGTTGAATTGTTGAACATTTCGAATAATTACGCCAAAAAGATTTACTCTAACAAATTTTTATCTTCTAAAAAAGTTCTTACGTTAGTTGGTTTTATATTCAGCTAAATGAGACAACAATTTACAACACGACAAATACGCAATAATGCAACAGTATATAAATATATATATATATATATATATATATATATATATATATATATATATATATATATATATATATATATATATATATATATATAGATTGTAAAAATAAATGTAAAAAAATGTTCTGCACAAAAGCCGGAATTCGGGAATGACGATCACGAGTCAAGAATACACAATGTTACAAAAACACCTAGCAAAAACACATTTTTACTTACTAACAAAGTTATGAACAACTTATTTGAATGTGTAACATGATTTGACGGACGTAAACGGTTGTAGATTACACTACAACATGTGCAAAATAGGCAATGGTAGCCCAACGGCCATTTTGATTAGGCGTGTTTGGAACTTATTAACAAAGTATCGAGTTTACAACGAATGACGCAGCACCAGGAAACAAACAAAAAATGTTGAATCTATTTAAAAATATTGGTACACATTGGAAAGTGTGGTACACATTGGAAAGGTTACGAACTCGTTGACATTGAAACGGCTACGAAGTCACGATTACAGTGAACCAAAGTAGTTTAAGACGCAAAACAGTTTGAAATTAAATAAACCACACAACTATTGAATTAGAAATAAAGAATTAAGAATATAGCTAGATATTCCAGAAACCAACAGCGATAATACAAGATTATTCAAAGAGTGAAAAAGTAGCAAAAACGAAAACCAAAATCAGCTATTTTTCTACCGCCTATCAGCTGAGTCATAAGCTAAGCGTATATATTACTCAAACCATCCATGTTCTTGAGTTCCTTGCACTGCCTTTATAATGAAACATTTCCAAGAAGAGGTTGTAGTTTGCATTCACTTCTGTGATTACCCAATCTTTTAAAGATTGATTTGATGGCAGGTTACAGTGATTCTACAAAATGGAAGCTTTTGTAGATATTAGTTTCCTCACCGGCATCGACATCTGTGACAGCCCGTCGTACATTGTTGAAATATAAAATCTATTTTAGCAAAGTTTTGGAGTAGCTATTTTTCTAGCTATTATCCGGATATACAATCTTGAAAATCCAGGTCTTAAGACCTACACTACAATGAACTACATTCAGCTTGTGCTGGAAAGGAGCCCTGGACAAAAAGTTGAAATGTCTACCCGAACTGGTGGGTTTTTGGTACCAATCTAATTTAATGCGGTTATCGTCGGTCTAATGATAAGGGTATCTAGAACAGACGTACAATTGTTATTTTCGGATTCTATGGTAAAAATAAAATGATCATTGTAAGAGTTAAAAGCACTCAAGACCTAGGTTTTCGCCCCGTGCGAGACGGCACAGACAAATTGTAATTTGAAAATTAAGTTTATCAACCGCATACTAAATTAAGGTATTCATAACGATCTCAACAACAAATGGAGATAAGCGTGATCTCATGGGGGTGCCAAAAATCTGAACGAAAAAGTTATTTTCAAAGGAAAAGTATGTGGTGTCAAAAAGGAAGCCAATAAGTTCAAGAAACCTCGTAGATGGTATTTTGCAACATGGGTGGAACAAAGACCAATTAGATTTAATTATATCCAGAAATTACTTTAACGGAATGTTTGTGAACAGCGAGGAGACGTCCAAATACAAGATTTCATGACCATCAGGTACTTGGTAATTGATCATAGCTGGGGCAAACCCACAGGTGCCTAGGATTCTGAAGCAGTTGCAGTCGGCGAACGCCGTATACAAATACAGAATATTCGAAATTAATTTAGTCAACTTCTCAGAATGAGACTCAACTGAAGAAACAATGGGCCATAGAGGAAAATAAGCGTGGCACCCTCATGGGATCACGCTTATCTCCAGGGGTTGTAGAGATCGTTGTGAATACCTTAATGAAGTATACCGTTGACATACTTAATATTCAAATTCCCTTTATTTGGAAATATGTTGATGATAATGCCTGTGTCATCCCGCACGAGGCAAATGCTTGGGGGTTTTTCACTCTTTTAATGAACACTTGGTTTTTACCATAGAATCCGGATATAACAATTATCTGTCACTTTTAGAAACCGTTGCCATTAGGGCTGAAGATAACCGCATTAAACTAGATTGGTAGACAAAAAGTTGAGATATCTACCCAAATACCTACCAGTTCGGGTAGATATCTCAAATTTTTGTCTAGCGATCCTCTTCAGAACAAGCTGAATGTAGTTCTGGGTCTTAAGACCAGGATTTTCAAGATTGTCCATCAGGATCTACGTGATGCCACCATTGCGAGATTGTTCAATATCCTAAAGAAAAATAGCTACCCTACAATTTTGCAAGATTTTATATTATAACCCTATACGACAGATTCTCACTGACGTCATTGCAGCTGAGCAAGCAAAAATCTTCAAAGACTTACATTTTGTAGAATCACTGATACGTGCTCTAAAATCTATCTTTAAGAGCAGGAGTTTGGCAGTTATGGCAGATAAATGCTATAATAATATTAATAGATCTTAAGTCGTCTTAAAGTTTTAACTCTGACCTTAATGCAATCAAATGCGGTTTATTGTACACTGTGTGCTGAGTGTGAGCTCGTGTAGGTTGGTCAGATCAGCCAAAAACTGTTTTCCAGATGGAAATCACAGCAGTGATTGCAATCTGAAACCACACTATTCTGCTCTGGCAGCACATTATAACAACGATATAGCTGATTTTGGTTCTCGCTTTTGCTACTTTTTCACTCTTTAAATAATGTTGCGTTATCGCTGTTGGTTTCTAGATTATCTCTTTCTTTATTTCTAATTCAACAGTTGGGTTGTAGATTTAATTTCAAACTGTTTTACCGTCCAAAACTAGGATAGTTCATTGTAATCGTGACTTCGTAGCCATTCCAATTTCACCGATTTCGTAGCCTTTCCAATGTATACCATACATTACCGGTTATTATATTCAATATTTTAAAAATATTCAATATTTTTGTTTGTTTCCTGGTGCTGCGTCGGTTGTTGTATACCCAAAAGTTTGATAATAAGTTCCAAACACGCTCAATAAAAATGCTGGTAGGGCTACCATTACCCTTTTTACACATGGTGTTATGTAATATACAACAATTTTCGTCCGTCAAATCAAGCTAGACATTCAAATAAGTTCTTCGTAAATTTCTTAATGGGTAAAAAAGTGCTTTTGCTTTGTTTTTTTTTGTAACTTTATTATCGGAAAGTTTGACGGAGAAGAGAACAGACGGAGTTGAGAACAGACGAAGTTGAGAACAGCCAGAGTTGGGAAGGGACATACAATATCGCGAGCTAGTGAAAACGTAAAAATAGGCAAATACCTAATGGACAAGCAGTAAGTTATAAAAAAATATGCTATAATATAAAACAAGTGAAAACAAATAAAAATATAAGAATACTTATCTTAAATAGGCAAACTTGGGCATAGTAAACTATTTATATATATATATATATATATATATATATATATATATATAAATGTATATATATGTATATTTTTATATATATATAAATATATATATATATATATATATATATATATATATATATATATAACCTTGCCAACATTTCAATGAAACTATATTTAATTAAGTACCTTTCTTATAGACTACATCTTATTCAATTATTTACCAACATTTCTCTGATTCTTTCGTTTTTCATATCATCAAGGTTTTTATATGCTAACAACCCTGTCAACTCGTCATCACTGATTTGGCCCAAATTTACAGTGTATGTAGGGCTTGACTATAAATGAAAGTGACGCAAGCGGGAGGGCTAGATGGCCAAGCATTAAAAAACTCATAAGGAACGACAACTCATAAGACCGCTATGTTAGCATAAGTTTCAATGGCCGGTCAGCGCAGCGGTAAGAGCTCGGGTTCATAGTACGAGGATCGCTGGTTTGATTCCCGGTGGGGACGCCTTTTATTGTATTTACAATTTTTAAAATGACTTTCTTTTATTATTATTAATATTTATTATTGTTTAACTTTTTAATTGTAATTATTAGTTTGTCAATTTAATTATTTTATTAGTATTAATATTTATTAGCCGTTTTTACATTTGTTTCGACGATTCGCAGTGGAGATTATCAGCGCACATCACATAACATTCTTCTTGTTCTACCGATAATAATAAAATAAATAATAATAATAATAAAAGAAAATCATTTTAAAAATTGTAAAATTAAACTTGTTAATTAAAATTGTTAAAAAAGCGTCCACGGGGAATCGAACCAGCGATCCTCGTACTATGAACCCGAGCTCTTACCGGTGCGCTGACCGTCCATTGAAATTTATGCTAACATAGCGGGCTTATGAGTTGTCGTTGCTTATGAGTTTTTTAACGTTTGGCCATCTGGCACTTTTGCCTGCGTCACTTTCATCTATAGTCAAGCCCTACATATACTGTAAATTTGGGCCAAATCGGTGATGGCAAGTTGACAGGGCCCACTTAGACAACAAACACTTTACTAGACTGACAAGAATAGAGAGACAACACAAATAAACCTAAGCAGACAAAACAAGACAAGATGAGAATATACAAAACTAGACAGACAAAATTGGACTAGAATGACAGGACTAGATTGATAAGACTAGACTGACAATACTAGACAGACAAGACTAGACAGAAAAGACTAGACAGACAAGACTAGATAGACAAGACTAGGCAGAAAAGATTTTTTTTTTAACTAATTTATTTCTCTATTCTCTATATATAATACATATTTACACAATAAAAAATGAAATAAAAAAAATTAAAAAACTGAGGCACTCCACCGATCATTCCGGAACCGCGCTTAGCATATCTTCAGAATGATGGTTGTAAATTTACTTAGGTTTTTTGCTCGTGGATTGGTTTGGTTGCACTGTTCGTTTGTTTCTGTGGTGTTTCAGCCTCTCGTCATCTTATGTGGAAGACATAATGTTTTCTCTCTCAATGTCCTCTCCCAATTTGTTTTGTTTTCTATCATGTACTTCATTATCGTCCCTGGTTCGAACGGCATCTGCACACAACCTGTTTGTTTTTATCTTTCGGGGTCCCATCTATCACAGTCAAATATGGTGTGGCGTACCGAGTCTATCTCACCACAATATTCGCAAAGATTGTCCGCGGCGGCTCGTATTTGATGCACCTGAGTCCCGAGTCACTGTGACCTGAGAGGAATTGTGTTAGATGATAGTTTGTTGCACCGTGCTTCCTGTTCAGCCATGTCGAGATATCTCGTATGACCAGCTGTGTCCATTGGTATTTGTCCGACGCCTGCCATCTTTTTTGCCATTCCTCTAGCAGATTTTTTCTAGCTGCTTTTCTTGCATGCCTGTTGCTACCATTCTCTTATAATTCAGTTCTCTCTTTTACTAAGAGGTATATAGGAGGTATGCCCGCGATTACTAGGGCGGCTTCTCCGGATATAGTTTTATATGCGCGACATACCCTAATAGCGACCTTTCTTTGTACTACTGCTAGCTTCTTAACATTACTTTCCACATCCATGTTTTTAGCCCACGTTGGGGCGGTGTAGGGCATAGTGGATTGTTTGACCATACTAAGGAGTCTGCGTTTGTGGCTTCTTGGGCCACCTACATTGGGCATAATTTTGTCCAGCGCTGCGGCTACCTTCATACCCTTGGCTGCTGCCTTCGTGATGTGTGGGACGAAGAAAAAGTCTTTTGTCCACTACTACTCCAAGATATGTAATTTCATCCTTTGGGACTATGCGGATCTCTTGTATTTGGAAAGTTATTGGCCTAATCTCCTAAGCCCAGTAAGTACCACAGCTTCGGGCTTTTCCGGTGCAAGCGTTAGGTTATTGGTTGTCATCCACTTTATTACTAGTTGTATTGCGCGGTTTGCCTTTTGCATTATAGAAATTTCCGTTCTGGCCGAGACTATGAGCGCCAGGTTGTCGGCAAAGCCAATAAGTGTTGCACCATCTGGGAGTCTGAGTCTTAGAACCCCGTCGTATAGGATGTTCCGCAGAGTTGGGCCCAAAACTGAACCCTGCGAGACACCACTACTTAGTTCCCTCACCACTGTACTTCCATCTGTTGCTAATAATAGGGTTCTGTCATCGCGGTAGCTCTTCAGTAGGCGTAGTAGGTAAGGAGGCACGCCTCTTTCATGTCATTTCATGCATTATAATCTTCCAGCTTGCACTATTAAAAGCATTTCGCACGTCAAAGTTGATTAATGCGCATATCTTTCTCGTTCTTTGGGAGAGTTGTCTTGCCTCCTCGGCGTGTTTGAATACATCATTTATCGCAATGATTGTGGATCTGCCCTCTCTGAAGCCGTATTGTCTCTTAGACAGCACGGTTCCAGTTTCGAGTTCCCTTTTTAATCTGCCCAGCAGCAGTTGTTCTAAAAGTTTTCCCAGTGTGTCTGGGATGCACAGCGGCCTATATGAAGTTGGTTCGCCCATTGGTTTATTGCCCTTGCGTAGCAGGACTAGCCTCGCTCTTTTCCATTTCTTTGGGAAATTTCCAGCAATTAGTTCTGAGTTCATTGTCTCCAATACAAATTGTGGCTGGTGGCGAGGAACAATTTTTGATATATCGGGTGGTACATCATCTGGCCCTGCTGCTCTTCCGATGTGGATCCGCTTTTCTGCTATGGCGAGCTCCTCCTCTGTAAATTATGGTATATCCTTTACCACTGGCTGCTCCCAGGCAAAGGGTTCGTGTTCTGGGAAAAGTACATCCACCACTCGTTTGAGGTCTTCTATAGGTAGTTGTGTTTTAGGGGCATGGACTTTTAGTTTCTTTTTACATAGCTGAAATGCATCTCCCCATTTGTTTGCCTCTAGATCTTCCACCATTTTTTCCCAGAGGGCTTGTTTCGCCTTGCTTATTGCTTGTCGTAGCTCTTTTTTTTTAGTTTATATGCGGCCATTAATGTTTTAAGCGTGTCGTGGTCATCTTTTTTTGGTTTCTGCCGTTGGAGTTTTCTTCTGGCTGAGACGCACAAGGCCCTCATGTCTGATATTTCGTTGGTCCACCAGTATACTTGCTTCATCCTAGTTGGGCCTCTTTTCTTTGCTAGCTTGGAGTTCCAAGCAGTACTCACTATCTGGGTAAGCGTATCAGCATTTCTCGTTTCAGTGCCTAGTATTTGCTCTGTAAGTTTGTTTCTCATTGCTGCTTCATCAAGGTTTTTATGCTCCAGCCTTTTCTTTTTTTCTGGAGTGTGGGTTTTCTGCGTTGGTTTGCTTCTACCTTATATGAGATGTATATGTGATCGCTCAGTGTTTCTTTGATAAGAACCGTCCAGTTTTGTATCTTTTTGGCCAAGTTATGTGAGCAGAAGGTTAGGTCTATTATGGAAAATGAGTTTCCTCTAGAAAATGTGTGCTGTTTTCCATGGTTTAGCAGAACGATATCCAATTCAGCCGCCTAATCCGTAACTAGATCACCTCTGTTGTCTGTTCGGGGACATCCCAAGTGGGGGGATTTTGCATTAAAGACGCCTGCTATAATTTTGGGTTTATTATTTTGGCCTCTTATGTCGTGACTTAGTGCCCCGAGTTCCACTGACAACCGGTCTACTTTTTGATTTGGCGAAAAGTAACAGCTATATAGGTTGTAGTGGTCCAATTCTACCCAGACGAACCCTGGTTCGTTGCCGTATCTTATTGGTATTTTCGTGTTTATGATCCTGATTGCTGTATCTTTTTTTTCATCTATGAACCAGTCTCCGTTACTGACCATTTTTTTGTTCGGTTCACTTACTAAATTTATGTCTGTCTTGTTTTCCATTGCGGTAGCGATGAGGAGGTCATGCGCTGCACGGCATCTCATTAGGTTTATTTGGATTATACTAGCCATTTTTATGGCTCAATGTTGTTCCCGCCTTGTTTCCGACGCCGACTTATGGATGTAGTTTTGTGCACTTGCTCTCCTAGCTTCTTCTAGCGCTTTCCTGAACTTGGGACATGCTCCAGAATCTGCCCGATGCCCGGTCTGGTTGCAGATTGGGCAGTAGGGTTCTTTATCGCATTCCTTGGCCGTGTGCCCTTCCTGACCACATCTTAGGCATAGTTTCTGCCGATCTGGTCCTTTGCAGTCTATTGAGTGGTGCCCTGTTTCTCAGCATCTGTGACATTTTACTACCTCAACCCTTTCCCTAATTCGGCATTCTACTATTCCCACTCTTATCTTACCAATTGCTACAAGTTTCGCTGCTTGGTTTTGGTCCATTGTTACAGTTGCCATTTGACTTTCTCCGTAGGCTGGTCGGATATTTGTCACTTGGATCGATTCGGTGGGGTCTTCTGTATGCTGTCTGATGGCTCTGACTACCTCCTCCACTGTGGTGAGGGCGTCCTAGTCCCTTATGTGCAGCAATGTGTGGGAATTTTTAACCCGTATATCGACTAGTGGGCATTGCTTGTCCAGTTCTTCTTTTAATTCCTGGGCTTTCCCTGCTTTAACTTCTACTAGAAGTTCTCCTGTCTTTGTCTTTCTTAACTTCTTAATAGATTTTCATCACACTTCATCACATCTTCACACTTTTTAGTAGGTCCGTGTATAAGTTTCCTTCTTCCTTAATAAGTATGGCTTCGGAGTTTTGTGTTCGTTCGGTCTTATTTTGTTGTGATTTAGGTCTTCCTCTTGCGTCTACTTCTATCCACGGATTCTGGTCGCTGTTCTGTTGTGGTGGCGGATTTGAAGGTTGCCTAGGTCCCTCCTTTGGGCAGAATATTCTAACCTGTATCTCTGTCGCGGCGAAGGTGAATTGTATGGATTTTTTAAGATTGGCCAGTTTTGTGCTATTGGTCTTATAAAGGCCACTTTATCTCTATTGTTTTTCTTTAGCAACTCCTTTAGGTTTTGCAGGCCGTCGTAGAATTGTTTTGTGTCAACCATATCTGTCTCCAGTTTGGACCTTATTAGTTGGAATATATATCTGTCGCAGCTTTTGATGTCTCCGTTTGTGTCTGGAGACGCGATGGTGTGTTTTATGTAGGTTGCTTTGCCCGCTGTTTGCTCTTGATGCGCTGCGTCGTGAGCTCGACCATATGCCTCATTTAGAGCCTTTGGTACGCTGTGATCTGGGTTCATTTTTTCGTCTACACACCAGGCGATATCTCAGTCTGTAGAAGTATTCAGTGCGTTACCATGTCCTTCTTTGACCTTAATGAACGCTTGTTTCGGCCAATCCTTGGCTGCGACCTCTTGGAATTCCTCATAGGTATTCTTATTTTCAATTTCTTCGCGTAACTTAAGTAGGTTTTCCTCTTCTTCGCTACTGGTGGTTTGGGTACTGCCATTGCAGCATTTAATCTTTCGTATTTCCTCTCTATTGCTATCCATTTTGGTTTCGCCTTCGATTCGTGTTTGGGTTGCAACGTCCGGCCCGGTGTTCCGCTTGGTTGACTCTGTATCGGTTTGAACATCCTGATCATAGGTTGGGGTTTCAATCTTCTCCCATCTATGTGCATCCAGCCATTTCTTCACAGACTTCCTGATCATTGTTTCTGTGTTGCGTTTCATTCTCATTGTGATGTCTTTTATTTCTCTGTTTACATTATGGTTCTCCCCTATTATTTTTTCAAGTGTTTTAACTTGATTTGAAATTGCTTCTATTGCGTCTGTTATACAAAAGACTATTGGACTTTCGGTCTTTTTGAGGGGATCTGGTTCTGTTTTCGTGAATGAGGTATTCAGGAGTTTCCTCTTTTTAAACTCACCTCCAAGCGAGTTGCACCGTTTGTGTTCGCTGCTGAGGTTCAGCCGGCTATGTACGGGTAGATTTGGATAGTCTTCGCACACGATTGTCTCTGTTGTAATGTTGCTCCCCGCGCTTCTGGTGATCGAGCTTCTTCGATTTAGTTTTTTTCTTTAATTTGAGTCGGGGCCCCCATCGGAGTCAGCGTCCTCGTCTTTGCCAGCCAACATGGTGGTTTAAAAGTATGCCACAATGATTAATGCCAATATTCGCAGTGTATGTTTATATTAATTAATTAAATATTAATATAATAGTATCGTAGTTTATTTAAACTATATACTATATGCGGTATATTGAGGAAAGAAAGAAAAAAAGGGATAAAACAAAAAGGAAGACTAAATCTATATACAATAAAGAAGATGAGTCTTTTTTCTGTGCGTTTATCTTATCTGCGTGAGAACGGATTTCAAAAATTCCACTAATTGTAAGATACGCACAAAACATCGAGTTCACTTCTCGTAAAGTAACACAAATTACGGCCTATCTCAAACACAAAAGTTATATAAAAATGTTCACAATATGATTATAAACACAAGGGTCATTTATACACTTTTTTATTTGGTCTCTATCCACTAAAATTTCCACTAATCTTGCGAGATTTATTTAAACACATTGAACGGTCGCGGTCCTCAACCTCAACTGACAAGACAGGCAGACAAGACTAGACAGACAAGACAAGACAAGACAGTGAAGGCAAGACAGACAAGACTACACAAATAAGAATAGGCAGACAAGATTAGGCAGACAAGAAAAGGAAGACAAAACTAGGCAAAAAAGACTAGTCAGATAAAACTAGACAGGCAAGACTAGATAATAGAAATTGAACAGATTTGGTTTAGCTATACTGGAAGTAGAACAGTAGAATACAACAGTAGAATAATAACACTAAATAGAGAAGACAAAATATATAACATTCGGCAGGCTGGACAAACGAGACTAAATAGATAAAGCTAGATAATTGAAACTAGATATACACATGTAGGCAAAGCTAGAACGTTAAGATTAGACATACCTTTTAGGCTTGATAGACAATACCCAAATAAATTTACACTGACAAGGCTATATAGACAATACTAGCAAATCTTCGTGACGGATACGTTGGTATCGACAAGGTTAGACCGCAAAAATTTTAATAGAGAAAAATATAGAAGAATCACATGATCTTCCATACGGAACTAAACATTGAGGCTATATAGGACAGATATGTCTAGATTGACAGACTAACTTAGGAAGTTAGGAAAGAAGTTAGGAAGTTAGAGTTAACTTAGGAAGACACGTCTGGACATGTAAAATGAAATCGACAAACTGGACAGACAGGTAAGACTTAACACCTGATATACAAGACTGAACAAACTGAACTGGTAGATATGGTCTAGTCTTTTGATTTCTCTCTATATGAAGTTCTGTCTATTTTAATTTTTATCTATCTAAATAAATCTTGATGCTCTTTATATTATTTCTATTATCATATGTGTTTTATTTTCAGCTTTAATCTATTTTCTCTGCCTTTTTCCTTTTGTACTAACATTTCTCTTTTCTATTTATACAGAAACGGGGAGAAAACGTTACTTATCACAAAGGCTAGGTCGGCGGAACAATCTGTTATATGGAGGTATGAATTTACGTGTTCGATGTTGCAGCTGAATTTCACTGCAATAAACTAGATGGTGGTGACAGAATGAGATTGATAATTAATTAGGCGCGATCTAGTTTATTGCTAATGCAATCGGTCTGCTGTGTGCACGTGCGTGTGCTTACCAACGCTTTGTGTTTTGTCCCCGCTTTATTATACTTTTTATTGTCTACATGTCATGTTTTTTTATTTCCATTGAAACAGGGAATGTTAAAATGTAATGTCTGGAGTACAATGGATATTCATCAAACGGAAACTGTTCTTTCAAATTAAAATATTTTTAATGGAAAAGTACGATTCTAGATGCGTAAAATTAGTCGAAATGAATTTCGAGATATTTATAAGGCAAATAATGGTCATATGTGACTAAGGTACTATGAACATGGAACAATTTTCTTTTAATGCAGTTGAGATAGAGTCGCTACAAAGTATCTATACAAACACGATACTGTCGCTATTGACATTATCACAGTAGCTTTGACATAGTAGTGATATAATCGCGTTACAGTCGTAAATGGGTATCGATGCATTCGTAAATAGTATAACCGATAATATTATCGACACAAGCGTAAATAGATATGGATACAGTCGTGTTACATTAGTGATAATTCTAATACAAATACAAATAATACAGACGCTCTGTTTTCTGATTCAAGTCGGTAGAATACGATGTTACATACATATTGGCTGATGCTGCGTTGCCACTGCTGACCCGGAGGAAAATAAATTCAAAAGGTTTACATGCTAAACACTGTCGGGGAAGCAGAGATTCCCTTTCCGAGAATGAACATTTTAGAAAATATTGCATTTTAAATGTTTACTATTTTTTTTTTACAAATTTACATGTACCTAATAGGTCAAATGTATACATCATACATTATAAAATGTATGTGTCATTTTATCAAAATTTAGATAAAGATTATTCAAATTTACCTATAATTTAGAACAAAGTTGCGAAATTTACCCAAAGCGTCTTAAAATTTACGAATTTATGATTAACGTGGGATACAATTGGCACAAAATGTGATTTACCTACAACTAAGCCAAGTCTTACGTTATTTGCCAAATATACATACAATTTGTGAAACTGGTTAAAACAGATATGTTACCACATAAAAGTAAGTTAGTGAATTAAGTGAAAAGCTCTTCAATCATTGTCGGAAAACTGCAAAAGAATGTGTATTTTGTTTAATATGTAAACTTATTTACCACCTCAGCTTCATGTCACATTGAAAAACAAGAAGTAACTTGTGTGATCTCGCGTATTCCAGGAACCCGAGGGAGTGACTGGATGAAATGAGAAAAACACTGCCATCAACACTAACATCAGCACTGTACTGGAAAAGGAAAATGAACACCACTAGTGGAACGACGCAGGTAGCACCGGCTGAACAAAAACTAAAAGCTGAGAAACAAATACCGCAAAACAAAATCTTCAAAGTTAGAGTGGTTATAGATATGAACGACCAGCTATTCGAGGATTCTTTCTGGCCAGAAGGCATTCGGCACCAGAGATTCAATTTCCGTATTGAGAAGTGAAGAAGACAGGAATTTTTCTTATTCAAGAATAAACCCAAGAAGATGCAACGCGTAGAACAATATAGTTTAATTAATAAAAATTGTTTAATTAATAAAAATCAATCGGCAACTCTGTGGATAGAATCGAACACATGACAGAACAGTACCCAGATTGTATAGTATTAATAGAACACTGGAAAAGCAGACAACAACTAAATACATACTTCTTCTTCTTTCGAATGGGCCTACTTTGGACCACGCTTGTTCAACTGTTGGGCTTTGATCTTTGCCAACTATTATCGCTTCTTCTGCCGCTGTAACTCCTTTCTATCTTCTCTCCAGAGGGTACCTTTCCTGCGGGGCTTTTCCTGAAATCGACGGACTTCCTTCAGGGTACGTCTCACAGACTGTCTGTTTTGGAGATCTGTTATTCCCAGTTCTTTAATATCCTTCTCGGTTTCTGTCAACCAAGTGGTACGACCCTTCTTCTTTTGCCAGAGGGTGAACAGACGGTTGGTTAGTCGGTTTGGAGACAGCTTTGCAACGTGGCCATAGAAAGCTATCATGATACATATCATGATCATGATCATAAGCTAGATACTACTCTGAGCACCCAAATTGATCACTTCCTTGCTCCATTCTCTCATAACCTCTCCAAGGACACAGTTAAAGAGAAGTGGGGAAAGTCCATCTCCTTGTCTCACTCCAGTTTCCATTTCGAAGCTTTCTGAAATCTCGCCTCTAAATTTAACCTTGGAATGGGTGTTGGTCAAAGTTTCTAGGATGCGGGTTTTGTTGTCTAGCCCTAGTTCCTGGAGTACTTTGTTACGCCTTTCTCTATCAATAGAATCGTAGGCCTTCCTAAAATCAACAAAGGTGAGGTTTTTTTCAGTGAGGATTTCTCATCTTGTAGTATGCAAGTACAGTTCTAAGATTGAGAATTTGTTCAACACAGGATCGGGTCTTCCTGAAGCCCCCCTCGTATTCACCCAGTTGACTATGCAGCTGATTTTCTGCCCTTGTTTGTAACGCCTTTGAGAGAATCTTGCATGTTACCGGAACGTGAGAAATTCCACGGTAGTTGTTTAGATTAGTAAAATCTCCATTTTTGTGAAGCGGATGGGTTAGAGCAGATTAACAATCGGGTGGTAATTTCTCTGTTTCCCAGATGTCCTGTATGATTTCGGTTAGCTTGCGCACGGCATTGTTTCCAGCACCTTTCCATAGTTCAGCAACTATAGAGTCTTTACCAGCTGCCTTATTATTTTCAAGAAATTGAATGATCGGGCCAGCTTCTTCCAATGAAGGGGGCAGCGAGTCCGGGTTTGAAAAAACGTTATATCTTAATCTTGTTTCTGCCGAATGGAAGGAAAACACGGAGGAGTCGCACTATACGCAAATAAAATAATATCTAATGAACCCAGAAAGGACATTAACGCAGTGGCTGAAACATATGTTTTAGAATGTGCAGCGTTAGAAACTTACATCGACAAAGGGCCTGTATTAGTAATTGGAATCTACAACCCCCCTTTCCAATATTGAGCAATTCTTTGACAAACTATCTATATGAAGTTTAAAATGAGATGTTATGGTTTGAACAAAATTAATGATAGAAATGAAAGTAGGAGATTATCACTACGATATCTTCAAATCTGTCAGTAACTGGAATTACATTCATATTATGAATACCATAAAAGAAGATTTCCGTGTAATTTGAGCTACTGACAGATTTGAAGATATCGTAGTGATACTCAAACCAACTCAAATGTTGGAATCCTTCAACTAACACTAAATCTTAACCTATCATCTTAATTCCAAATCTTAAACTAACACTAAAGGATGTTAGTCGCCCATCATCTGGTTCTTGTTTAGACAATATTGCTACTAATATAGAGTGGAAACACAGCGAAGACAATAAATCACAACATATCTGATCATTATGCTGAGCGAATACTATTTTTTATTACAAAAAATAAACATAACTACCTTGGGACCACATATATAAGTTAAATAATGAGGACGTGGATAAACATTGGAATACGTTTATGGAGACATTTATTCGCCTTCGAGGAAAACTTTCCGAAAATATCAACACACGGCAAACAACACAACAAACGAATATGTGACTCTAAAGAGATAAAACAAATAAAATCTCAATTAAAATTACTACAAACTCTAGGCCAATTCGACAATAACTTTAAAAAACAATACAATCAGACACACAGGAAGTACATATCTACATTAAAGGAAGAAAGACGCAAGCATTTTGGAAAAATAATAGAAGAAAGCGATAATACAACAAAAGCTTCATGGAATGTGGTGAGGAAAATAGCTAATATCAAAGATAAAAGTGACCTCACAAACTCAATCCCGAATTTAATTTCGATTGATAACATAAATGAGTTCTACGCCGAAATAGCTCAAAATTTATTAAAAAGTTTAAGTAGCACAGAATATCAAAACAATCTACCCCAAACCTTTAAAACAATGTTCCTTAATCCCATTACGGCAGAAGAAATTATTACCATTATTAGTACCATTATTAAAAATCAAAATAGCAAGAAAAGTACAGGATACGATGGAATCTTGATGGTTATTATAAAATATATTGGAAATGAAATATTAAGCTCACTAGAACACATATTAAATAATGCCCTAGAGTACGGAATATACCCCAACCAAATGAAGGTATCAATGATCCGGTCAATATATAAAAGCGGGGAGAAGAACAATCTCTACAATTACAAACCAATAAGTCTACAAACATCATTCTCCAAAGTATTTGAGAAGTTAGTAACAAACAGAATAACCGCTTTTGTAACACATAATAAAATCGTATGCCAAGAACGACTTGGCTTTATAAAGGGAAGATCAGTGGAAACGGCATGTTTCAACTCTATAAAAGAAATACATGTGAGCCTGGAACATTAAATATCCCTAGTTGTATTCTATTAGACCTGTCAAAGGCATATAACACAATAGACCACGCGATATTATTTAAAAAACTTGGAAAATATGGAATGAGGGGAAAGGTCACGGCATTTATTAAATCATACATCTATCACAGAAGACTGTTAACCCAAATTAACTCAATAGAAGGTCAAAGAAAATCAAACAAAGGGTAAATATAGATGGTAAACATTGGTATACCACAGGGCAGTGTCTTAGGGCCGATACTGTTGACCCTCTATATCAACGACCTACCACAAGTAATAAATACATCATAACATCAAATAATAAACTACGCAGACGATACAACTATATTAACGGTAAATAAAAATATAGAAGACGTAACGACGAATTTACTTACGGCAATGAAGAATTTAATGAACTGGTTTACAGAAAATAAGATGGTAATAAACAAAGAAAAGACAAAACTAATTATATTTGTAGCGGCAGCGAGCCGTTCCATTTTTATATTCGTAGTTTACGAGGGCATTACAATAATTACCCCAATATTTTCGGACAATTTCCGAAAATATTTGAATAGGGTCGGTAATGAAATCCTCGAGCAGATTAAGAAATATTTGTACTTTTAGTTTGACGAGGGCATTACGGTGATTACCCAATAATTTCAAAAGAATTTCCGAAAATATATTATTAGGGTAACTGGTGTAATCCCCGGGGAAAGATGTTTTCTCGAGAATCGGTAATCACCAAAGCGACAAATAGCCGAATATAGAAACATAATCACCCCGAGATGAGGGGCCAGTATACATGGACATAATATAAATACCTGAACCCCCGAACAAGGAAACCAGTTCCATCCAGACAGTCCAGCACCATAGTCAGGCGCAGCCAGTCAGCAAGTCGACTCCAGTTCAATTCAACAGTCAGGCGCAACCAAACAACGAGGGCAGTTCAGTCCAGTCAGTGGACTCATTCACACCAGACCAGCTAGTGGACCCAGTCAACCAGACACCAGTCCAGCCAGTGGACTCAGTCAGCCAAATCAGTCCAGCCAGTGGACTCAGTTCAGTCCAGCGAAGTGGACCAGTCGGTTCAGCCTTAAGTCCGGCGCGGGATTCTTCAAGATATACTATTCCACGGCGTCCCAGACCACAGATTGGTGACCCCGACGTGATCGACAAGAAGAATCCGATCATCTACAAATTGGTCGTTGGACAAAGAGATCAGACTCACACAGCCAACCAAGTGCAAGGTCCAAACACCGCCTCTCGTGCGCCACATGATGCAAATAACAACCTCTACTATGACACCTTCAGCCGTCCACCAGGCCGCCGGCAACAACAAACAACGTCTACGGTTACGCATTCAACCGTCTACCAGACGTCTACTAACAAACCCCGCAACAGCGAAGACGATGACGAATTCAACCGTCTACGAGGACGCAGGCAACAACGTCTACGGTAACGACTTCAACCGTCTACCAGACGTCAACGAACAAATGCCGCAATAACGATTGATAGGTGCAAGCTGGTTTAGCATAGGAAACCGCCTATCGGCAAACGACGTCCACGAGGACACATTGCAACAAACTTGCAACAACAAACGACGTCTACGGTAACGACTTCAACTGTCTACCAGACGTATACGTACAAACACCGCAATAGCGGCAACGATGACGAATTCAACCGTCTACCAGGACACCGGTAACAACAAACAACGTCTACGGTAACGACTTCAACCGTCTACCAGACGTCTAAGAACAAACACTGCAACAGCAACGACGAATTCAACCGTCTACGAGGAAACTTGCAACAACAAACAACGTCTACGGTAACGAACTCAACCCTCTACCAGACGTCTATGAACAAACAAACAACAGCAACAACGAACGCTACATAGCGTTATCACTGGCAAGGGGATGATGTAGCGGCAACTAGCCCTTCCATTTTTATACCCGTAGTTTACGAGGACATTACAATAATTACCCATATATTTTCGGACAATTTCCGAAAATATTTGATTAGGGTAGGTAATGTAATCCTCCAGCAGATTAAGAAATATTTGTACTTTTAGTTTTAAGAGGGCATTACAGTGATTACCCAAATATTTTCAAAAGAATTTCCGAAAATATTTTATTACGGCCAATGGTGTAATCCGCGGGGAAATTACGACAATATGATTTTCTTGAGAATCGGTAATCACCAAAGCGACAAATAGCCGAAAATAGAAAAATAATCACACCCAGATGAGGAACCATTTATACCTGGACATAACATAAATATCTGAACCCCCCAACAAGGAAACCAGTTCCGTCCAGACAGTCAAGCACCACAGTTAGGCGCAGCCAGTCAACAAGTCGACACCAGTTTAGTTCAACTGTCAGGCGCAACCAAACAACGAGGCCAGTTCAGTCCAACCAGTGGACTCAGACACATAAATCCAGTCAGTGGACCCAGTTCAACCAGCAGTCAGGTGAAGACCAGACCAGTCGAGTCCAGTTCAGAGAGTCCAGCTCTACTCATTCCCTCAACAGTGCTTGTATCTCTTGTACATTTGTATTTATATCGTCCATGTAAATAAATTCCTCTGCAAACCGTGAGTGATACATTATTCTACGGCGTATCACACCACATATATGCAAAACAATACAAAACAGGAAGTGACCCAATATATGTTATAATAACTAACGAAAACATAGAGTACCAACAGTATGTCCGACTTTTAGGATTGACAATTAATTGACAGAAATCTGGACAGGACGCAGCATAAAAACGACTCAACAAAAAAATGAACAGAACGGTATATGCCCTAAGACTACTCAAAATTATATATCTGCAGAAGTGCTCAATACCGTGTATAACAACAATTTTCATAGCCACTTAAAATTCTGGATAAGGTTCTTGTGTTAAAAAACAAATAGGAAGAATCTTAAAAGGCCTAGCTTACACAATGTCTTGTAAAGGAGAATTCTAAACGACACACATTCTAACTTTTCCAAGAGCATATCCTAATATATATATATATATATATATATATATATATATATATATATATATATATATATATATATGTGTGTATATATATCTTTTGTGCCATTTTTTCCTTCTTCTTCTTTTGGGCTGATGATAAATTTGACAAGTTTTTCTATCTTGTTCCGGTTTTCCTTACTCTCTAACATGTAGTCTATAGTACTTCTGGGTTCGAAGTTATTGTCCATATATTATTTTTGGCGTTTCTATGCTGTGGTCCATATACAACATTCAAGTATTGCGATTCACACAGATTATCAGGTGATATTCGTATTTGCTGGAAATTATCTTTATAACAACATCCAGTAAGAAATTGGGTTAGATGGTAATCATTTTTTTCCGTGTTTTCTGCTTATTCACGGAACTATTTTGAGTATTAGCCGCCTCATCTATTGCCCTTTATCTGACGCCCACCAGTTTCTCTGCCAATTATCGTACAGATAATCTCAAGCAATTTTCCTGGCCTTTTTGTTAGAGGCTGCTTCATATAGGTTCTTTCTCTTTTTGGCCAGTAAAACTAGAGGTGGTATACCAGCAATTACTAGGGCAGCGTCGCCAGACACTTTTTAATATGCGCAGCAAATCCTTAGTGCTAGTTTTCTCTGGACTATCGAGAATTTATCGATAACTAACTTAAATGTAAGGTGATGTGCCCATATTGGGGCCGTATATAGCATCACTGGCTGGACCACGCAACTGAGTGCTCTCCGTTTATAGCTCTTGAGCCTGCTTCAGTTCGTTGCTGGTCCCAGTACGTTAGGCATGAGTTTTTCCATTGCTGCCATAGTTCTCATACCTTTTGCTGCGGCTTCGTTAAGATTGGGAATCCGGCTCCTCTTGTGCATGATGACATTTAGGTATTTTAACGACTCTTTTGGGGCTATTCTAACGTTGTTTATTTGGAAAGTTATGGGCGCAAGCTTCCTCAGTCCCGTTAGTAGGACCGCTTCTGTTTCCTCTGGTGCGAGATTTAATTTTTTTGATTGCATCCAACAGTTAATTTGAGATATTCCTTGATTTGCAGTTAGCGTCACCGTCTGTTCCGACTTTACTGTTATTATAAGAGCTAAATCGTCCGCAAAACCTATTATCCTAACTCCCACCGGGAGTTTTAACCTGAGGAATCCATCATAAAATATGTTGCACAGTTTCGTCATTTTTTGCAAAATGATCATCGTTCTGCTGGTGAAGTAGCTTTGAATAATTCTTAGCAGGTATATAGAGCTATATTTCTAGCTATTAGATCATCGATAACGAGTTTCCTATCGTCTGTGTTAAAAGCATTTCGTACGTCCAGTGTTATTAACGCACATATTCCTCTGGATCTTTGAGTACCTGATTTAGGATTTTCTGCTATCTTCATGACGGCTTCTATAGCATGGTTGGTGGATTTGCCTTCTCTGAAGCCCTATTGGTTACTTGAAAATCCAGCTCCAGATTCAATATCTGTTTTCAGCCTATGCAATAGTAGGTGTTCTAAGAGCTTCTCCGTAAGTATCTAACAGGCATAATGGCCCGTATGATGTGGGCTCCCATATTGGTTTATCGTTTTTTCCAAGTAGCACCAGTTTCGCCCGTTCATATCTATTCGGGAAATCTCCGGCAGCTAGATCCTCGTTCATTACGTCAAACTGCGGTTCCTGCTCAGCGTAGAGTTTTAATATTTCAATAGGTATTCCGTCCGGACCTGGGGCTTTTCATTACGCATCCGCATTATTGCGTTTATTTGTTCTTCTTCCATGAACAGCAGTACCTCTTCTACTGTTGGTTGCTGCCATCTCACTAGCTTCTGACGTGGAAAAAGAGTACTTCGACTATGCGTTTGATTTCCTTCATTGGCATGTTGACATTTGGTTGTTGGACCTTCAGCCTTTTCCTGCAGATTTGGAAGGCATCTGCCCATGTGCAGTAGTCCAGGTCATCGTACAGTTCTACCAATGTTTTTGCTTGGCCGTGTTTATTTCATGCCTCAGTTGTTTTTTGAGATATAGGTATTTGCTTAACAGTGCATTGGTCCTTTCTTCTTCTCCTTTTCTTGTTTTTTACCGTTGGCACTTTCTTCTCGCTGCGATACATGAAGTCCTTAAGCTTGCAATTTCTTTGCGGCACCAGTATACCATTTTTTTTCTTGTGGCTTTTCCTCTTTTCTTGAGCGTTGTGGGAAATACTTTACTCAGAACATTTACAAGTTCGTCTGCATTATTGGTATTTGAACATGGTATTTCCTCTGAAAGTACGCGTTTAATTTTTACTTCATCTATGTGTTTAATATTCCAACCTGTTTTCCTGTACGGGGTTATTTGTTTGTACTCCCTCACTTTTCCTATTTTGTACGCCATCAAACATTGTTTCCTTATCCATAGACTATCCAGTCTAGTAACTTGCTAGAAATACTACTGTAAAGAAGGTGAGGTCTATTATGGAGCTTGATTTCCCCCTTATGAATGTAGGTTGCACTAATTGGTATATTAGGTCGACATCCAATTCTGCTGCCCAGTTCATTAGCATGTCTCCTCTCTTATCCATATGTAGACATCCCCAGTAGGGTACTTTGCATTAAAGTCACCAGATATAATTTTTGAATTTTGGTCTGGTTCTCCTAGGCTTTGGCTGAGCGCCCCAAGACACTCATCCATCTGATCTATTTCGGCGTTAGGCGAGAGATAGTAGCTATATATGACATAGTCCTGGGTCCCATAAGTAACTTGGTCCACTTCCAGTTTTTATTATCGGTAGGTTGCGATTTGTGACTAGTATTGCAGCATCTTTTCTCTGGTCAGTTAACCAGCCACCAAAAGCCTCACTATTTTTTTAGGTTCGCTAACTATCAGGATATCTGACTTAGTTTCCAATGCCGTGACAGTCCAGAGACATGAGCAGCACGACATCCCATGAGGTTGAGTCAGAGAAGACTAGACATACCACTTTGGCTTTTAGTATGAGTTACCCTGGTATCGTCTTTTCCGCATTAATTCAGGGTGGGCAGACCGGACGGTTAGTGAAAACCGCCCTAGTTGTTGCCTCCTTGATCAGGAATCAAACCCAGGTCTCCGGCATTGCCAGGCGGGTATGTTATGAAGTACACTACCTAGGAGGACAGACAGACACGACTAGACAAATAAGACTAAACATATAATACTAGACAGACAAGTGCAGACAGACAAGACTAGACATACAATGCTTGACAGACAAGAATAGACAGACAAGATTAGACAGTAAAGATTAGACAGACAAGACTAGAGAGATCGGTCTAGGCAGACAAGACTAGACAAACAAAACTAGACGGACAAGACTGGACAGACAAGACTATCGACTATATAAGACAGACATCCTGAACTCCTCTTTTTCCTCTGAAAAAGTGCCAGATGTATTAAATATATCGACGATTGTACCAATACTTAAAAAAGGCGATTCATCGGATAGAAATAACTACAGACCGGTATCATTAGTGTCAGTTTTATTGAAAGATACTGGAATATTGCAAGGAATACAGATTAATGCCCTTCATCTTAAAACAGAAGGTAATTCTTAAATTATGTAAAGACAAATTACAGCAATAAATGAGTTTTATAATGAAATCATGAACCAGGTGAACGAAAGAGTTTTCTGAGACCTTTCAAAAGCCTTCGACTGCGCCAAACATGATATACTCTTAGATAAACTTGATACCAACTCTGATATGGTATCAGAGACAAGGCAAGTCGTTGGTTCGAATCATACCTAAGCAAAAGAAAACAAGATGCAAAAAATCATCAAATGACAAAGTAGTAAAACTATGTGTTACGCAAGGCAGTATTCTAGCGCCTGTGCTTTTCTCCCTTGACACGGCGGATATGATAAATTACATCGGGCAATAAGGTAATAACATTGTACACTCTATGTGGATGATAGGAGTATATTTATTTCAGAAAGTTCACATGCAGAAACCATAGCACAAACGAACATGACTTTAGACTAACTTTACAAATGGTTCTGTGCTAATAGCCTACATCTCCAAATAGATAAAACAAGCTACAACATATTTCAGTACAGTGTAAGAAATAGCACTGACGATGTGAAAAGATGTATAAAGATATATACAACGGGAAAAGATATATTCTTATATCATACATATAATTCATGTACTTTTTAATAATTTATTGAAAAAAATATTTTAATTTTAAAATTACCATTTGAAATAGTTAAACTAAAAATGATAATATTGAAGATCGTAGCGATCAGGCTGATGAACCCACGCCCAGTATGAGTAAGGATGCGTGCTCCTTCAAAAATATATTGTTCGAAAAAATTTTATGTTTTAATAAAATTTGGATTTGCCTCTACAATGGAAAATGTATAGTTCTTCCCGAGTCTGGTATGTGGTTGTAAATTCGCTTCGCGTGCATCAATTGACAAAAACTACTTTCAAAAACCATTATCTGTAAAATTCAAACAAGTAAACCTTTTTGAAAAAAAATTACTCTGGAAACGCTCAGATTGCTTTTTACGAAATAGCCGAAATATTTGCAGTTAAATTACCTAATAATTTGGCTGAAGGAAGTTCTTTGCCGCTGTTGCACGACCGCGGTACGATCCTCATCTAAAATCTGATTTTAATGGACAACTAGGTATTTGGCCTTTGGTGTTGCAAGAACCAGCGAAAGAAACTCAAAAAAATCGTCAACGTGGTACTTTACTACGACGCCCGCCGACGACGCCCATCGAAGATCATCATCACCATCACTTCTATATTCGAACAGTTACAGAGAAATTAATTCCCGCGATAAAAGAAAAATGGCCTATTGGTACTAGAACCATGCCAATCAAAATCCAGCAAGGTAACGCTAAACCATATTGCAGTGTTGATGACGGGGCTGTTATGCTGTTACTGAAGGTTGGTGGAACATAAGTATGATTTGTTAACCAACAAACAGTCCCGAATTCGATGTCCTCGATTTAGGTTTCTTTTACTCCATTCAATCATCACAACACAAAGAGTTTCAAATCATTACAACTCAAAGAGACTTTTAAATATAGACTAGGAAATAAGAGTGGCGACACCATTTTTACGACCATATATAAACAAAGTTAACCATATATAAACGATGATTAAATTTCTCATTAAAGGTATTCTTATAATTTATTTATAATTGATTAAAAAAAAATTCAATTATCATTAAATATTTTACAGATTATATATTATAGAAAGTAAATTAAACTTATTTTATTGTTTATATACCGCCAAATTTTGAAATTGTTAAAAGTGTAACCCAGCATATAAAAGTTTGAGAATCACTGAATTAGACTATTACAAAATGAGTCAAATTGTTACTTGAAACGTAAAGGATCTTTTTTTAAATTAAATTTCGTTTTCCTTTAAACAAATCTGTTTAAATAGAGAGCCGTAATTGAATTCATCCTTGAATTTATTATGTGGAAGATTCCGCCACAGAATTCTTTATGTGTCTAGACTTTTTATGCAGAAAATAAATGTAATTACAAGAACTAGCTCACATATTTCTCCGGAGTTAAAGTTTACGAGTCGTGGAGAGGCGCGCGACATTCTTATGGATTTATTTTTGGAGATTTCCACAGCTGATAAGAACTGAAAGTGTCAAGCTCTTACTCGTGATAAATAAGAGTTTTACTTTTAGAAGAGAGATTTATTTTACTTTTTATTTATGTTTTACAATCTAGTAGAAATATTACAGGGAACGTAATCTAAACAAAAAACCTCAAACAGACCCGACTAAATAGACAAGATTAAACTTATAAATTGCAATATTCGCTCCGAGCGCAACAGTACTAGCACCAAAGGTGATACTTTTAAGAACTTCATGTGTACTTATATTGACATGTATTTTGTAATATATTGACATTTTGCTAATCAGAAGTCTTCGATTCACTAGTGTCCTTTTTAATAAAATCAATTAGTGCATAAATATGTTTATATTTTCCGCATGCTTGAGAAATGCGTTTATCATTAAACTAACAAAATAGTAGATTATAATTAAAGTTTCATAATATATTATGACATTAGTTATTTAATAAATAATCTCAACTTACTTGCAACTGTACTTTATATGGAGCTTCAGTAACATTAGTTTGCCGCAAAACCTTACATTTAATTGTAGCTCCTTGATTTTTAATTCTAAACTATTTAACATCAACAACGTTAATCTCACTGAGTTTTATACCATTCACAATTTTTGTTTATTAAAATTAATAGAGTTGAAAATTGTTTCAAAGCCAGTTTTAATATTTTTTTCCATTATGAACTTAATTTATAATTATTATCTCGGTAGTATCTTATAACAAAACCTATTATTTTTTTTTGTGTCAAATATCCTATATTTTATTCAATTAATCAATTTATTTATTTTTTTGTTTTTGCTTGTTGTTTTTATACAGTATTATTGCATACGAAGTTGTCTTCTTGGCCACGCGGTTATGCAAGCGCGGTTATGCACGGAGCAAATACCAAACACTATAAATATGACTATGAAGAAAATACACACTACTATACTATAAAAACAACACAAGACAAAAAAAAAACAAAAAGAAAACAAAAATGTTAAGCAGCCTGAAATCTTTACTGGCTGGAGTAGACAATTTGTTTTCTTATTGAAATTATACTGTATAATATAAAGTTCGAAAAATATGAAATTGCTTTTATAATTTATATAAAATTTACGGAATCGATTGCAACAATAATTTTGTAATGAACTGAAACTATTTAATAATGACGTTCTACTGTTCTTGCAAAAGCAATAAGAAAACCACATAACGTAAAATGCACTAAACAAATAATTGTTGTTGCGAAAATAGTAGTTGATAGTAGTAGATATGATACAAGTGTGTGAGAAGGGCTTTTGTGCATAAGTTGCGAAATAATCGCAATGAGTGCACATAAGCCTTTCACACACGTATATCATAATTTTTTTTATCTACGAGGCATTTTAAGATACTGTTGAATCTACGAAAAAATAATTGTGTTTTTCCGATAATTTTGAAAAATTTAAATTTTGAAAGACAAAATACTTCAAATCACTGACACAATAAGATAAAAACGTTCAGCGAGTCCGTGGCAAAAATTGCTAACTAGTAAAAGCGTATACTGGCAGGAACACTATTTAGTCGTTGTCGATGTAATCAGAGTTAACTTAAATTCAATTTAGATTAGGTTATGGTTAGAGGTCGAGACTTCTTGATTCAAAATGATGGACCATTGGCTTCGGTTTGGCGCAACGTGATACCAATTTAAGCCTGCGACCTTCTTTATCTCGTCGTACCATCTTTGCTGGGGTCTTCCAACACTCCTCTTTTCTTCCCAAGGTCTGGTGATATACCCGCTCCAGTTTTCTGTATGTCTGGTCCACGTATCCTGCCCATTGCCATTTTAGGAAACCAATTCTTTTTATTATGTCGAAGACTTTGGTTTTTTCCCTTATCCATGTATTTGTTTTGTGGTCTCTCAGGGAAATCCTAGAATTCGTCTTTCCATGGTTCTCTGATGTGCTTCAAATTTATGTTTGATCTTTCTGGTTACTACCCAGGTCTCGCAACCATACGTGACAACAGGCAGTACACACTCGTTATAGACTTTTGTTTTTAGAGCCATTGGGATATTCGTGCTGAAGATGTACTTTAATTTGCCGTAGGTCGCCCATCCCAGTCTAATTCTCCAATCAATCTCCATTTCTTTAGTCTCTCTCATTTTGTTAGTAGGGAAAGATCTTTCGTTCTAGATCCTCCACCTCCACTGCCATGCGCTTGCGCGATGACCTTTGACCCCTAACCTTGACCTCTGACCTTGACACTTCCAGTTTCGACTTCCGGTTTTGACTTCCGGTTCCCGGTTTCGACTTCCTGTTTGACTTCCGGTTTCGACTTCTGGCTTTGACTTCCGGTTTCCGGTTTCGACTTCCGGCCCCAATTTTCGGATGCGCGGGAAAATCTAAAAAATAGACGCGAGACGGGGAAATTCAAAATTAGATCCTGTTGAGACAAATGAGGTGTGAAGTTGGTTGCATACATCAACGAGACTAAATACATGAGACTAGACAGACGGGGCTAGATCCATGAGACTAAATACAGGAGACTAGATAGACGGGGCTAGATACATGAGACTAGACAGACGAAGCTAAATACATGAGACTAGATAGAGGGCGCTAGATACATGGGGCTAGATAGATGTGGCTAGATACATGGGGCTAGATACATGAGACTAGATAGACGAAGCTAAATACATGGGGCTAGACAGATAAGACTAGACCGACAAGACTAGACAGACGGGACTAGATACATAAGATTAGATAGACGGGGCTAGATACATGAGACTAGATAAGACTGAACTAAAATATATAAGGGATTGTTTAATTTAACTAAAATATATTTTCTTAACAAAATAGTTTAACTTAATCTTTTTCGTTTAATAAACGTAATAAGATTTTAATTTAAATAAAGTTTCAGTAGTCGGTTAAGCATAATCGGATGTTTGAGTATGTCAGTGTAATCAATTTCTTCGAAATGTTTTTGGTATTTGTTTTTCGGCTTGGCGATTAGATGCAGCCGGCCGTCTAGCGCTGATTACAACTCTTATCAGCAGTGCGCGAGCGGAGTAAATAATAAATTAAGATGCGTGGTCTAATCAATTTCTCAGGTTTGTTTTTCGTTTTAATTTAATAAACATAATCACGTGAAACATCCAGCATTTCATTTATATAAACCAGAGTTCAATTTTCTGGCATCCACTTTTCATCTACTTGCATCCACTTTCTATCTACTTGCATCCACTTTTCATCTACCAGCATCCACTTTTCACCTACTTGCATCCACTCTTCATCTACTTGCGTCCACTTTTCATCTACTTGCATCCACTTTTCATCTACTTGCATCCACTTTTCATCACGCTAAACAAGATGTGAGGTCTATGTAACCCCACGCTAAACAGATTGTGAGGTCTATGTGACCCCACTCTCAACAGGGTGTAAGGTCTATGTAACCCCACGCTAAACAGGGTGTGAGGTCTATGTGATCCCACGCTAAACAGGGTGTGAGGTCTATGTAACCCCACGCTTAACAGAGACGTTAGAGAGGGCGTGAGGTCTATTTTTAGTTAGCTTTCATCAGCTTTTAATCAGCTTTAATCCTATTGGGTTAGTTGTGTTAGCATTAGGTTAGGTTAGTATTAGGTTAGGCTACGTGAGGTTAGGCATGAAGCGCGCTTTATTCCTAAGCACGTAATGCACTTAAATGTGTGGAAATTGTGCCGATTTTTAAATCTGGTGATAAGCATCATATGTCTAATTATAGACCGATATTACTTATTTCTAATATTGCTAAAAATTTTGAAAATATTAATTATGTGAGATTGTAATCTTTGGTTATAGGTTGTAACATTATAGGTAGTCATCAGTATGGTTTTATGAAAAATGAAGGAAAAAAATATGTGTTAGCATCGATCACTGACTTCGTATATATACTTATATAGACAACAGTAACCCGACAGTTGTTGCTTTTGTAGACCTAGCCAAAGCTTTCGACACAGTGAATTTATGGCTCAATGTATTATATATTACTTTATAAATCTTACAAATATGGTGTTAGAGGAGTAGCTCATAGCCTAATTCAAAATTATTTTACAGGTAGATTTCAGGAAGTCAAAATACAGAAAGAATGTTAAAAGTAAAAAATGTAAAATGTTAAAATTGGTGAACCACAAGGAACTGTCTAAGGACCAGTGTTCCCTCTAATTTTTCGTGACGTGTGTGTGTGCACTTTTTCAAGTTTGTGCAGTTTTTTCCAAAATAAAAAAATTTGAGCGACAATTAAAAAAGCGCATATAATGAAAAAATACAATGCTAATAAACAGTAATTAATATTCAGCTAAAATTTATACCTACTCTCATTGATTCAATCTGCCAGTATACCACTTGTAGGTACTACATATATTTCAACAAAACACAATGATAAACTACTCTAAAATAAACTCAAATCATTAATTCGTGAAGACAGAATTTAGCTGATTAATTTGGCTTCCGCCAAATTATCAATAAACACATTTTAAACACAATTAAATTTACCAATTAACACATTTGACGAAACAAAAAGCAATTCACAACTTACTTATTATTGAACAGTTTTAGAATTAAGGATTACATTTTTTATTAAAGGCATTTATTCTTCTTCTGTCTCCTGTCTTTTGGTTTTAACCACTCTGCATAGATTTTATTGGAATTAAAATTCTTTCCGTCATTCATGTATGGTATTCCTGAAATCGATTTATTTTTTCCTTTCAGAAAAGTGTCTCCTATATCTAGTAATTTCGATAGATCTTAAATCGTTCTTCTTCTTCTTCTTCTTTCGAATAGGCCTACTTTGGACCACGCTTGTTCAACTGTTGGGCTTTGACCTTTGACCAGAATTGTCGCATATTCTGGCGGTGTAACTCCTTTCTCTCATCTGTCCAGGGGGTACCTTTCCTTTGAGGTTTTTCCTGAAATCCACGGACATCCTTCAGGGTGTGTCTCACAGACTGTCTGTTTTAGAGATCTGTTATTCCCAGTTCTTTAATAGCCTTCTCGGTCTCTGTCAACCAAGTGGTACGAAGCTTCTTGTTTTGCCAGAAGGTGAACCGACGGTTGGTAAGTCGGTTTGGAGGCAATCTTGCAACGTGGCCATAGAAAGCTACCCTTCTTTTCCTTGCACAGAGAGCATCTCAATATATTCTTAGAGCTCAGAGTTACGCCGTCTTCGGAATTCCCCATCTTCCTTTACCGGGCATAGAATCTTCCTGAGGATTCTCCTCTCTCTGATTTCCAATTTCTCTATTAGACCCCTTCGGTTCAAGGAAAGACACTCCATGGCATACAGGGCTTCTGGTCGTAAGACTGATGTGAAGTGCTTAAGTTTCAGGTTGCGTGACAGGCATTTCTTATTGTAAGTTTTCTTATTCAGCCGATAGGCTAGTTCTAACTTGCTGACTCTCTTGGATAATGATGCGCTTTCTGATAAGTTGGGTTAAATCCATTCGCCAAGATGCTTAAATTTCTCAGTCCTCTTGATGTTTCCCTGTTCTAGTAACATCTCTCTGTTTGCTTCTCTGATGTTGGTGAATTCATTCTCTGATGTTTTCTCCAGCGACACTTGAAGACCCACTTTGGCAGCCTGTTTTCTAAGGCAGTTTACCTGCATTGTTGCCATCTCAAGAGAACCAGCAAACAGTGCCATGTCATCTGCAAGGGCCAATCTTAAATTTTTTAATTTGCATTATTCAAACTAAACAGAACCATTTCTTCAAAAACTTATTTCTTTAATTTCGATTTTGTCCCCCGAACTAGATATTTCAAAATCAAAATCAATTTATTCATCCTTTACAAAATATAACTAAATACATATCGGATAATGTCAGAAAAAAATATTGGAATTATGAAATTCTTGTACACTATAGAAAGCCTTTTGTGCTTCTTTATTTTTGCTCTAAAAATATTGTAAGAGTAGTTGGTGAGGGCAAGCGGGAGCTTATTATATAGTTTAATCCCGACGTGAAGTGGACTTTTACTGCAGATCGTTAGATTGGTCTTAGCTGGTCTTATTTGTTGGAAACGTCGCGTTTGATAATCATGAAAATCTTTTGACATGGACATGGAGAGAGACATGGGAGTGTCGATATTTTATTGTTGATGAAGTATAGTTTGTACGAAGTTGTAATACTGATACCCTCAATTGCCCTTATGACTCGTTTTTGGGCCTTCAATAGGGCTTCGATTTGCTGAGTCATACCCCATACTGCAATGCTATACATCAATCTAGACTGAACTTCTGTGTGGTAGAGTGTAATTAAGGCGTTTGTTACAAAATTACGTATGGTTCGAAGTAAATATGATTTGCTGGCTATTTTTTTACCAAGGTTTCTGTGTTGATGTTCCATTTTAAGGTATCTTGTAAATAAACCCCAAGAAAGTTGATCTGGTTGGTTCTAGCTAATTCTTTATCGCCGATTTTTAGTTTAATAGTTTTCGGGGCTCCCCTAGAAGGAATTTATAATTGTTATAACCGATTTATCTATAAGAAAAGTAAAATTATATTTTAAACGCTATTTTGCAATTTCACCATAGTGAAATTATGAGTATCTATCCATCAAATGATATCCAATCTTCTACTTCATCCGTTGGGAACCTTTCTTAATTTTCACATAATAAATTAATAAATTTTAACATATCTAACATATCATTAGCAAAAGCACGCTTATTTTATTGTTCCATGCCATATTTCCAAGATATTTTTCCTAGATTTTCTTAACTTTTGCATGAGCAAATTGAAAAGCATCTTTGGGCGTTAATACACGGCGTTGAAAAATTTGACATTAAGCACTGAATTCTTCTAAAATAGAAGACAAAAGTTCAAAAATTATTTGAAATTCAATATTGTTTAACAAATGTTGGTTTTTATCATCCCTATTATCCATCCCTATTATTCATTGGGATCTAATTTTTACTACTGTTATTTAAACATTAGGGAGGTTATTCTGATCAGTTGAAAAAATAAACGGGCAGTCATTTTATTTTTCGGCGGTTGGTAATTTGGTAGGAAAGTAAAACATGAAATGTAAAAAAATTAAAAATGGTCCATAACTTCATCTAGCAATGTCAGTACAAAAGAAAAACTGAAAAGTGTAATAAATAAATGGGCAGTAAAATGATGGAATGGGTAGAAGGTAAACAGTTCGGCAGTTCACTAAGAGCGGTAAAATTCAAACTTTACTTTGATTGAAAACAGCGGTAAACTTCCATTAAATGGGGCGGGAGTAAAAGCGCATGTTGCGTGAAAATTGTAAATTATTTAAGGCATAATTGTCCAGGATTTTTATTAAAATGGAGGAAAGCCTGAATATTTACCGGAGTGCAGCAGGCCCATCGCAAATAAATAAATCTGTGGTGCCATTACTTCAATCAGATAGCAACAGGGAATGCAGTGACCAAGAACAAAACGTCCCACTGTAAAAAAAAAACGTGTGTATCATTCTTGGGTATTCGTGAAAAAAATTGACAGTGCTAGCCTAGCTCAAGAAGCGTTAGATCAACAAAATATTTGGTCTATTCATTATTCGAATGATTCGGAAGAAGGCAAGAAAACGTATTACAGGTGTAATAAAGTAAAAAAAAAACGTGAACCTCAATGCTCAGCTAAAAGGTATCTCTTATATGATTCTTTGTCAAATGATGTAATTATATACCGTACTGAAGATAACCATGACCACGAAAACAAAGAGTCCACAGAACGTGGATTATCGGAAGTAGTAAAAGAGGAAGTGAATAAATTATTTGATCTTCATTTAAAGCCAAAAGCTATAATGACTGCCCTCTATAAAGTTAAAGGTCTCAAATTACCAAAGATGTCCCAATTGAGAAATTACCACGTCGATCGTCCCCGTGTATTATTAAAATATATATGGAAATCATACGATTAGTTTAGGAGAATTTCAGCGGCTTCAAGATAATTCAGCACTACCAGAAAATCCCCCTGAGGCATTTGTGACAGCAAACGAGATTTCAGAAAAATATGCAGCTTTTCGTTTTGTTATGTCAAATAAATACCTGCTAGAGTTAGCTCGACATATAAATATCTTACATGCAGACGCTACCTTTAAACTTATTTGGCAAGGATACCCGGTCCTTATTGTAGAGACCACAGACAAACAAAGAAAGTTCCATGCTTTATGCTTAGCTGTTTCTACTACAGAGCAACAGGATAACTTTAAACTGATTTTCAAAAGCATAAAAGATTGTATCCAGTTACTATTCGAAATTACTTTCAAGCCAACGATTTTGGTTGCTGACGCGACAAAAATCATTCATAATGCTTTTAATGAAGAACTCTAATGAATTTACTAGGGTTCGTATGTGCTGGGCACATGCCAAAAGAAATATGCAGTCTAAAGTAGAAAGCCTCGTAAAGAAAGCTGCCCAGAAACAAATTTTGGCAGATATAGATGTACTACATTTCATAACCAACAAGGATGCTTATACAAAGCTATTGAATATTTTTTACAGAAATATGAAAATGAAAAAAGTCTTATTGCATACTTCAAAGATCAGTGGCTCTTGCAAAACCGAAATTGGTATCTTTGTTCAGCGCCACCTTCGCCTTCGACGAATAATACTCTTGAGGCTTTTAACAAAGTCATAAAAGACAGCAACACCCTTCGTGAATGTTTACAGCTTTCTCGATTTTTGGTCCTAGCCAAAGAAATGGTGAACGGGTGGTCCATGAAATATATACAGAACCCAGTTGAAATTTTTGTTGCTAAATCGCCGAAGATAAGTTTAAAAGAATGGACAGACTCGTATAATTGGGCTAAAATACAAAAAAAGATTACGTCAATTGTAATTTAATGAAAATCTTACCTACTATCGAGTACCAGCTGCACAAGCTAAGGAATGCGCAGTATTTCAAATTTCACCCGAAAATTTTGGTGGGATTAAGGAGCAATTTTTCAGTACATGGGAGGTTATATTATCTAAAAATAGCGAGGAATGGGCTTGGGGAAAGGAACATGTACTTGTTCAACAATTTATAAAATGTATATGTGTAAACACATAATTGGCCTGTCCATACGCTTAAAGTACACTGTTCCTCCTGTTGAAGCCAAAAATATTCCTCTCGCACAAAAGAGGAAAAGGGACAGGCTTTCCAAAGCCAAACCTGCTCTTATTATACAATAAGTCAAACAATTTATTTGATATTCACTAAAATAAAATAGGATAAATCATACAACCATGCTTAATTATTTTTCCTTTTTTACATTACAATGGATATATTTTACCGTCTCATTGTTTTTAGGACAAGCTTATAATGAGATTTCTCACTAAACTATTTTGAATAGTTAACTGCCCACACGTAACTGCCCATTCAGCCATTTCACTGCTCAATATTTATTTTATTACCCATTTTAATGTTTGTAACAACTTATTTGTATTTAGCTTACTGCTTAGTTTTTACTGCCGAATTTGTTAATACACAGACATTTTGTAATTTTTAACTTACCAAAAGTATAATATACAACTGCCGTTTTAAATAGGAGCCTTATTCATTGTTTGTTTAGTTGTTGGGAATTAGGAATTAAAATTTGACTTACCAGTTTTGGTGGCTTAATGTCACCTTAATCGTAAGCTACAGGTCAAAGGAAAATAAATTTAATTATAAGCTATAATTGAAACAATTAATAAGACATACCTCTAAATAACTTATTTTTTATGTTTTAAATTAAAAATCATTGGGTTTTCTTTACGTTTATGACAAATGACAAAATATAATTTAATTGAAATTTAATATTCAATTTAATAAATAATAAGTATTTTATAATAAGTATTCAATTTAATAAATAAATAGTAATGAGAGTTGTAAGAAGCATATTACGTACGAGCGGAGCAATTACGCGCGACCTGTTAGCAGTAGTGTGTAATTCCGTGAGTACGTAATTGCCTTATAACTCGAATTATGTACTATACTTTATCTAAGACCACACTAATTTGTTTCTATTTAATAAGAGAAATCTGTTTGATGTAACTGATACAGTCATTCATCGATATAGGCAACACAATGTACGCAATGTCAAATGAAATAAAGTTGGACGGATTTGCTAACTATATAAAAGTTAACATGTTCAGAATTTAATCTTAATAATTTATATTTTTTATGTTTAATTTCATTAATACCTACTAAATAGATATAAGCCCTAAAGAAGGTCAGAATAAAAAAGACCGAAACGCAAAATATCGATTGTTTTATTAAAATAAATACCTTTTCCCAAGAATAAACTACAATATAATAAAAATGCTAAGATCTTAAGATATATTTATAATTATTTATATAATTTTTTTGATTATAATTTATAGTAACGGAATATTTTTTAAATATTAATGTTGGATTATTATCGATATTATTTGAGATATTAGTTGAATTATTAAATTATTATATACTTGAAGTCGTATTTCATGATGTACTTGCATATGTGGAAGTGAAATTATTGTTTATCCCAGTAGAAATTTTTGTAGCAATATCATTCTGATTTTTCATGGAGCAGTCTATATAGACTGGAGATTTTTCATGGAGCAGTCCTTCTGGTACTGCAGGCGAACGTCAGCCACCATGCCTTTTTAGTGACAATAAATCAACACCGGAATCCACAAGAATGGTGGCTGACGAACGTCTGAAATAATGTCCTGTTTAAAGATTTGCTCCCGGCAAATGAAGATAATTACTGATTTGAAGATTAATTACTGCATAGAGCCAATTTTATTCATTCCAACACATTGCTTACTGCATTTCTCATTTTGATAATTTAGAAAAAAAGCTGATAATTGTCCATTTTTTGTGGGCGTAGGTTAATATATTTTTTACAGGTTTGGTAAAATTCTTTCGGTACCACAAAAGATCTTTGAGTTTTTGTTTTGGAATCAAGAACTTTAACGATCAGAGATGTTCCGGTGTCTTCTATATGGCAGGGTTTGATATTTCGTAGTCCTTGTTTTCTGCAAGCACCACTAATGCCAATGATGAGAATAACCTAAAATTATATAAAAAAAAATATGTCGTTGTGCCCATTGGAGAGCATTATATAAAAAAAAGTAATGAATACCTTCATCAATAAATATTTGTTATCTGGCGAATTATTGAGGAAACTGTTAGTTTCTTGATTGGTGAAAATTTTTGATTTCTTGCTTTAAATTATTTATTTAATGATTTATTTAAATCCGTCTGATTTTCACTTTAGTAAAGCTATTAACTTTGAATGTATTGAAATGCCGATGTCGTGCTTTATATTAATTGTTGTCCTAACCATTGAATAAATTTACCAAAGTGGATATTGTTTCATTGTTTGAGATAATTCATCAAAGTATGATAATACAACATTTTCTGAAAATGATTTAACTTTATGCTTCATTCTCCAGTCCATAAATTTTCTATACGCATCCTCGCATGCAAATTATGGGCAGCTTGTTTAGCTTTTTCAACAATTTCGGACGGAGTGCCCGAAATTGACAAAAATATAGTGTTTATGTTAGATTAGTTTTGACGTTTAATAATTGTTTGACAAATAACGCAATGCTTTGGTTTGCCTATATTAAACGATAGTAGCCGCTCTCAACCAATCAACGAATCGTAAACCAAACGCACTAGTGTGTTATTGAATCATTATATCAATCAAATAACATTAATCGCGGACTGTACATACGTGTGTTGTTTGATGTATTTCCATAATCCACGAACTGGATATAATAATAACTGTTCAATATTGAGCAATTACAATAGTACAAATAGTCGTAGATAAACAAATTAACAAAATCTAATAATTTGTATAAGCAAAATATTTGTATTTTGTTTAATATAACAAATTTATATTAGAATAAACATATTTGACACTTTCTTTGGATTTTTTCTAAAATATTTCTTTGATTTAACCACTTTACTAAATTTTTTTATATCATTTAACTTTTTCTGTTGTCACATTATTTATAATTTGACTATATATTTTGCTTATGTTATTATATATTATATATTGTTATTAGTGTCTACTCTAAAATTCATCGCGTTATATTTTTTGATAGCTAACATTTCACTAATATTACGTTTATATTTGTTGGATTCGAATTCTATAATTTTGTAGTTTTCAAAATCTGGACGGAGTTCCTGAGTGAATTTATGTTTGCTTAAAGCCGTTACAGCTATGTTTGAGGCGGCATTGGTTTTACAATCATTTTTATGTTGTTGTATTCTTTTCTTTAAATATTGCCCTGTCCGTCCAATATATATTTTCGTACAATCCTTACATGGAATGCTATAGATTAATTCAGAACAATTCATTATAGGTGTTCTATCTTTTAATTTTGTGAAGAACTTTCTTGTTGTTGAAATATTATACCGTTCGTTTGGATGAACAGGGTATTAACTCATAATGTTCTTGCCTGCAGAATTTCTTTTTTTTTTCTCAGTAATAGCAAAATTGACAAAGCCAGGAAGTGAACAAAAACGTTTAAAAGATATTATAAGAGAGGTTAACCAATTATTTACAGAAATGGAATTATATTGATTTGAAAACTTTAAATCGCTCTTCAGGCTTTTATGAGTTAATACCCTGTTCATCTGGACCGACGATATGTAGCTAAACCGCATCCTATTTTGTTTATAATTTTATTGATTTTTTCGCTTAAATTTGGAATGTATGGGAATTTATAAAATTTGTTTAATTTATGTTGTTTGTTCATCTCTTCTACTGTGTTATTTTGTTGTAGTTGTTTGAATAATTTTAAAATTGATTTTTCTACTAAATATTTTGTATAATTGTTACTAAATAATATATTTTACTTTTACAAAAATTTTCACTTTTATAAAAATATATTATTTAGTAACGATTATCCTAAATATTTAGTACAAAATACAATTTCAAAATTCTTCAAACAACTACAACAAAATAACAGTAACAAACAACGTAAATTAACATAACCTAATCTGTAGTATACAACTAAGGTGACAGTAAGCCACCGAAACTGATTAGGCAAATAATTATAAGTTTATGAAAAGCCTTTTAATTCACAATTCCCAATAACTAAACAAACGATATTGTTTAACTTTTTTAAACAAAATATGGAACTTTTTACCTTGATATCATTTTTATTTTTATTAAAATATTCAATTAATGATTCATAATTTGTAATAATTGCTTGTATTGCAAAATGTGCTGACAACCACCTCACCTCATTAATAGCTTTGAAAGCTATAGAGCAGGGCTGTCCAACCAGTCGATCGCGATCTACCGATCGATCGCGGCGTGATTTTGAGTCGATCTTTAGTTTCCTCACGCTTCTATATACTTAAAAATACATTTCGGTAAATATAAGGCCGGAGCCGCACTACGTTTTTTTCCCGCGAGCGGTAACCGTTATAACCGCAAAACTGCTCGAGAAACACACAGTTTGCTTTGGGAAAAATTAGTCGCGAGAAAACACCCCTAGTGAGGCCGCTTGTATTAGCTTACTTGAGTCACAAAATCACGCGATTAAAAACAGCGGCGGTTTAGCCGTAGTGCAGCCTAGGCGTAAAGTAAAAATTAAAACACGTTTCTCGCTAGCCTATGTTCAAATGTTACTTCCAGGACTACAAGCCGTCCACAATCAGTACAACAGCTTCCGTTGACTGCCGATTGAAACGAAAATAGGCAGCTATTATGAGCCTTACTACGGCATGCATATAATATGTTCGCTGGCTTTCAAGATAGCAGGCTTAGATTAATTATTGTCGTATAACTAAATATGTGTCCGAAACTTATATATTCACGCCTATCAAACTTGGCGGATGCGCTTAGGGTTAAATATCCGTGAAAAGGTCTATTAGTTATATTTTATTCGGATAGTATTTGATGATTGTACAGTAAAAGAAGAAATACTTAAAATCCTATGCACGGAAGGATGAGAGGGGAAGACATATTTAGAGTTTTTAATGAATTTGTGAAAGAAACGACGTTTCCAATTTTTAAATTGTTTTCGAATACGACGGATGGTGCCCATGTATGACCGGTTGAAAACGTTGGTTGCTTTATGCCACCAATATGATAATTTTCCACAATTTTTAGCATACCACTGCATTATCAACCATCTAGTTTTATGCTCAAGGCGACTTAATACACACAATGTTATGGAAGCTGTCTTTAAAGTAATCAATTCTATACGTGGCAGTGCCCTTCAAAGGCGTTTGTTTAGATTAGAAAATGAGAATAATCATAACGAGCTTTTGCTCCATACTAATGTGTGTTGGCTTAGTAGAAGTCGATTTCTCATGCAGTTTATAGAGTTATTATTAGTCTTAATTTTTCTGTGGGGTGCACTACATGATCCCAGACTCCCGGTGACGCGCTACGCTACAGCCAAAAGTCGCTACACGTTTTGGCCGATCTTGGCAACAATATATACAAAAAAGTAGATCGCCACTACAAAAAGGTTGGACAGCCCTGCTATAGAGTTACTTTGCGAACCTTCAATATTCTCTTTAAATTTACTTGTTTTCGTTGCGAATCTCAAGAATAATGCATAAGCAGTTCTCACCACTGCTTCGGTTTCTCTTGTGGCGCTAACTTCTTACATGCATCCGAAATACATAAAATTTCTCGGTGTGCAACACAATGTTGTTGTACCAAATGTGGTACATTCTGCTTAAATTTAGATGCTAAACCATTTCGCTTTCCAAGCATTATGGATGCATCATTAGATATAAACATAACCAGCTATTGAAAATCAATTTGGTTATCTTCTTAAAATTGTAAAATTGCAGAAAAAAAAATTAAGAGGAATCCCATGTCTTTAATTGAATTATCCCACCGAAAACACTTTTTATATTGATCAGATTTTCAAAACTTATTAAATTTATTATTAACTTATTAACTTATAAAATTAAATTAAACATTTGGTGTGGCATTTTAATTTCATTTATTATTTAAGTTTGTACAACAATATTCACCACTTGTACAACAATATTCACCACTTCCAAATGATTCCAAGCATAGTTGGAATACTTTCTGGAATACTATTTTAATCTTTATTTTTTTCTTGTCTTATTTTCTTTACTAAATCTTTACTTTCTGGAATAAATATACGTTCATTTTAATTGCTAATAATAGGTTCTCAATTTAAATTTTTATATGGATTTCATATGCAGGTGCAATTTTATTTTCTCCACGAAAAAAAAAATTGTGCGCGCGAATATTTTTCATGTGAGCTATATATAAAATGTATGTGCCCGCGATCACGGCTTAGAGGGAACACTGCTTAGGGCCCCTACTTTTTATTGTATACATCAATGATATGTTTAAAATACTACCTGTAAATACTATAGCAGCTTTTACTTATGATACAGTGGTTAAAGGTATAGGTAAAACATGGTCTAAAGCACAATTCAATATGTTCTCATACCTAGACAGAATAGGTATGTGGTTACAATATAACTATTTATATAACATTAAATGTTGATAAAACAACATACATGACTTTTGGCTGTTACAAAGACAGTGTACCTGAATATTTTAAGTTATCTATATTTAATGAGAAAATTAAGAGTCAATAGTTGTAAAAGTTTAGGGTTAATGTCACTGTTATTATTAATATTTATTAATATTTTATCTTAATATTTAGGGTGACTGTCACATGAAGTTGGATATGCATATATTAAATCTTATAAGCAAAACTAGATACGTTTTATTTATCTTTCATAAATTAATAAAAATAACGAGAAAACAATCAATGAAGATTATATACCATTCTCCTTTTGAGAGTATTGTGAATTATGCAATTATTGCTTGGGGGGGAAGTTACAAAACCAACACTAATATCTTAGCTAGAATTCAATCTAAGCTCATTACCATATTTTCAGATGGCAAACGTGTTCTAGGAATAAGTGATTAATTTATTCTCGAGTCATTGTGTTATCACTACAATAGTTGTAAATCACTACAAATATGCGTATGAGAATAAAAGGAAGTCTAGAAATAGAAGTATTCCGTTGCCCAAAGTTAGTAAATCTATAGCATTTAAAAACTTCGATTGTGGCAGTAAAACACTTCAATGTACTACCTGATTCACTAAGAATAATACCGAATAGTAATAAAAAAAAAACAGTAAGAATAAAACTGAGAAATTATCTTGAAAATACTTCCCTTTCCTCGACTTTTTGTTCTTTTACAAATACATATTTAGTTATTCAAATCTCTTTCATTATTTTATTATCTTACAGTTTACTTGTTAATACTCTAATCATTGTCTCCTCTTATACCTTATTATGTTGTTTATTGCTCATGTTTTTGTATTTTATTTATACCTAATACTCGAATGTTATCTGCAAAGTTTATTTAAGTGATTAAATACTTCTCAGGCCTATGTACAAGTGTACCTCACCTCTATAGGTGCATTTTTATGTAATATGTTATGTATTATGTAAGTGTGTATTTATTGTATATCGTTAAAATAAATAGATAAATTAATAAATATTTTATAAATGTACAGGTTCACAATAGTTTTACAGCTACAACAACATCAGACATCAGACAGGTCTTGCCTGATCTTGTCGAGTTTGGCTGGTCTCGTTGGGTGTTGTATGGTATTGTAGGGTCTTGTATGGTCCTGTCTGTTCTTGTCTAGTCATATCTGGTTTTGTCTGTTCTTTCTAGTCTTCTCTGGTCTTGTCTGGTTTTGTGTGGTCTGGTCTGGTCTTGTTTAGCCTTGTCTGGTCTTGTAAGGTCTTGTCTCGTCTTGTCTGGTCTTGTCTGGTCTTGTCTGGTCTTGTCTGGTCTTGTCTGGTCTTGTCTGGTCTTGTCTGCTCTTGTCTGGTCTTGTCTGGTCTTGTCTGGTCTTGTCTGGTCTTGTCTGGTCTTGTCTGGTCTTGTCTGGTCTTGTCTGGTCTTGTCTGGTCTTGTCTGGTCTTGTCTGGTCTTGTTTGGTCTTGTGTGGTCTTGTCTGGTCTAGTCTGGTCTTGTCTGGTCTTGACTGGTCTTGTCTGGTCTTGTCTGGCCTTGTCTGGTCTTGTCTTGTCTTGGCTGGTCTTGTCTTGTCTTGTCTGGTCTTATCTGGTCTTGTCTGGTCTTATCTGGTTTTGTATGGTCTTCTCTCGTCTTGTCTGGTCTTGTCTAGTCTTGTCTGGTCTTGTTTGGCCTTGTCTGGTCTTGTCTGGTGTGTCTGGTCTGGATCTTGTCTGGTCTTGCCTGGTCTTGTCTGGTCTTGTCTGGTCTTGTCTGGTCTTGTCTGGTCTTGTCTGGTCTTGTCTGGTCTTGTCTGGTCTTGTCTGGTCTTGTCTGGCCTTGTCTGGTCTTGTATGGTCTTGTCCGGTCTTGTCTGGTCTTGTCTGGTCTTGTCTCGTCTTGTCTGGTCTTGTCTGGTCTTGTCTGGTCTTGTCTGGTTTTGTCTGGTCTTGTATGGTCTTGTCTGGTCTTGTCTTGTCTTGTCTGGTTTTGTCTGGTCTTGTATGGTCTTGTCTCGAATTGTCTGATCTTGTCTGGTCTTGTCTGGTCTTGTCTGGTCTTGTCTGGTCATGTCTGGTTTTGTCTCGTCTTGTCAGGTCTTGTCTGGTCTTGTCTGGTCTTGTCTGGTCTTGTCTGGTCTTGTCTGGTCTTATCTGGTCTTGTCTGGTCTTGTCTGGTCTTGTCTGGCCTTTTATGGTCTTGTATGGTCTTCTCTCGTCTTGTCTGGTCTTGTCTAGTCTTGTCTGGTCTTGTCTGGTCTTGTCTGGTCTTCTCTGGTCTTGTCTGGTCTTGTCTGGTCTTGTCTGGTCTTGTCTGGTCTTGTCTGGTCTTGTTTGGTCTTGTCTGGTGTGTCTGGTCTGTTCTGGTGTTTTCTGGTCTTATCTGGTCTTGTCTGATCTTGTCTGGTCTTGTCTGGTCTTGTCTGGTGTGTCTGGTCTTGTCTCGCCTTGTCTGGTCTTGTATGGTCTTGTCTGGTCTTGTCTGGTCTTGTCTCGGCTTGACTGGTCTTATCTGGTCTTGTATGATCTTGTTTGGTCTTGTCTGGAATTGTGTGATCTTGTCTGGTCTTGTCTTGTCTTGCCTGGTCTTACCAAGTCTTGCCTGGTCTTGTCTGGTCTTGTATAGTCTTGTCTGATTGTGTCTGGTGTTGTCTGGTTTCATCTGGTCTTGTCTGTTCTTGAATGGTCTTGTCCGACCTTGTCTGGTCCTGTCTGGTCTTGTGTGGTCTTGACTGGTCATATCTGATTTTGTCTGGCCTTGGCTGGTCTTGCCTGGCTCTCTATCCAGTCTTATTAAGGAATTTTGTACACGATCAGCAAACGGCGACCCATGGGCATATTTTTATAAGTTCCTATGGTGAAAGAAATCTTCAGTAGGTTATCTCACAAGTTTGCACAAAGACGATTCAGAATTGGATCTATTAGACACTAGCCCAGAATTATTAAATGTGTTTTTTCGTGAAGATAACAGAATCGGGTGGCCCGGATGATAGATCTTTCTCTAGCTCTGAGATAGTGCGAGTTATTAAAGGCATGAACCCAAAAAATGCTCCCGGTCGAGACGGAATTACGGCAGACATTGTGCAATTAGCTTTCAATAAGAACCAACTTATTTTCTGCGATCCCTACAACAAGTGTCTTGATCAGGGAGTCTTTCCAACCTGTTGGAAGGAGCAAGGAGCACGAGTCAAGGCAATTCCAAAAACGCAAAAACCTAGCTTAAGCCCTAAGGACTTTAGACCGATAAGTCTGCTACCAGTAGCATGTAAAGTACTCGATTCGTTGTTAATATCTCGCTTAGAACATTACCTATATAAAAACGAGTTGCTGCACGAAAATCAGTTCGGTTTTCGCAAGGGAGTAAGCACTGTCGACGCAATTCGTAAAGTCACATCTTTTATTAAAAGTAGTATTGAAATAAGCAACTACTGCGCGGCCGTAGCTCTCGATATTAGCGGAGCATTTGATAATGCTTGGTGGCTGCTTATTATTCGGAGACTTTTAGTAAAGCGATGTCCAGAAAATGTAATCAGATTAACCAGAGACTATTTTAGTAACAGAATAGCGGTAATTTGCGAACCCGGTATATACGTCGAGAAAAAAGTCTCCAAGGGCTGTCCGCAAGGATCAAAATCTGGCCCCGGCTTCTGGAAAATATTATACAATATTCGAACTAGATTTACCGGAAGGTTCCGAGATAATTGCTTACGCGGATGACACAATGTTATTGGTCAGATGTGTAACCTATAATGGCCTCGAATCTAAAAGGCCAATGACACAAAATTAGAATTCAACGCTCAAAAAACGGAGGCTCTCTTCTTCGGTAAGAAACCAAATCAAGTTAAACCAGTTTTTTAACTTAACGGAAACTCGATACACTGCTCTGAGTACATTAAATATCTGGGAATCCTAATAGACAGTAAATTAAAATATAAAGAACATATCAGACAAATATGTGCCAAAGTCTAAAGAGTCAGTTTTGGGCCCAGTTCGGCAGCAATGAAGGAGTGGGGTTTGGGCAAGTCTGCTATGTCGACTATTTACAGAGGGGCTGTCGAACGTTGTCTGTTATATGGAGCGCCGGTATGGTCTAGTGCCTGTGGATTTAGAGAACGGAAAATGCTTCTTAACGTGCAACGCTTGTGCACAATAAGAATAGCGAATGCATATAAAACTGTCTCTAATGAAGCTGCCTGCGCTATATCCGGCCTATTACCTGTGGGTGTGAGATTGGCAGACGCCTCGGCCAAATACCTTCTGCGCAGTATGAACGCGATCGAATTTCAGGAATTAACAGGGTTACCTGTTACTCCTCAAATGATGGAAACTAGATTGTGCATCCAGGGTAGGATACATCCTGAGGAACTTGGCTTCATAAACTATTATATCGGATCAACTAAAGAACTAAACATGAAAGTGTATACGGACGGGTCAAAATTTGACCAGGGAGTAGGAGCTGCAATTGTAGATTTTCTCCACGACAGGGACACCTACTTCGAGAAAATTAGATTGGCGCAGTATTGCACAATATTTCAGGCCGAGTTACTTGCAATTTATAAAGGCCTAACTTACATTCGTAAATTCAGAACTTATCAGGTTGCTCAATACTATCGGATAGTAAAACAGTTTAGAAGCACTAAAATATATGACCGAACCAACAAAGTTACTGGTTGACACCTAGGAACTAGCTCGAGAGATCTCACATAATTTTGACCTGCGATGGCAATGGATTAAAGCTCATGCGGGAGATCGGGAAAATGAAAGAGCGGATAGCTTGGCTAGACAAGCATCTGGGTTAGATGAACTAGAATTAGTATGTACACTAGAACCACAACTCGTTTTTAATCAGATATTACACAGACTGCTGAGGAACAGTGTTTCGCTGTGTTTTCTACAGAAATGGCTGTCTAGATGGCAGACAGCACCGAGCGGAGTGTGGAGAATGAAATTTATACCATCCATATTAGAGTGGCAGAAGATAAACACATATCTCTCACATCAGTCAGTCCAGCTGATCACAGGACACGGCAACTTCAACTATTACCTCTACCGAATCGGAAAAAGAGAATCACCAAATTGCGAATGTGGAACGGAGGACACGGCTAACAATGTACTGTTCGATTTCTCAAGGGCCCAGGAATGGAGACAACAAACCGAAATAAAAATGATTAGGAGCACCTGGTCACACCAGAAAGAAGATCTTGAAGTTTTGGAGAAAGATTACCTATGGTGCAAAAACTTTTGATACCTGCGCAAAAAGATTACAACCATTAGTCCACTACCGAGAAGAATAAGTCGTAAATAGTATATAAAATTTAAGTTATTTCAATTTCAAATCTTCAAGCTAATTTTAAATCTTATCTTAAACAATATTCCTACTTTATATGTAGATTTGTATAATTAATTTTATTTACTTTATATAATTTATAGAACATTAGAACGATAGATTTATACAGTAGTAACTTAGTTTTAAATCATGTAGACATTGGGACAGAGCATAACGGCGGTATCTCGGTCGATAAACTGGTACAGTTTATAACATTATTAAACATTATTATCAATAAACCAATTAAGAAGTCTTATTGAGGAAGCTCAGTTTCGAATATTTTCCCTATTAATTGGTTGTTGAAGACATAGGGCAATATCTTCTAACCTAACATCTAAAATGTTTTGTTTGTTCAAATTAAAATAGATATTATTTACAATTGATTCTACTAACTATATATTACCAATTGTGGAAATATAAATTTATGAATGAGTAAACATAAAAAGGGGCTATAGGGGTAATGAGTGAGCGACGGCGGTAATATAATTGTATGAATGGAATTCCCTCATTCAGTTTTGATGGACCCTCGCAGAATTCGGTTAAGATGATGATGTATTCATCCTCTGCGGCGCGAGAATAATGATGCCTCTACAACGGTGAGAATAAATTTTCCGGTTAAAGGAAACTCGCGTTGGCATTTTCCAAAATCTAATCCAAGAACACTTATCTGAATAATTACCAATACACCTACGTGTAAATCCATTTCTATACATATGTAAATCTCATAAATTTTGACTAGATGTCTCACAATCAATTGAGTATATCTATTGTTTTGTCGTTTACATCTACGATTGTCTCTCAATTCTGAATTTTACTACTTCGTACGCATCGGCAAAGCTTTACATCTCAAGTCTTACTTGTTAGTCGGGTTTTCTTTGTTAGCCTTATTAATCCAGTCCTGCCCATCTAATCGTTTCTGACTAGTCTTGACTATCCAGCCTCGTTCTTTTACTTTAAATTGAGTTGTGTCGTCTGTGCAGTCTTAACTATCTAGCCTTGACTATCGAGTTTTGTCTCTCTAGTCTTGTCTGTCTGTCTAGTCTTGAAATAGGTTTTCAATTTTTGGAACGAAGTTCCTTTAGGGAGGTCTCGGTATGAGTGATTCAGCAGAAAACGTTATACCCCACGTTAGTTTCTTTCTCTATCTCTCAGTTTAAATTTCTATACCGCCCTTTCTATCTTTATACGTCATACGCTGCGTTTGTTGGTTTCTCTTTCTCTCAGTATATATTACTATAATGCGTGCTCTCTCTTTCTTTCGCAGAATGAGAGACGAGCCTGGTCGGTTTATAACCTTAAAACTAAACAAAAAAATAAACAACAATTTTTTTTTCAAACGTATTTTGAACGCTTTTCTCAAACGTTTTTTGTTGTTTTAAATCATACGAGAGTTATATTGTTTATATTATACTCATTATTTGAATTATGTTTTGAGAAATGGAAACTCAAGAAAATATACAAAATACTTCTCAGAATTTTGTATATTAAGTAAGTTATAATATTATAAAAGTAAGTTAATAAAAATAAAACTGTATAATTTGAAGTTATAAAATTGCTAACTGTTTACACATGTTTATCGTGCATTTAATTCGAGCGATTGATATTTACTATATTTATATATGTATGTAGTCATATAGTGAAAAATAAGGCCGATTGTGCAAAACTGAACCATTGCATGATCTGTCGGCAGTTCGAGTAGTTCATTTAATTTGTGTAGCTCATGAAATCGCCAATTTTATGAGGCACTGTCATTTGATAGTATAAAGCAACTTGTCTTAATTAGCAGACCTATTAATAAAGAGACAAATAAAGAAACATATTTGAGATGGTTTCACGAACTAACTATTCATATCGAGTATTTCAAATAGAAAATATGAACTGTCGGCAGATCATGCAATAAGTCAGTTTTGCACAACCTGACGGATGTCACTATATGACTACGACATATACATTATAAAGTTACAATAGTGAAATCACAAGCTCAGCATCAAAGAGTATCGACAGAGAAAAAAGGAAAAAGAAATTATACAAAATACAGATTTGGAAAGTAGTTTCATATTGAAATGAATTTTCAACAAATAACTCCACAATCAATCAATTTTATACAGATTTTATTTCGAATTACATTCAGAGTTAAAAAATGGGCAAGGAATTTCGTTCCTGACGGGGGTCCCCTGCATACGTTTTTAGTATTCTCTGATTCATGATAGTAGCCTTTAATAATAATTTAGCAATTTCCTTAAGGTTTAAAAATGCATTTAGTTTCTTTAAAATTTAGGTTTAGCTTATAAGAAACTTTTTGTTTCTTATATTCCTTTCTCTATTAAGTATTTCGAATTGTCCATTTCCTGAAACGTCTACGTTAGTAGATAAAAGATTTATTTAGTTTTCAAGAATCTTCAGTAATCTAGTATTGCCTTAGGACCTTTAATAAACCAGTTAGTTTTACGGAACTATAATAATCCAGAAAATGCCTCAAGGTTTACAAAATTATAGTTGATTTCTAAAGAATTTACAGTGAAGTAGTTAGTTACTTAACGTATAAGAAACTACACTGAATTGATAAAATCACTATGTGTTAACCACACTTATTATACTCAAATTGTGGTTAAAACATAGTGGATTTGTCAATTCAGTGTAAGTATGGAGAAATCACGTAGATTATCCTATTCATATAAGAAACTAGTTTCTTAAGATTCACCTAATATCATAATAAATCACCTAATTATCCACAGTACATTTGCTACTTCTTCAAGTATTTACAATTTGCCCACTTGCTCAAGGATTTAGTAAAATCTAGTTTGTATTTTTTTTTATTTCCTTGCATAATTAAGCAATTAGTTTGTGAAAGATCAATATTTTTGATCCATAGGATCCAACTAAATTAGTTATCCATAAATGCCGTTCTTTGGAGAACCAACTATACACTACAGTACCACATATATCTTTTGTGAGCTACGTATAGTTTTGAGGAACTTTGAATGAAAAAAGGATACGTTGGACGTAAGGGGGTACAAAACTAGCACTAGAGTCTATTATATATTCAGTATAAATCAAATACATTTAGAAAACATATTATTGTTAATTGAGAAATACACAAAAAAATACGTAGATGTGGATGATAAAGAATGTAATAGGTACGATTGCTCTCAAATTCACATATGCTCTGCTGAATAATTAACAAAAATGGAAGGGATACTTGTATAGAAGATTTTGTTAGTGAATATACAACAAGGCAATAAATTGTAAACTGTAATTAGATACATTTTATCTAAATTAGTAAACGCGATTTGTTTTTTGACATAAACAAGGATTTTAGAGCGATAATTTACAAAACCATCATTCTCAACTTTTCGAGAATTTGACATTAATTTTGATTTTGACATTGGTAAAAAGTAAAAAAAAAAAACGTATGCGGTCAGGAGACCCCCGTCAGAAGCGAAGTTCCTCGCGCATTTAACAGAATCGAACAACTTCTTTGAATATTTGAATATGTAAAATTCTTATAAGAGATTAAAATAGGCAATTATTCGTCAGCAATATTTCTGTCACAATGCAACAAGTCATTTGGCATTGAAATTCATCATGTTCCTCATATGGGGCTTGGAATGATTGAGAACTTGGACTAATTACTTGCTACGCTTCATCACTAACTGATGATTGAATTTGAATATTCAGAAAGGGACTAAATATTAATTTTTCTCAGTCGATACTCTTTTTGACGCTGAGCATGTGATATTATTATAGGAAAAATCGATGTAAACAGCTTCAAATTACAAAATTGTAACCTACTTTTCAAAATCTGTATTTTGCATAATTCCTTTTATTTCCTTTTCTTTTTTCTCTGTCGATACTCTTTTTGATGCTGAGCTTTTGATTTCACTATTGTCTCTCTATAATGTGTATGTCGTAGTCATATAGTGAAATCCGTCAGATTGTGTAAAACTGAGTTATTGCATGATCCTCCTACAGTTAATGTATTCTACTTGAAATACTTAATATGACTACCTAATTCGCGAAACCATCTCAAATAAGTTTCTTTATTTACCTCTTTATTAATAGGTCTGCTAATTAAGACAAGTTGCTCTATACTATAAAATGACAGCACTTTGGCATTTTTTTTGAGCATCGAATTGGTAAGTAGGTAAGATAGTGAGTGTAAATCCCAGTTAAACAAGTGCCTCATAAAATTGGCGATTTCATGAGCTACACGAATTAGATGAACTACTCGAACTGCCAATGATGATTTTATCACTAAAAAGCAAAACTCTTTCAAGGAATTTGGAAAGAGAAAAGATACCAGAGGATTGGATAGTGGCACTCATACACCCATTCCAATAAAAAAGAACCCAAAATAGATGTAAACAACCATAGAGATATATTACTCCTTCCTGCTACTAATAAAATCTTCTCTAAAATACTACAAAATGGGCTTGATCCTCAACTTGATTAAAAACTGGGAGAATACCGAGGAGGATTCAGGAGAGGACGCTCTTGTCCAGAACAAATATTGAGCTTGAAAATGATAATAAAGTATCTTTTGTAGACTTCAAAAAGGCCTATGACTCAGTAGATGGAGAAACACTAGTCGAGGTACTGAGAGAAAACGGAGTTGATCAGAAAACATTAAACCTGCATTTCAGGCATGGATTGGCAAACCTTTTTAAGTGAGGACAGGACAAAGACAACGTAATGGCCTTTCACCAATGCTGCTTAATGTGGTTTTGGATAAGTTAATGAAGACTGGCAAGATAACGACTCTGGTGCTATAATTGGATCAAGAAATAAAAACGTCAAACCCAAATGTCCGGTCTTTACAGACGACCTGGCTCAGACTGAACAAGAAGCTGAAGAAATCACAAATAATGACGACCAAGAAAAATTATTTCTACACAACCCTAGAAAGGCACGTCGACATAACACCAGAGAATGACATCAAACTTGTGATCGGGGACTTCAACGCCAAAATAGGCAAAGAAGACGCTTACCAGCCAACGATAGGAAAATACAGCATACATGAAGAGTCTAACAACAACGGAACTAGAACCATAGATTTCTCAGCGTCAAAAGACTTAGTAGTCAGAAGCACAACGTTCCCACACAAGAACATTCACCTAGCAACTTGGAAATCTCCAGATGGGCGCACACTAAACCAAATAGACCATGTTCTAATAAGCGCCAGATTCTACTCAAGCATAGTGGATATCAGAACCATGAGAGAAGCAACAATAGGCTCAGACCATTTTATGGTCAAAATAAAATTAAGAACGAGAATAAATAAAGCACGTGCCCAAAAGGGAGAAAAAACAAGAAAATACAATCTAGAGAACCTAAAGAACAAAGATGATCGCAAGAGATATGTGGAAACACTGGAGAAGAAGATTAAAGAAAACATAAACGAAGAAGAAGAAGGGGAAGAGCACGAGGAAACAAATAACACATGGGAAAACCTTAAAAAAGCATAAGAGAAGCAGCAGAGGAGACCATAGGAATATAACCCAAAGGACAGCGCATTCGATGGTGGAACGAGACGTGCAGGAGGGCAATAGACGAGAGAAATAAAACAAGACAACGACTACTGCAAAGGCCAACAAGAAAAGACCTAAATGAACAACTGGACAAATTAGAAGAACTAAGAGAACAGAACGAAACAAGAAAGTTCTTTAAAGCCGTGAACAGCACCAAAAACGAATTCCACCCAAGAATAGAAATGTGCAAGAATAAGGACGGGGAAATAATGACCGAGAGAAATAAAATCCTATTACGATGGAAAGAATATTTCAAAGAACTACTAAACAAAGAACAAGGAACCAACTACGAAGGACCAAAAACGAGCGTCTGCACAGTGCAACCACGAGTATTGGACCCAGAATTACAAGAAATTAAAGTTGCCATACAACAACTAAAAAATAACAAAGCCCCGGGTATAGACGGAATACCAGCCGAACTACTCAAACAAGGAGGAGAACTACTAGAAACTAAAATACACGCTCTAATAAAAACTATCTGTAAAACAGAAAAAATACCTGAGGAGTGGAAGATAACCATAATCTGCCCAATATACAAGAAAGGCGACCGACAAGACTGCAACAACTATAGAAGCCTCTCACTACTATGTGTCGCATACAAGGTCCTAACATCCATAATACGCCAAAGACTGGAGATATACGCAGAAGATCTAATAGGGGAATATCAAGCAGGATTTAGAAGAGGGAGATCCACGACCGACCAAATTTTTACAACACGACAAATTATGGAAAAGGCGTGGTAATTTGACATACCTATCCATCAACTATTCGTAGACTTTCGACAAGCCTACGACAGTATAAGTAGGGTATAAATAGGGAAGCACTATATAAAATTCTGAAAGAATTTGAAGTACCACAGAAGCTAATCAAGATGATACAAGTAACCATGGAAGAGACGCTCAATCAGTTCAGAATACAAAACCAGCTCACAGAAAAATTCCCAACAGACAAACGACTAAGACAAGGAGATGGCCTGGCCCCGATCCTATTTAACCTAGTCCTCGAGAAAGTGATCAGAGGCACAGGAATAAAAACTGACAGCACCATTTTAAACAAGTCATGCCAAGTTATAGGATATGCAGACGATCTGAATATAGTGGGAAGAAATGTACTGGCAGTGAAAGAAACATTTATGCAGCTGATAGAAGAGGCAAGACCGATAGGACTGCAGGTGCATGAAGACAAAACGAAACACATGGCCATAAAATCAAGGACGCGGCTGGGACAGAACATAACCATGGATACTATGAATATTGAAGTGGTACGAGAATTTAAATATCTGGGCTCAACACTGAACGAACAGAACTTAATGCCACAAACAATTCAACAGAGACTGATAGCCGGGAATAAAGCGTACTACGCAGTTCAGAGTGTAATGAAATCGCAAATAGTGGGGGTAAAAACCAAAGTGAAAGTGTATAAAAGCATCATTAGACCGATAGTGACCTACGGTTGCCAATCGTGGACAACGACGACCAAATCTGAGGACCTATGTTTAAAATTTGAGCGAAAAATATTGAGAAGAATATTTGGACCAACCCAGGAAGAAGGCGGGTGGAGGATAAAGTATAATCAGGAACTGGTACAATTGTATAAAGAAATAGACCTAGTCAGATATATAAAAATACAACGGCTGCAATGGGCAGGACAGGTAGAACGCATGGGAGAAGAAAGAATACCACAGAAGATCTACAAAGGAAACATGGAAGACAACAGGAGGCAAGGCAGACCACGACTAAGATGGCACGACAACATACAAAAAGACGCAAGAGAACTAATAGGCATAAGGAACTGGAAAAGAGCAGCAGCGGACAGAAAAGGATGAAAAAGAGTGCTAAACGAGGCTAAGAAAGGAGGAGGCTAATGCCCACAGAGGGCTGTAAGGCCACGGATGGAAGAGAAATTATACGTAGAAAACAGTAACAAAATAATAAAAGTAACAAAACAGTTTAAATACCTTAGAGAGATTATCAGCAACAATGGCTCCGATAAACCTAAAATATAAAATAAAAGACTAAAAGTGAAGAAACTAAATTTCGTCACTAACAACATCTACAACAAATTTGTGTTGTAGATGTTTGTAGATGTAGGTTGTAGATGTAACTTCAATGCACAACAAATGTCCATCAATGCAAAAATAAAGCATTATGATGCTGTGATAAAGCCAGATACTGTATAGAATGGAAACTGCGGCCTTAACAAGCCTGCAAAAGATTCTGAAAATCGAAAGGAGGATATTATGAAGATTCAAAGGTCGAAGAATAGTAAATGGAAACTACAGATTGAGATCAAAGAAGGAAATTTATGAGCAAGTATAAGATTTGGAAACAACTATAAGGAAGAGATGACTTGGACTCTACGGCCACATGATTAGAATGAATCCTCAAAGAACAAATAAACAAATCTTCGACAAAATTTATTATCTGAAAAACCAGAGTGGTTACGCCAAGAAGATAAAGTAAGGATTAGGAAGACTTGATATCACCGATGAAGAATTTAGCAAATTGAAACCTTCAATATTCGGTAATATGTTTTAGAATTGTACTGACCTTTTCAGGGATTATAGCCCCACGTGTCTACTTTCGAACGACGCCTCTCTCGGTGCATTACATCTCCGGGGACGTTCCTCAGGCCCCAAGTCGCAAATTCACTTTTTTTTCACCTCTTCAAACGGAAACGCGAAAAAGAAAATTTACATTTCCAGTCCGACAATTGCATGCCCGGTGAAAAGGCCAACAGTATGGCGTTTGAATTTCTCAAATCCATCAACGGATTCGCACTCCAGGTCAAAAAAACTACGACCATTGCTTGCCGTCAATTTACACTTACTGCTGATCATTTTGACACTATTTTTGCTCAGGTTATGTGCAAATGTCATTGTTCAAGTTTATCCGTTTATGATTATTCGTGCGCTTGTGAGAAGTTGAAATTAAAAAAAAAAAAAAAAACAAAATTCTGATTTTTCGCTCAATTTTAGGTTGAAATTCAAATCAAATACAAAGAGATATCTTGAAATCTCAAAATTGCAGATTTCGGCGACTAAGCTCTTGATTAGCAACACTTGGCAACTTCAAAATTCGCAATTTCTCATACATTTCGACTAGAAAACGAAATTTTTACACTTTTCTTTTAGCAGATTCTTCAAATTCAGACCATTTTACATCAGAAACAGTTGCTTCCGTTCACTTTTGAATTCTAAAATTTATCTCACTGCAATATTTACGAGTTTTTTAAACAATAATTGGAGCTTTTAAATTGAATTTAGATTCCAACGGTACAACATCCGTCTTCCTCGAATGTATATCAACAGAGTTATTAGCGAAAAGCTGTCAGTTTTACCATTTCACTGCGGAAGGAACGGCCATTTCAATATTTATTGACATTTTCGATTCAAGTTCGAATACAACTCATCAAGTTCTATTAAAATATGTTGCATGAGTTTTCTGCGGCTGACGGTCCAGACGTGGCCGACGTTTGAAATCAGCCCTCCAACTGTTTACTTGATTCTCAAACATTTGCGTTTTTCTTTTCTCTACATTTAGATAGAGTAAACTTTCCTCTACCAGCGGAGCAAATTTTATCATTCCTTTGCAAACCGCTTTACCAAGATTTTTTTTAATGCAATTCATTTGCGAGGATTCGGCGTGGCTAGCGACGGTTGCATAATCATCTCCGCCCCACAGAAGTATCATTCCATTTTCCGTGGTGAATGGTGTCCGGGAAAATTTTATATCTCTAAAAAAATTCTACATTAGAAACAATTGAATATTCCAGCAAATTCACATATTTACGTTAGTAAAAGTAAGATCTTCCATATTTGATTAGAGTTTTTACTGATTTTATTAAAGAAAACTCCCGTTTTACAAATTTCTGATTGAAGATTCTTGATTCGGCTAATTTTACTTGGGGGACGATGTAAGTTTTTCGGTCATCTGGTAATTTAAAATTCATTTTCCAAACGGTGAGAATTACTAGTTTTCTACAAGAATAGTTAAAAATTACACATTTAATTTGGAATCTAAAGGTGTATTCCTCGACTTCATAGCGTGTATAGAGCAAAAGAGTTATTGTTGAAAAACAGTCAGTTCTACCACTTGACCGCTGATGGATAAGCCATCTCGAAATTTACCCGGATTTTCTTTTTAAACTCGAATAGTGCTCATTGAGGCCTATTGAAATGTGCTTCATGCAAACTTTTTACGTCGAGCGTTTAAAAATGTCGTCTACTTTTCTGCTTCGTCTTCGAAAAATCTTACGCCTCATTTCCTTGGGTTTGCATGAAATAATTTTAACAAATATATATAAAGCGCACTTCCTTTTAACAAAAGCATTAAGTTTTATATAGTTTACATAAGTTTTATATAGATTGTATTTTTATTTTTTTATTTTATTATCCCCTATCATCAATTTTGGGATTTTATATTTTTTATTTTTGTTACGAAACCGAAGGTTCTTGCAAAATTTGCAAAGAATACTTTTTTGTAGACACCGACGTCTTACATACGGATATTCCGGTCATAATATATTATCTTGAGGCGTTGACGAGATATTTGCAAATAGGCTTTGAGGAAAAAATCATTCCTCACGACGTCCCCATTGGAGTGGGAGCGTTCAAATTTTGTCAAATGATATTTCTGGTGGATACCCACATTTAGTAAAAGTTTCACTGAAATCCTTCAAGGATTAATATATTTTTTTGCAATTTTTGAATATTTTCAAATTTTGGTCTTCGGTTTTGATTGGAATTCGTGATTGACATTCGCGATTTGTTTAAAAAATAATTTTTGTAAATTTTCCACAACGTGGAACAATAAAATTTCACACATTTGTAGAGAATTTGTCGGTCTATGATATCCTTCAGTTAGTTTTCAAAATATTTTTTCTGGCGGCGGTCGCCGCGCCTTAAACTCGAACATAACAGAAATTAATAAATTCAAATAACTATAAAATGAAACGTTGAAAATAATAAGATATATTCAAATTTCTTTCAGATCTATATAGATTATTCATTTTTCTATTGAAATTGACGTTTTGGTATTTTCATGGCCGATAGCCTAAACACATAATTTTTTCTAATAAAGAAATACTTCTAATAAAGAGAATTTGTAAATATATTTTTTATACATGTCTCCGAAGTTTGCCAAACATGCATTTAGTACTGTTTTATAGAGCAGATTTTCATCTAAAAAGTGTGTAATTTTCATTTTTCCAAAAAAAAAACTGAAAAACGGAATTCGGAAAATGGGTAAAACCCCAGGATAAATTTTTGGATTTTTTATTTTTTACTTTTGCGACTAAACCGAAGGCTTTTACAAAACTTTTTTTGTAGACATCGACATCTTACATACGGATAGCCCGGTTATAATTTTCTATCGTGAGGCGTTCACGAGATATTTGCAAGTAAACTTTGAAGAAAAATCATTCCTCACGACGTACAGTGGGGCCAATGTATGAATTATTGGCAAAAATTATTTTAACTAAGTTTTGAATATTAATTGATAAATACAACGTTTGTGAATAATAATACAAAGTGTAAAATGTATTTTTTTAAAACTATATATATGTACATATCAAGAATTAACACGTTCATAAGTTTTGCGAAAAATCATTACAGATCTCGGCGAGCGTGTCATATGTACACACGACACGGGTCATCCTGTTCCAACATGTTACCGCATGCTATCAAGCAGCCGCGATCTAGCATTTGTTTTCAGCGACTAGACTTGCCTGAAGCTGCTGAAGCTAAAGTTCATTTCAGAAGTAACCATCGCGGCTCAGATTTAATAGTTTTACCAGTATGGCATCCTTACCTATAAGTTGCTATATATAAGTTTAATTGTATGTTGTTTAGTAATATGTTATAATAATAAATAACAAAGACACGTAAATGAAAATTACAATTAAAGGGTGTAATGTTTATTTGTATGCAATTAGTTGACATCAGTGCATATCATGTTTGCAATTGTATTTTTGTTTTGTTTTTGGATTAGTTGTTCACATTAATTTGAAAAAAAATCTGCGCATGTTTAAATCAAGACAACATACGCGCGGCAGCGCGAACTCACGATCCAATATATGACAGTGTTGCAAGGACCGCTGGTTTAACCCCGGTTAGATTAGGTTTCCCGCCGCGTGGGCAGATAAATCAAGACAACATACGCTCGGCAGCCCAAACTCTCGATCCAATATAAGACAGTGTTACAAGGACCGTTAAAGGTTTAACCGCGGTTAGATAAGGTTAAGTGTTGCTAATTGTCTTAAGAAAAACTTACTATAATTGGAGGAGTGGTTATGTTATCTGTTAAACTTGACAACAACAAAGTAACTTCCACAAATAGTTGGTGAGATTATGTTTGAGTATGTTGGTAACTCAGCAACACAATATACCAACTTGATTAAAACAGTATGTTGGTTATGCTGAACGTCAAAGTTGACAACATCAATGTCACTTAATTAATTTAAAGGTTATGAAAGTTTTAGTGAGATTTTCAGTAACTTTTACTCCACAGCTGATTTCTTATCGTCCATGTTGTGCACCTTAGTAACTAATATCAAATCGTTAGATATAGTAACTTTTTTTATTAACGTTGGGAGCTTTTCATTTCTAATATCACTCCTTACAATTAAAGAATACAATTACAATACTCCTTAAATTAAAGTCACTTTGATGTCGGACAATTGGCAACACTATAGGATTAAGTACATCTCAAAAGTGTTTGATTATATTATTTTACAAATCTGACAGCAGTAAAATCATTTGAGACGAATGAATTATTAGTTAATATTTTGTGCAGTAGGAATTGTACATCTTGCAACTCATACAACCTAAGCTGATGCGCTTTCTACAAGAATCGCGCAGCTCGCAATTCTGCTTACTCTCTCATATACAACTTCACGTTCCACATATATCATGTGTCAAAATTCATTATAAAATTTCACCCTCATCAATTATTCCACTTTTAGCAACTATTCCATTCTTTTCAACTCTTCCATCCACAATAACTATTCCATTCCAAAAAAATCGATCTATATGTACTAGTTATATTCTAAAATAGAAACCAGTGTCTCCAGGTAATGAATTCGTTATCGAACAATCATGAACCGCGCCTAACGGTTTTTTTAACTTTTTAATTGATTTCATCCTAAACCATGTTATAAAGCTCTTTATAGATAATATTATTTTCAGCAGATTCCTAGTAATTTAGTAATTATGCAAACTATGCTATCCAAATTGACTTTTTCAAAACTCTTTTTCACGCGCGCCTACGATATATAAATATCTAGTTTTTTTTTGTAACCACGGAATAACCATGGCAAAACAAATAAAGAAAAACAGTTTTAAATTTCATTTCACCGAACGGTTTATTCAGTTTGTTCGTCACTCATCAATCATCCCGTATTCATCAAATTCTAAGTGAAAATGTTGGACAACATCATGAAAGGAATGGACAACCTCCACCAGAGCACGGAGGAAAGTATGGTTGTAGAAGTTTGTGGCATCTGTGGAGGAGGTAAAACTTCAAACAAACCGACCTACCAGTTTTCACCTCCTCGTGATCATACTCGTAAGAAACCATTGTGTCAACTGCATCCTGTTAAAAAACAAGAATGCCCCAGACCTCTTCGGTATGCAGAGCTAGTAGCAAAGGAAAGATTTGAGCGAGTTGACAACTTCTACAATAGCTACAATGTTGACTGGCATGGTAAAGGGTGCTGAATTTGATGGAGGATTATATCATTTCATGTCATCAACATTAATTTCATTAAAATAAATATATAAAATAAATAAATATTGTTTTTCGTTATATTTAACATTTTTTTAACAAATTTAACTTAAGTATTTTTCATATTAAATTTTTACAATACGAGAGGGTAGACACTGTTCACTGGAGAATGTTTAAATTCTTTTTATTGTTGAAAATGATCGTTCAATCGACGCATTCATGGAAGGTATAATACATATTGTATTATACCTTATAATTTTGTATTTTAGCAGGGGATTAAACCAGAAGGTCTATTAGATAATCTTTCACAACTAATGTTTTGCAATTTATAAAATTTAGATGAAAGTATTTTCCATATGATAGCTGAAGTGATTTAAATTGGAAATCTATTAAATACTTTTCGTATTCTTTTTCACTTGTTGAATTTCTCATTTTTATATTTCACACCATTGCATCGGTATATTTTCTTTTTCCTTTCCCAGTCATTACAGTATAATCTTCATAATCAAACCATATGGGATCCATATGGGACCAGACAACCGCAGTCTTATCAAAAACTTCCGAATTAGCAGGAGTAAAACAAAACAATAACAATTTAACATATTTTATGTACAATTATATTTTATAAAGAATAAAATATGTATCTATATAGGTAAATCTGCACATACAAAAAAATATGTACAAACTTAGAAGAAATAGTATGACAATTGTAGAGTGGAGTAAACTTGGTCAGAATCGTCAATCAAGTTTTCACAGTTAAAAGTAGGATGTGTTGGACCTTATTCCAAGAACACTGGATGCTGTAGTTTTTGACTTTATTTCTTCTGTGCGCGAGGTTTATCTCCGGCGCGGGGCAGCGTAAAGAAAAGACATGTATTTTCCCAGAGCGACGGATTACTGAACTTGCCCGATTAACCTAGCGCTGGATTATCATGATTATCACCATGTGTTAAAATCCTCTACTTTGCCATATAAGAACTTCTCATTTTTTAAATATTATTTATGCAATACAATATTTCAAACGTTTTTTTTTCAGATTTCAAATAAATAAAACGGCATAGTGTGTCTCGGACCACCCGCAATGTAGGGTTCCGTAGTTGGCATTCTTACTCTAATGACTTAAGACTCAAATGTTTAAAAAATTTCATAACCAATAACTTAATCAGTTGACATTGATGTTGTCGAGTTTGATGTACAAAATAGCCAGTAATATATTGCTGTTATACGGCTGCCGCTCGATTTGTTACATTTTATAAGTTAGTCAACTATTACTCATTAGCTAATATAGCCTACTTAGCTGTGATACTTTTCCTTTCAACTTCGTTATATATAATACTGTTGTGATTTTTTTCACACATCCAGAAACAGTCATTTAGCTGGCAGGGGTGGGGGGCAGTGGGGAATTAACACTTTAAAGCGTAATATTTCACAAACGGATCACTTAATCGTAATTTGTTTTCACAAACCTGTAATATTCTTGAAAGACCTATGCAACAATACCCCACACCATGGGCTAGACGAGAAAAAAAAACGTCCCCACTTTACGTGTAGAGGAGGTACCCTAAAAAAGGTTTCGGCGTGACTAATCTGTATATCTATGCCAAATTACAGATTTAAATTTCTTATAGTATATTATCTGCGCTAAACTGCAGACATACGGATGGACGGCCGGACATATCGAAACTATAAGGGTTTGTTGTTGATCACAACGGAACCCTAAAAATGTGCTAAATTAAATATTTCTGAAAATAAATGCAATTTGAAATCAATTTAAAAATCTTCCAACCATAAAACACTTGGGAATTTATAACGGCATCCTTACCCCATTCATGAACATTCATTAATGTTTAGAATATTGATATTCTTTTTGATATTCTAATGGTATATTTAAAATTATATATTTTAATTCCATCGTGTAGGAGCTGCAGTGGGAAATTGCTTATGTATTTCGCAAGCGAGAAAGCAAATTCTTCCTCGAGGTAACAAAATAGCAAAAACAGTATTGAAAAGAGAATATTTGAAACGATGTTTGCATACGGCATCAATCAGATTGCGGCAAAAATGGATTTAATGAATGAGCGTAATAATGGACAAATAAAGAACCTGCTATAAAAATCGTTGGGCGTCCACAGCACCGAACATCACTCGATAGGGGAGCGATATGAAGGCCCGATTACATAAACCATTTTAAGGACACGATCGGAGAAAATTCCAGTTACGCGATTGTCGGGAGCCTGATGTAACTGACCAGGCTAAAATGCATTATCCAATTTTGATGAACCCTGTCAGCATCCCGATTGGTATCAAATATGGAAACCATATTATCCTGAGCCCGAAATTATTTGCCTGATTAAACAGATTTAACAGATCAGAGGCCTAGCCGTAGATGAATGTGAGGAATCCTTTAATCATAGACCCAACTAGGGATTTGCTAGGGCTAAAATGAATTAGTCTGATTAACTATACTATATCGATAGAATAGAAACAAATATAAAAACAAATAATTCCTAATGGGCAAGTGTTTCAAACTCTTTTTACACGTGCTAGCGAAACTGGAATATTCCCAAGAGCATGTATTGTTTCTGAAAAACAGCTAAGGCTCGGTATGGAAGTTGCACAAATACGCACAAATATCGAGGCAGTTTCTTCTCAAAAGAAAAAAAAAACTTATAAATGGGTCAAATGTGACAATACTATTGTCATTATTTTGTAGTATATTGAAGACCATCCAAGGAAACATGTCGTGAGTTGAAATTAAAATATAATTCGGTACGAAAAATTTGGAAAGAAGATGGTTATCACGATTATCAACTTCAGAACTTGATGTTGGGAAACCAAGAGGTCGTTAGTAGGGTTAGTAGGGTTAGGAGTTCATTACTAGGTTTTTTTGAGAGTCACCATAAACTAATAACATGTAAACATTTTCAAAGTCAAATGATAACGAAACAATTTAATAATAAATTATTCATTATACAACTTTTTAAGTGACTTCCTCACTATCAACTGCTGATCTTGTGCAATCAAATTTATTAAATTTATCAAATATAGCGTGGGATAAAGTCAGGTTCATATCATAACACGACTTTGCTATTTGTTTCGAAAGACTATTTAAATTATTTGAATAAAACTAATTATGTGATTTGTTTCATATGATCACATGAAACAAATCGCATAATTATTTTTATTGAAATAATTTAAAATGTCGTTTCATATAGTTAAGGCTAAAACAATTAACTCTGAAAGACAATTTGTTTAAATCTGCGAATAAATTTGCGATTTTTTATATTACTTTTTTTGCAAATATGCTTATAATTTTGAAAGGGAAAAAGATAGAGCAAATTAGATATAGCAAATTAGGTCATTACTTAATTTTCCAAATATGAAAAATATGCCCAAAATATGCTACAAAGATATACAAAGATATATGCTCAATAACATTTCTGAACCCCTTTCCAGATTTTTGTATTGTTTTTCCTTTTCTTATAATGAGCTGACATCGAGTTTCGCTCACCCTGTACAGTAATCTAAATGAGTTTTTAATGTTATGTCAGATTCAGTAAATAGAATAAGCAATTTAACATTATTTCCGATATTCTCTGATTCATAATGCTCAAAATGTCTTGATAAAAACTGCTTGTAAAATAAATCTCATGTGTAATTTGTCAAAAAGAAAGCTGATTAACAGCTGATACAGCCTAGCCCACACTAATGGGTTAACGGCAGTTACCCAGTCAATGCGGGATTATGGGGAAGTCATAGAATTCAATGTGATGTTAGGTCTTTTTCAAAATGGAGATATCCTTCAGTGTGGTACCGTGTGAATAAATGGGGCTGTTAGACCATCGAGAATTATAACTGGGGTCATTTGTCGAGAACGCGGATTCTTGTACAACGTCTGTTCAATTCACTAATAAAACTATCCACATCAATCCCTGAGCCATTTATTATATAGCTGGCCACTCTGTTCTTAAACTGGCACAAGCTTGGATAATCTTCTGTTGGACCGGCTTCGCTGTTGCTTGGAGGTGTTTCTGTGATCGTAGATCTCATGCACTTTAGACATGTTGGGAATTGTTGATAGCATATTTTATAGAAATTATTTGGTGGCCCGCGGCTCGAACTTTATCTTCTTGGAGGTGGATATTCAGTACTTAGACTCCTCTTCTTCCCAGCATCATTGTTAATTTTATGATATGTTTTCATATGTCGCTATCTTCTCTTTTGAAGGTTGAATTGCAAGCAGTGTATTTGTAGTACTTTTTTTATTATTATCACCACATACTTCCTTATGGTTACAAAGGTTATCTTTGCTTGCGAAAACTTTCAAATATTGATCGTAGGGAAACAGTTATAATTGTTGATATGACGATGAATTTAGAGTTCGGCCTTATATACCAATCGCGTTCCGAATGTACAGCAATAAAATAATTATGAATGGTAAGCATCCGGCCACGCTCGAGGCGTGTGTTAATATTATTATTCTAAAGCTGAACGTCTGAACATCTGAATGTGTGACGTTAAAATGAAGCAAATTCAAACAGGCAATATGCTAACTACGAAATTCGAAGTTAAGCGAAACATTTGCAAGAAATTGACTCGTCCTGTCAAGCTGAAACACCAAACTGATTACTCGTTTATAGCGTTTCTTATCTATAATTCAGACATTCTATATTCGCACGCGTTCATAGACAAGTCGAAACACGAAAATACTGGCATGTCTGCAGACATTCCTTACTCGCGCGCCGTTAACAGATAAGTTGAAACAGGAAAATGTCGATTCGTTGGTTCTTATCACTACATCTCTCTTTAAGTTTTTTCCTAATTGCACCCATTTACTCTTATAGGGCAGACAACTTCATAAGTTAAAATGAGGCAACCCTTTCTATCGCAATACCTCTTCACATATGTATCTCCGATACTTGGGCAACTTAGAGTACATGGAAATAAAATTACCGCTTTTGGTCGAGTGAGCAGTCTGAAGTGATGCATGTTTGGTGCGGTTTTTGTGCCGGCGGCGTCATCGGCCCATTTTTATTTTTTGATGAAAACGGCGCGCCAACAACCGTCAACAGTGATTGTTGCAGGGCCATAATATCGGAGTATATTTGGGACCAGCTCGACGCTATGGACTTGGACGAGTTGTGGTTCCAACAGGACGGCGCACCGAGCAATACAACGTACGACACAATCGAATTATTTATGACCAAGTTCGGCGAGCGAGTTATCTCACGCAACGGTACTCGCGAATAACACCTTTGGACTTTTTTGGTTAAACTTTGGGGTTACATTAAATTGCTGGTCTACGCCAACAAGCCAGTTACGTTAGAGAAGCTGCAGGCCAAATCGAAGGCGAAATTCCTGGGGTATTTCGGCCAATTGTTTGTTTTGCTTGAGTCATGGAAAATTGGGCCCAGCGTATTCACTCGTGCCAGCGCTTCCGCGGCGGACACTTGAACGATGTCATAAATATGCCATAATTAATGGCATCGATTGTACTTTCATTTGAAATAAAAATCATTTCCATAACTAATCGACAAGTCTTTTAATTGAAAAACAAAATGCGTCGCTCTTGGGAAATTTAAAACCAATTAGTTATGCTTGCACAAGCCTGTGATCGCTCCCACTGTAGAACGTTTTAGTTTTCATTAAATTATAGATCTATTACTGAAATATAAACGACAAACTAAGGCAAGTCGAAGACCAAATTTACAATCATTATCGACTGTAAAATTAGTCATCTAAAAAACAGATTTGGCAATAAACCATTACTGCTAAATTTCAAAGTTTAAATTAAATTTTTTCAGATTTTGTGCTATCTTATAAATGAATTATGCTGTTTGGGTAGTTTATGTATATTTGAGAAATTGCTTAGGTAATATCGACAATATGCATATTAATTTGACATATATGAATGCAATTTGTTTAAAATTATTATTAACAATTTACGATGTTTTACGTAAATTTTGCCATGGATATTTTTTTAGTTTTTCACATTGGTACTAACTACACATTGGTAGCTAATTTTTATAACAACCGATCGGGCGGTCAGTTATAAAGATTTAAAGATTTAAGCTTGATCGAAGAAACACGGGGCGTGTTTCTTCGATCAAGCTGAAATCTCCAAAGGAAAATTCATTAAACCACTTCTGTGCTGTCTGATCATTTATAGCGCCATATCGAATGCGGTACATATTTCTCGCTTAGATGCCAAGTTTGTACTCATAAAGTAAAGAGGTTCGAATCAAGGTTTTTTTTTCGTTTCCATTTTAAATTATTTCATAATAAGAACTAAACAATTGTCGCAAAATTTGGTGCAAAAAAAAAAAAAATTAAGTTATATCTCCTTTATAACTGACCGCCTGATCGGTTGTTATAAAAATTAACTTTATGATATACTTATATACAATTTTAAAAAGGAATTCATGTGGAAGTAAGATCTTAAAGAAGTTGTGGTGGAAAATTGCAGAACATCGTGCTTAATGAAAGGTTTAATGTGTGCAATGAAACCATTCGATTGCACCTCCACTGGCAACGCAAGAAGCGGAAGTTAAGCAAATGGGTCCCATATGAATTCTTAGATGATAATATCATAAACCGCAATACCATTTGTTCGGCAACCTTCTCACGCTATCAACATATATACTATCAACAGTACGCATAATCATAATCCGGTAACAACACAGTTAACAATAAATGATTTTTATGGCGGGTTCTTTCTTCTGTCCAAAGTGACATCCATCGATGCACAATTCTCTGTTTATGTCCTCAGTGTAAGATGGTGGTGAAACTCAGAAGCGTACCAGTAGATCCAATTGCTTGAACCTATTCAACCTCTTGGTTACCAGGTTCCTATCCAGTAAGCTTGAGGCCAGTTGTTTTGGGTGGTTTGCGAGTCTCATTTAATGGTGCGAATGTTGAGAGCTCTGTGTATCGCAGTATTAGAGATATTCCATGTAGGGCCTTCAATACCGGAGCAAAAATGAAAACCGGTATTTTGGTATTATTCGTTTTCAAAACCGGAATACCGGTATTGATACCGGTTTTACCAGAAAAAATATTTTCGACAGATTTTTATAAATAATAATGATAATGGGGATTTATTAAAAAGAAAACAAAGGAAAAACTTAAAAATATATTTATTTAGTTATAAACTATACAAAAAATATTTAAATGAAATAAGTATAAAAACTAAACATTTGTTTACTCAATAATAATCATAAAGATTACTACATTCCGCAATTTGAGTTTGTTTTATTAAAATATGTCCGAAAAAACATAAACAATCAATTGTTTTGTCGTTCAGACTGGAGCGTATCTTTGTGTATAAGTAACTTGCTGCAGAAAACGCCCTTTCCGATTCTACACTTGTTGGTGCAATTGTACTTAATTGGTCGTACGTCAGGGGCAAATATTTTCATCTTACTCCTGTTTTTCCAAAAATAGCAATTTCGTCTTTTATAATTGGTTCTACCCCTTGCTTGCACTTTTGTAATTTTAGGCTGAACTGAAAGTTTTTGTTGCATTGCTGATTGAAGTTCCAGTTTTAATTTGTCATGGCCATGAAAAGCAAAGTTGGAGCCAGTCCTTAATGTATTGGTCAGATTTATTTCCAAGGATTCTTCGGAATTTTCGTCTTTATCTGAATCTGATCCAACATGTTCTTCTGCGGTTTCGGGCGAAAGTCGTTTAATCTAACGAATTATTTGACGTATTAAGTGACTGTAGAAATATAGTTTGAACTAAATAGCTATTATGTTGTTCTCCACTATATAAGTACTGAAGTACCTGCGATAAATTATTTCGTCTTTGTAATATGCGAATTTTTAAAGCGTCATAAACTTCTTTAGCAATTTCAAAATTTTGATTCGGAAGAGGTTCCATCATAAATTTTATTGTTTCATCTGCTGTAAGAAGATTAGTATCTTGGTGACATAATGCATAAACTGCAAATTTTATAGGAGTAAGGGAAAAGATAATTTCAGATAATAAATTAAAGTCTCTGTCATAAAAATTAATTCCGGAATTTATGTCATTAAGGGCTTTTTGAACACAATATCTCAATTGGTAAAATGTTTCTAAGATAAGTAACATGCTATTCCATCTTGTTTTACAGTCTAATTTTAAAGCAATTTCTCTACCAAAATCTTCTTTTACATATTTCTGTAAAAAGTTATCATTTTTAGTTGGTGCATTTATAAATATTTTGACTACCTTTCTTATTTTTTGTTACAAGAAGAGAAATAGTAGCATGACTAATACTGACCGTAGTATCTACTAAATTAGATTCTATAACGACGCCGTCAACATATTCTCCATTCTCATCATCTTCTACTTCAAAATTCATGCCGTTATCAACAATTTCATCGTTTGGTTCTGAGTCAGAACCAAACGATGAAATTGTCAGAACTTCTGACCATGACTTATAAAGTATATCGGTTATAGCTACACCAAGCAGATTGATGCTCAGCATCGATAAGTTTGCCTAGTTTAACCACAACCGATGCCCCATCAGTGGTTATGCTGACTATATTTTTAGAAATACAGTAGCCAAATTCTTCTAACTTTTCTCTAACCAGCATTAAACACCTTTCTGCTGGCAGACTTCCAAATGATCGAACTAGTCCAAAATTAAAAAAAAATCCCCCAGCAGTATGTATATTTATATTTAGATATCGTCGATTGCGAATCGATGTCCATTCATCAAATGTTACACTGAATCGTTTGCCTTTAGATTTAAGCTGAGCTATTTCATCTTTCATGGTAATTCGATTAGTTTTATTATATTCGAGTATAATATCTGTTATTGTACTTGCTGATTTTGGAACATCTTTAAAACCACGAGCAATTAATCCTTCTCTAATATCAATAGATGTTTTCAAAATAATAAATAATAAGCCCTCTCGAGCTGCCATTCGAGTTAGTGCTTTAGCTAGGCTTCCGTTTTTATTGCTTTTTAAATAACTTGTAATTAAATTAGGTTTTTTAGACTGACTTGGTTGATCTTGATCATTGTTATCATTCAAAGTTACCTCACTGCTTTTTCTTAGTTTTATTCCATGCATTGTCTTTAATTAGCATGTACTCCACTAGTAGAGCCTCCACCACATTTTATTTCCTTTGAACACTCTTTACACCTGGTTAAATGAACATTTGTTTCATATAAAAAAATAGTGCCAAACTGAAGATGCATCGTTGCCCTTTTGTGTTTGAAGAACTCTTTTTGTGTGGACGTAGACATGGCGTACGATACGCCGCGTATCGTATATGTATATCCAAAACTTAATAAAATCATTATAAAAATTTGATGTTGTATAATAAAAAACTTACGGTTTCAAACAACAAACATTACAGCAATTTACAGCAAATAATAAATTCAGAAATATAGCTTATATCGTTAAATGTATGTGTTGTTAATCGTGTGCCTGTGAGATGAGAGATGGCGCGTAAACAGGAAAGCAAGTTTCTTTTTAACGAAATTCAGTGACTAACTTCATTATGCATTTAAGAGGTATAAATACGAATTTATTATTCTTGTTCTTATTCTGTTCTGCTAATTGAAATAACTAATATAAATAAAAAGTAAGATATTTTACACAAATACCGAAATACCGGTATTTTTCTTGTAATACTAATTTTCTAATACCGGAAAAAATAGACTTAAATCCCGGTTTTCGGGATCCCGGGATTCCGGTATTGAAAGCCCTAATTTCATGGGGCGTCCAATAAGTGTTTAAGAGTTTTAGACTAGAATCTTTGTATGATATTCAGGTTCCAGTTGCTAACAGTACGCTATTAACATGAACCTTTTCTTTATCGATTGTTAACTTGCGGCAAAAATTGGATACTGAACTCCAATTCTAAGCGATCTTCATTGGTAAATGTTGTTGATTGATCCCAATCATTGGTGTTCACCAACTGATCTAATACTATAGACTTTATACAATTTCTTTCACAAAAAAAGATTTTATTATGTGTTTGCTGGACAGCAGCAGGAATTTATTTCTTTGAAAAGGAGCAACACATCACTGTTTCGGACTATTGTAATTACCTTCAGCGAGCAGCATTCACACAAGTAGCAATCATCCATATACAGCCTTCTTCGATCAATCGAAATTAAGTGCTATTCTTACATAGCAACGCTGTACCTCATACCGCAATAGTGACACGGGAAAGAAATTTTAAACTTGGCTGGGAAACGTTACCACACTCACTTTATTCCCCTAATATTTCACCAAGTGTTCCAGTCTCTTGATAATAGTATGAGGCGTAGGCAATTCAAAACTAGAGTTGATGTTATAGATGCAGTCCTCTTGTATGATGTCAAAGTATCATCCACAAGTCATCCACGTGTTTTTTTTTGCATTTAGTGGTGCATCTAGAAAATTGTCAACGAGTTTATTTCTACGAATGAAATGTTGCTCAACGTGCTGAAACACCTCCAACGACAAAATTGAGAAGTTTGTTTTTTATTTGCCAAAGCGATCCATTTGCACAAACGTTACTCTACTCTTTCTTGTCACGGCCGACATGCTTTGAATCACTTCGAACTTCACACTGTGCAGTGTGCCCAACATTTCGTGCTGCATGTCAACCCCTCAATTTGCTTGAAAACGAAATTCATTGGGACATTACAATAGCTGAATCAGTTCTCTCAGCATCTCCAAATCAGATACGCACATTATTTTTTATCATTATTTCGACATGTTTCCGATCGAATCCAATTGAACTGTGGAAAAAGTACAAGGATAACATGTCAGAAAACATTTTACATTTAATTCGTGTTACTTCAGGGAATCCCGATCGCGAGGTGAATGAGGAAATACATAACCAGGCCTTGCTTTTAATAGAAGACATGTGTTACCTCATCTTAATGTGCGGCAGTTTGTTTCTTTGTAAGTTAGGAATGCCAACGCCAAATCGTGCTATGAACGACGCTTGCAATCGAGAATTGGAACATGAATGTGAATACGACCGAGATGCATTAAACGCAAAATCAGCTTGAATGAGAGTAACACTGTTGAACTCAATACAGAAGGATGTGTACGATAAGTTAATGAAGGCAATTGATGATGGAAATGGTGACTTATTGTTCCTTGATTCGCTCGATGGAACTGGGGAGACGTTCCTCATGTCATTGATTTAAGCCACTGGTCACGTGCAAGATCCGAAATTGCCGTAGAAGTTGCTTTTTCTGGTATAGCGGCCACGTTGCTAAAAGGATGCAGAACGGCTCATTCAGCGTTTAAATTACCGATAATCCTTTAAACAACTGAAACTCCCACATGCAACATTGCGAGACAATCTGCATTTGCCAAAGTGTTAATAAAGTGTTAAAGCAAATAAAATTATCATATGGTATGAATGCACAATGGCGCCCAAACGTTCATTGGAAGCACTAAATTGAACCATGAAAGATCTGCGCAATGACTCAACATGTTTTTGAGGCGCAAGTATTTTACTGTCTGGCGATTTCCTGCAAACACTACTAGTAATTCCAAGATCCACTGCTGCCGATGAAATAAATGCTTGCCCCAAATCATCTACTCTGTGGCGGTATATTAAAAAACTTGAGCTGACGACAAACAAGCGAGTTGCATTGCTAAACGTTCCATCTGCTGAAGATTTCTACAAGCAATTGTTGTCAATCGGTAATGGCCATCTTTCCGTCGACGAAACGAACGGATTGATTTCGTTTCTGCACAATTTTTGCAAACCTTATGCGAAGGAGAGGACAGACACGATTATGTTCCCATCTATTATACAATCGTGTACGATTTTGTTACCAGATATCGATACGCGTAACATTTGACTGACTTTAATATAGATTTGACTGACTTTAATAAGATATTTTTTAATGATTATCGATTCTGAGGCGATACGAAGTTCGCCGGGTCAGCTAGTTAAATATAAATTTGCAAAAAAAATAGGCATTTGAAATGCATTTTTTTTTAAATTAAAATTTGGGATTTTTCATTCGACTTCCGGGTCAGCAATGGCGCAATGTTGGAAACCCTAAACTTTTCATATCAATTCTCGTTTCAAATAATAATTTTTATCTGAAATTATGTTCGTTCAGTAATAGTTCAGCAATAAAAATTGTCACGATTGTTAATTATAATTTCTTTAAAACAAGAAATTTAAAGAAGGAACAATGACACATCATGAAAATGACACATCAAAATCATTTACAAAAATTTAATTTGATTAATTGAATTAAAATGATTTTTGTATCTGTATTGGTCAGTAAAACCTAATTAAATAGATATATTTATTTCGAGTATGTATTTAGAAAATATTTGAATAATTTAATTATTCCATAAAATGTCCAAGATATTCCTTGTATAAATATTTAGATGATCGTTTACATTTTATAAGTTATTACTCATTTCCAAGATTCACATAATTGCTAATGTATATTAAATATTTATTGAAGCAACATTTAAATATTATTATGAATAAAGATACGTTTGGTGTAGGCGCAGGGAGAGGGAGAGCTCGGAGAATCCAGAGAATGATGAGAGGAGCCAGGATGTAGAAAGAAAGAATCGATATCCCGAATGGACGGTACGCGCACTGCGCATGTTTCAAACTTTCAATAATTTTTTATTATTATTACTTTTTTTACTTTATTCCATTCTCTATGTACATTCGACACGATATTTGCATTAATTGATTAATAACAATATTTTCATGTAAACTAAGTATTTTATAGAGACGTAGATAGAAACTTTTACTATGTTTATTTTGTTTACCATCAAAATGTGTTCACAGTAACTTAACAACAACAAAAATTCAAATTATTTGGTTTTCAAATATATTATTCCAGATTAACAATAACTTAGAACTAAACAAAATATAACAGACGTAGAGATATAAAACGCACAAAACTGGGCTTACAAGAGAAGACAAGCAAGTTTGACTTAATAAAACTAGACCGACTTGACTACTTAGACAATGCTAGAAAAAAAGAAATTTAAAAGATTATATGAGCGAGAATGAAAAAACAAGAATTTTAATAAAAAATAGACACAACTAGAGCGACAGAACTAAACAGTCGAGTTCAGTCGAAACTTCACACGTGTCTAGTCTCGTCATAAAAGATTAACAGAGTGTAAAATACAAGATAGACAAATTTAAACAGACAAGGTACGATACACTAAAGAATAACTAAACAGTCAAGATTAGGCAATAATAACAATAACATGGACAAAGGTAGAAAATTTCTCTAGACTAGATGGACTAGAATTTAAATAGCTGCCGTTAGGAAAATTTCTGAAATTCTTTGAACGCATTTTAATATTTATATTCATGCAGTTTATTCATTTTATTTTTCCTCTATTGCATTTGAGCATGTACGATTTATACAATTCCATGAGAATTATTTCGCACGTAGAATAGAAACATTTTCCATTATATTTTCCGATATCAACACATTTACACATTTTTCACTTTACAATTTCTTGTTTCCAGCGAAGGTGACTTTTAAAGCCTGATGCTAATTAGGCGCCTGGTGTTTTTTATTGGAAGGTGGGGGTGGACGTTATTTTTTGTTTGGAAAGGAAAAAAATATTTTTTGCCCAATCTCAAATCCGATCAAATCCGATCAAATTTAATTCAAGCCAAAATGATTTCATCTTCAAATTGTTTCACAAAAAATATAATAGATAAGTTAAGTTAAATTTAAGTTGAATTGAAGTTTCAGTAGTGTTGGCAGATAATGAAATCTGAAAAATTTGCTCCGGATTGTTCAAAATTCGAACTTTATTCAAGAATCGACAAGTACTATAAATTTTCTTGAAACATTACTGAAAGCACAACTATTTCAAAAATATCTATCAGAAAATTGCTTGTTCTTCATGTCTGCACACAACTTCAAACAACAATTCAAATTTTATCTTAGGAATTGGTAAAAAGTTCAACAAAGCTAAATCTGAAAATTTCTAATAACAGTCTTGTTGCTAAAACTTTTGTAAAATCGAAAATATTTCAATGATAACAAAATCGGGAACCAAAACTTTGTTCTTCAAATTTAAAGTACGAACCTTGTCCAACTAGTTCTATCTGTCTCATCTTATTTGTCTAGTCTCTTCTATCTAGTTTTCCAATCTTGATTTTGTAGTCCTATCTACTAAGTCTGGTCTGTCAATTCTTGTCTCACCATTCTTGTCTTTCTAGCATTCTCTGTCAAATTGCAATTGAAAATTAAAATAGTTTATTTCATTATGTAAGCTAACATTTGAAAAGCTTTAAATATTAAATCTTTCGTCTTGTTTGTCGAGTATAATCAAACCTGTCTATCTAGCCGTTGCATGCGCGTTCCATAATAGATCTGACTTTCTGTTCGCATAACATCGGAATCCCTGAGCGATCATCGATAAATATCATATAAAATATAAACAGAGTCAGCTAGGAGAGACATACAACAAGGAAAAAGGAACGGATGGAGTACAAAACACCTTAACACAGAAGCACTACAAATTAGCCTGGCACGGCTAAAAATGCTGATACACTTGTTCAGGTCATGATCAGGGTAACTCAACGTTACCCAAGAAAGGTGGAGCAACTAGGAGGAAAATTGTATACTGGTGGTCAGACGAAATATTTAGCATCAGGACCTCGTGCGTTGCTGCTAGAAGAAACTGTCAGCGACAAAACCTAAAAAAAGACGTCGATGAAAAGCTCAAAACGCTAACGAATCTATATAGAAGCGGAAAAAGAGAATTAAGACAAGCCATAGCCAAATCAAAAGAATCACATTGGCAAGAAATCTGCGAGTGCCTAGACAAGGACATATGGACAGATGCCTTCCAGCTATGCAAAAAGAAACTTAGAGTGCTACCGCCAAACACTCAAATGCCAATGAATGACCTGAAACGAGTTGTAGATGTACTGTTCCCACAACATGAACTGTTTTGTCTGGGAACAATTTGTCTGGGAACAACCAGAAGTTAATGATATACCGCTATTTACCGAGGAGGAACTCACCAAAGCAAAAGACCGCATCCACAATGGTAGAGCTCCAGGCCCAGGTGGAATCCCTCCTAAGGTTATCAAAATCGCAGCCCTCGACCAATCAAAATTTGTTCTAGATATAATGAATGCAGAACTAAGTGGCGGGAACTTTCCCAAGAAATGAAAGTGAGCTAGGCTTGTCCTGCTTAGCAAGGGTGATAAACCGTTAGACGATCCATCATCGTACAGACCCCTGTGTATTTTGGATATGCCGGGGAAGCTGCTGGAGCAGCTCCTGGTAGACATACTTAAAAGAGGACTTAAGGCAGGCATTGGATTGTCCAGGAGACAATTTGGATTCAGAGAGGGAAGATTCATTATCAGCGCAATAGAAGCGGTCCTAAAACTTGCAGAAGAAGCTCGAAGTGGCTCCAAAAGGACAATGAAGATATGTGCTCTAATTACATTTGATGTAAGAAACGCTTTTAACAGTGCTAGTTGGGAAATAATAATGAAACAACTAACGGAAAGAGGAATAGCGCCTTACCTCCTACGCATGGTAAGAAGCTACTTCGACAATAGGACACTGCTTCTACAGCCACATGAAGTTTCGGTAGAGAGAGAACTGAGTAGCGGGGTCAAACAAGGTTCAGTTTTAGGCCCTACTTTGTAGAACATCTTGTATGATGGTGTCCTAAGACTGAAACTTTCGGAGGGTGCCACACTCATTGGCTTCGCGGACGACCTGGCACTCGTGGTCTACGCAAGAACGGAATCCATGCTAATGGAAACGGCAAACCGCACAATTCGCCAAGTAGCTGATTGGATGACATCAAACAACCTGAGCCTTGCTACTAACCGGCCTAAGGAGACTCAACCCAATACAGTTTAAAGTGAAACATACATATATAAGACCGAAGCACGAAATCACATACATCAGGGATGTCATAGACAAGAGCCTGTCATTCGGTCCACACCTCACGAAGGCAGCAGCTAAAGGCATGAAGGTAATGGCGGTATTGGACAGAATTATGCCCAATGTAGGTGGGCCTAAAAGCTCCAAACGAAAACTCCTTGGTACGATAGTACAATCCACCATGCTATATGCTGCCCCAATATGGGCTCAAAGTATGACAGTAGAAGGCAATATCTACAAACTGGCGAAAATTCAAAGAAAAACTGAAAATCAGGATCTGTGGCGCATATAAGCCCCCATAGAGCTTCTGGTAAAAGAGAGAGCCGAACTGCATGCGGCCGGATGTGATAGGCAATCTAGAATTGCCGCTAGAAAAAATCTCCAAGCAAAATGGCAATAAAAATGGTGGGCGTCCGAAAAAGGCCAATGGACGAAGTTGATCATACCAGATATCACCACATGGGTCAACAGGAAGCATGGCGAGACGAACTTTTATATGACTCAGTTCTTCACAGGGCATGGGTGCTTCCGCGACTACTTGAAACAAATACGCGCCGCCGCAGATGACTTGTGTGAATACTGTAGTGATGTGGACTCAGTAAGACACACAATATTTGACTGCTGGAGATGTCAGAAAGGGACGAACTAACAGCCAACATGAAGATACCGTTTCCCGCAAGAACGATAATGGGTTACATGCTACAAGATATAGAAAACTGGGATAAAATGGCCAAATTCGTTAAATTTGTTATTTCCTCTAAAGAAAACGACGAAAAAATGAGACACAATAGAATGATTTACCAGTAGGCCCAAATAAGATGAATCAACAACTATCCTAACTACAAGATCAAAATAAAAGGAACAACAGAAAAACTAGGGCGGTAAAGAAAAAACCGTCCGGGCTGCCCACCCTGAAAGAATGCGCAAGCGATACCGGGGTGGCGTACTTTTAAGCCAAGTGGAAGAAGGGGTTTAGTGAGTGAGAGCCTCACACGCAGGCTGGTAGAGCTTCCCCCAAACCACATTTTAAAAAAAGCCTTGTATGTGTAGCTTTGTCTGTCTAGTCTCATTTGCCTAATCTCACCTATACAAGTTTCTCTAGTCTCGTTTGTCTAGTCTCGTACGTATATTCTCGTCGATCTACCTTCGTCTATTTAGTCTGACTGGACAAGTCTCACTAGCCTTGTCTGCTTGGTCTAATCTATCTAGTCTTGTCTACCTAGTTTACCTGACTAGTATTGTCATTGTCTAGACTTGTTTGTCTGGCTTTGTCTGTCTATTTTTGTTTATCTAGTTTTGTCAGTCTAATCTAATTAGTCTTGTAAGTCTGTCTGTCTAGTCTTGTCTGTCCAGATTTGTCTGTCTAATCTTGTCTGTGTAGTCTTGTCTGTCTAATCTAGTCTAATAATTGTCAGCTGTTGTCTTTCTAGTCTCTCTAATATTGTCTGTCTAGTCTTGTTTGTTTAGTCTTGTCGGTCCCGTATTGTCTGTCCAGTCTTGTCTGTTTCTGTGGTCTTATCTGTCTAGTCTTGTATGTCTAGTCTCTTGTCTCTCTAGGATTGTTGGTCTAGTCTTGTCTCTCTAGTCTTGTCTGTATAGAATTATGTGTATGGTCTCGTCTAACTAGTCTTATCTGTTTAGTTTCTTCTGTACAATCTAATCTTCCATGGCATTTGTGGTTCAGTTTCTTCAATGATCATTTTTAAATCTACTTTGTTTTTAGTCTTTTATTTCCTGATATGGTCCTGTCTTTTCTTGTTATATTCTGGTTGTTTTATTCTAGGCATCCATGGCCTTGTATGACCTTCTATATATAATCTATCTTCAATATTTTCCACCTCTTCTATTCTTCTTTTAACGTTTTGTTTATCATTTAATTTTTATTCATCTCGAGGAGATTTTCAGTTTATTTTGTGTGAACAGTCCACATTATATGTTTTATTTATTTAAGTTGAACTAGATTGTGGCGCGTTGTAATAATACAAAAGGTAATTATGGTGCGAGACAATACAGAGAATAGAACTTAGCTGTGTGTTTACGTGTGTGGCTGTAGGAGTAACAGTGTTATAAGCTCCTGAAAGGAACAAATAAACACTTTATGGAAGAAGGGTGTAGGCCAAAAGAATGTACTTTATATTTCTCATTTTCCACCAAATGCTCGCAAAGGCTGAAGAAGCTGATAAAACTTGTCAAATTCACAAATGAATTTATCTTTTTTACAATTTAATTAAATTTTCTACTTGACTAGTTTACCAGCCGAAAAAGATTGTGAATTTTGTTCTCGATTTTGGACTAGACTTAATTTATCGCCTGTATCTCAATGAGTATACTAGATACCTAAATACTATTTTAGTGTGAATTAATAAACGATTAAATAATTAATTATTTATTGGAAAGTAGAACCTTTTTCTAGATAATCTAGATAACCACTAAAACTATGATGTTTCAAACTTAATTCTATAGTTTATTAATACTCCTTTCAAGTTTTCTCAATTATTTTGACCTCGCTGCTGTTTTTAGTTATCAAAATATTAAAACTTATATATAAATGCATATTTTTTGCGATACTCTATAGCTATAATGTTCTTAACCTGGATACCGTGGCATATTTTTGTGCTATATTTTTTTTGAAATTTGTTGTAGTTGAAGTCTTCTTGCTTTAAAATGCTACTTCAAATGGTTAATTTATAAAAAAAATCTTCCCACACGTTGCACAGCGTTGCGCGTAATGTTCGTTTTTGCTAAAAATGTACCTTGCCCATTAACACCCACCCTTATTCAGATTCTAGATCCATCGGTGGTCGAGGCTGCCGCAATTTTTTATTTTTCAATCAGGGGTTCCACGATTTCCAATTTTCCAGTCAGGGGTGCCACATTTTTTTGTTTTTCAGTCAGGCGTGCCACTCATTGAAAAAGGTTGAAAAACACTGCTCTATGGCTTGAAAAGAAATTGTATGCGCCTGCGCTAAAAAATGAAATTTTTGATATACAATTTGTTGTGGTTTGTTTTTATTATTATTGTGAAAAGGATATATGTGTAAAGATTGTATATAAGACAGAAATTTGAATTGACCCGTATAATTCCATAATATACCAGGAATCCGAAGAATGATAGCCAAATCTAGTAGTCGGAACTTTAAAATTGCTTAAGATGTGCTTGTTACAATCTCTTCATCCTTGAATAAATTCATCTGAGCTAACTGTCCTTGTTCTACGAAGAACGTTTTGTTACAATGATATTATTGGTATGCTGCAGCACCACTTTGAAATCATGCAACAACTTTCGCTGGCAAATACCTCATAGCTGCATTAAATGAAGTAACGTCAATGTAATAGTCTTGAAACACTATTTTTGCTAGAATATTATGTGATCCATTTCACACTCAGGGGTATTTAGCCTCTGAGTAACTTTATCTAAGCAAGTAAAACATTACAAATTTCATCCTCGTAACAACTAATATTTGTTTGAAATTATTATGCATTCTATATAACTATATATTATGTATCCTTTATAACTTTCAATAACTCATCTTCTTGCAACTCATGTGTGTTCCATAGATGGTCGAAATGTTCAAATCCATCGCCACTTAAAACTATGTATCTGGCGATATTTTCTCCAGTAAAAATTTGCCTCATTTTAGACTCATTAAAACTCTGTAAGTTTTATTTAAAAATAATGTCCAAAAATGTCCAAGACATAAAAAGAAATCACTTGAAAATAACGGTAAGGTAAATAAAAGTCCAAAGAGAAGAAAATACTGTCGATATGCTAGTCGTAGAAATGTGTTAAATTATGTACCATTGCACATTGGATTATTTGTAGGATCTAGCTATCTAAAACCAGTTGAGCTTTGATCATATGAATTCATATTGCGCTGATGGTTTTATTTTAGTTTGTTTGAGGCAATTTGTTAATGGTATATTTTGCAACTAGGGCGTTAAGTTGCAATTTGTCACGAGAGCGAAATTGTGCGCACGAATGAACAAGCACATTCGCTCCAGCGGACAATTGTGAATACGTGTTGCATATAATATTTTTTATTACTTATGATAGGGGACGTATCTTACAAGTTTTGGATCCAGGGACTATCCAAAAATAGAAAAAAAAATAAAGGATTTGCCTTTTCAATTGTCTCCGGTGGTGTGGATTCGTCATAAGAACTCTCATCAGACTCCGGTATTAGCAAATAAATTACACTCATTTTAAAAAATTTTCTTTAATTTTTATTTGTATTTGGTAATGAAAAGAAATCTTTCACTTTCAGGTCACTTTTTTAATATTGAGGTCTTGATTGTGTTTATTTTATTTAATTAATTGTTTTTTTTTTAATGTAACTTAGCGATATTGAATATTTGCATGCGTTACCCAAGTTATGTGGTAATAAAGCAAAACATGGCATTTGTCGCACTAAGAAACATGCGCCAACATTGTACTTTTAACGCATGAGTAATAAAAAAATACTTTGCATAATACAATACGAAAAATAAAGAGAATGTTATCTAGACTTGTAATAATGCAGTCTGATTTGAAATGAAAAATTCTCTATGTCATCAAATCAAGTAAGTAGTTTACATCAAATTTTCATTATAGCAGTCTGATTGTGTGGTCTAAACTTAGTTTTGAATGTTTCATCTAGACTAGATATTTCACAATCTAATTTGATTGTGTAGTTTAGACTTGCTCTTCTAAGTTTCAACCAGACTAGACTTTTAATAATCAAGTCTGATTCTGTATATATACTAAACTTGGTCTTAAAGATTTCAATTAGACTAAAATCATGATAATCTTGTCTGATTATATAGACTAGACTTGATTTTGAAAGTTTCATCTAGACTAGAATTTCAATAATCTAGTATGATTGTATTGACTAGACTTGTTCCTCAATTATTATTATTAGTATTGTTCTTCAAACCTTCCTCTAGATTGTACGTTTAATAATGGAGTCTGAATTTATATACATACTATGTGTAGATTTGGTCTTTAAAGTTTTATTTGGACTAGATTTCTAAAACTCAAGTCTGGTTGTCTAGATTAGACTTAGTCTTCAAGATTCATTATAGATTGGACTGTAATAATCGAGGCAATTTTTTTAGTATTAGCTTGTTGAATAAACAAAAATCAACGATTTTTTTATGTATTTTAAAACCTTATTGTGAATAATATGGATGTTCGATGCGAAAAAGTTGATTTTTTTTTAAATTAATTATAAACAAGTGATACAATTTTAAAAAGATATATGTGACTCCAAACGCGCCAGGATTGTTCGTTTTGTTCGTGACGTCGCGACGTCATTTTACACCTACGTTATTTTACACCTACGACGCGTCGTAGGTGTAAAATAATTCCAAAATAATACACGGTCGACGTTTCTCTTTTGTTGTCTCTATTGATTTTTCTAATTATAATTTTATCAAGTAAATAATGTGTAATAAACGATTTATAAAGGCAACCTCAGCAGAAACAGAATATTCTTTATAAAATCTTCGTTTTACGATTTATTCAGCGTTATGACGTTTAACAATGTGTGGTACATTTAAAAACATCTTCTGAGGACTTCTTTTTGTTGTCCTCCTACACGACGGTACGAAACAAGCTCGAAAACTTTCAACATTCAACATGTCTACTACAACTACTGCCATGCGCGCCAACAAAGCCATGCGAGCCATTAAATGCAATAGTAGAAAACACTTATTACGTAACAACGCGCTCAACCTGTTTTCGGTACCGAGTTCAAAAATTTTTAATTTGTTATAAGTTTTTAATTACAACGAAAACATATAACAAAAAATATTTTTTTTATAAAACTTGTCGTGGTCTTCAAGGTATGATCTAGAATTGACATTTATTAAACTAGTCCGAGTTTAGTCCGACATAATAATCTAGTCTGATTGTATAGACTAGACCTGACATTCAAGCTTTCATCTAGACTAGATTTTTATGAACCTAGTATGGGTGTGCAGATAGGACTTGGTCTTTAACGCTTCGTCTAGATTACACTTATGATAAACATAATAAACATAAACTCATAAACATAATAACATAAATTATGATAAATATAATTATGATTATTGTGTAGACAAGACTTGGTCTTCAAGGTTTCATTTAGAATAGACTTTAATTAATGTAGTCTGATAGTATGGACTAGTATTGGTCCACAAGATTTCATCTAGACTCAACTGTTATTAATCTAATCTGATTATGCAGACTAGACTAGGTCCTTAAACTTTCAAATAGACTAGACTTTTAATAATCTAATTTAATTATTAACACTAGACGTGGTCTTCGAAGTTTTATTTATACTAGACCTTTAGCAATCCAGTCTAATTAGATAGATAGATTTGTGGATTTCGTTGGTAACTGGTAATGCGACTTTCATAGATCTATTGTACTCCACCTCTCTTCCTCCAATCGTGGGTATACTTACCCATTTAGTACGTCTACTCTAGTCCTGATTCCTCTAGGAATTTCAATATCTGGGCGGGATTCAAGGACTGCCATTCCTCCGCGTTTAGGCAGTGGGCCCCAAGGTACCTCTGTCTCTTGCGGAACAGCACCACGCAGTTTTTGAGTTTCCTCTGATGAGCCGCAGAATCTGTATCTGTCAGCGTGCTCTAGACCTATAACCCTGAGGTATTTTCTATGTCTTTAGTGTTTCGTCGAGAATTCTAAGCTTGTTCCTGTTTAGTTTCAGGCAAGCTTTTGTTTTTTTCTGGTTGAAATATCTCAGCATTATTTTGGAATGTCTTAGTCCTGGAAGTTCTTTCTAGGTTTTAATCTAATGTTCTCTTATTCCTTCATCTAAACTTTTGTGAAGGGTATTCATTCTCATACCGCGAAAGGGTTGCAGACATATCAAGGGGTTACTGGATCCTCTGTTTGCTAGTTGATCGGCTTCTTAGTTTCTTAGTTAAGCGATACCGTTTTTTTGCGCCGAGCTTGCTTAGCATTTCCATACAGTTCCATACCAGTTTAAATCTGATGTTATATGAGCTAATGGCGTTGATCGGTATTTGACTATCTGACAGGATAGCAATTCGCTTTTTGCAATAGTTCCTGCCGAGCTTACATTGTGCACATCTTTCGATTGTATTTACCTCTGCCTGGAAGATACTTGGGTAGATCCCCATGGATTCAAAGTATTTGGTACGAAATCCTACTGCACCAACTTAACGTTTTCCCTGCCAAATGTTTGCACACTATTAGAGCGCATTTGGCTTTTCCTACCACTTCTTCAGCGTGTCTGTTCCATAGTAGTTTGCTATCTAATGTTATACCTAGATACTTTATCACCGGTTTGTATTCTACTGCCCTTCCATCAAACAGTATGGGTTGTGGCAGTTTAGTCTTCTTTTTCTAGTAAATGGTATCACTGTGGTTTTGCTCGGGTTGAGTTTCGCTTACACTGTTTCTATTTACCATCTATTAGTTACTTTGAGGCCTCTCTGTACGATTTCAATCTCACTGTATGATTTTCTCCCATCCACTTTTTTTCGATTCTTTTAAGAGCCGATTTGACAGCCTTGCGCGAGGTGTTGTCGAAGGCTCCTGTAACTTTTTCCATTGTCTTTAACATGAAAAATGTTAGACTAATGGGTCTAAATGACTTCGCTTGAGTGGTGTCCTTTTCCCCACCTTTGGTATGAATACCACCTTTGCCATTTTCTATAGCACAGGTAAGTATACGATCGCTAAACTAATTCTAATGATTTTTAGAAGATACGGCATTCATTCTCTCCCTCCCTTTTGTAGGAAGGAGGGAACTAATCGGTCTACACCTGGGGCCTTGAATGACTGAAAAATGTAAAGATGGACGCGGCCCTCCTCCATTCAGCCCGACTTGGTCTCCGCGGTTGGATAAATCGGTCGGATTCTTTATATTATCTATATCCCACAAAAAGGGTTTCTAGTAGGAGAAGAGCTCTATAGAGCTCTTTCCTCTTCTTCCTCCGTATAGCTCCCATCTGGGGTCTTTAGAGTGGCTGTCATTTCCACTTTATCCATTGCCAGTGCAGTATTTTCCAGACGTTGTACACAATTAAGTTTTTTTATGTTTTTTTACATATCTCTTATTAGTGTCCGTTTTGCCCCACTTCTCGTTGTTGGAATTCTCGTGACATTCCAAGATGAGTGGCAGCCTTCTCCTAATATAGTGTTCTACCAGCCTTTGTACTTATATGGGTAGATTGCTATTACCATCGCCAGGGAAGTATGCTGATGCGACCACTACCTCGCAGTGGAGGCCCTCTAATGTAAGTTCTGGGGGAGACTATCCCATAGCAACTTACATTGCCTGTTGCTGAGGCCTCTGGTTTTACCTAAATTCTTCTGCAAGAACCCTGGGCCTGGTTCTTGCAGAAGCGCTAGCCCTAGGTGTTGTTTAGTGAACATCCTAGCCATCACAGCCCTAGCTGCCTCGTCAAAGTAGTGTTCACTATTTTGCTTCTTACATTATTTTGGTGTATCTGCCAAATCTATACTTTCTTTGTACGCTATTGATATCTACTTTGCTTTGTACGCTATTTGGATGCGCCTGCTGGTATTCTTGTTTTGTGATAGGAAGATGCGCTAAGAAGCGCAGGTACCATCTCACTTCGGCTCCACTGAGTCCCTGTTTCAGTGGGTCGTCGAGTCCGCCTGGGCCCAACTGGCCTTCTTCTAACCTTCCTGCGGTCTTGTTATTTCCGCTTGTTTCGTTGCTGGCTTGGTGGGAGTAACGATGTTACCGGTCACCTTGCACTGACTTTTTGACGCCGGTGTGTGAGCCAGTCTATCTTGGCTTACTGGCTTGGTGGTACTAAGAATGTTATTAACTACCTTGCCTTTGCTTTTTGGTGACAGTCTGGTAGCCGGTCTCTCTCGATTGGTGCCTTCTCTCGAATCGTGGATTCATGCTCCGTCTGATCCACCAGTTCTGTGGCGGTGAAATCTCGTTTAGTTTACTTTAGTAAACTTGTAACTTATTATTTAACTGATTTGCAAAAATCACAATTGAATATTAGTTTGGAAATAGAGTGTACATTTGTTATTACTTTCAATTCATGATTTTAGTTTCATTATGCAAAAATATTTCATCGAAGCAAGCAACAAATTTTCCTAGTCAATTCCTTACTTAGCCATCTAAAATTATTATGCATTGGTAGACCACTATTAAAATATATACATATATTTTATTTGAATAAATATAATTTGATATTTTATTAATTCATTATAATAAAAAATACCGATAATTTTAAAACCTTTTACTAGCGTTATTATATCTTCCGCATGCCAATAATTTTTTCTAGGTCCAAGCTCGGCACGCGTGCCATTGTTTCGCCACTACTGATATGGTCTAATTCTGTAGACTAGACTTAATAATCTAATCTGATTTTTTAGACTAGACATTGTCTTCAAAGTGTCATCTACACTAAACTTTTAATAATCTAGACTGGTTGTATCGAATAAAGTTGGTATTTACTATTAAAGTTTTATCCAGACTAGCCTTTTATTGATCTAGTCTCATTGTCTAGATTAGACTTCGTTTTCAAGATATCAAATAGGCTAGACTTTTAATAATCTAATATGATTGCGCAGTCTAGACTTGGTCTTCAAACTTTCATGTAGGCGGGACTTTTTTATTTGTCTATTCTAATTGTGTAGACCAGACTTGGTCTTTTAGGTTTCATCGAAACTAGACTTTTAATATTCTAATCTGATTGTGTAGACTAGACTTTATTTTCAAACTTTCATCTAATCTAGACTTTTAATAAACTAGTAATTGTCTACAGTACACTTGGTCTTCAAGGTTTCATCTAGGCTAGACTTTAAATAATGTATAATTATGTAGACTTTGTCTGAAAGGTTTCGTCTAAATTAGACTTATAATAATCTAGTCTGATTGTGTAGACTAGATTTGGTATTTAATCTTTCATGTAAACAAAATTTCTAATTATTTAGTCTGATTGCGTAGACTAGACTTGGTCTTCAGGCTTGAGTTCTGTAGTATTTATCTACGAATCTAACTCGAATCCTCAGCAGAATGCTGCAAGTGAACCGTGGGTACGGGTAAATGAGCTAGAACGACTCCGCAGCCAGACCAGTATTAGGATTTCCTGGCTAAACTCATGCGAAGAAATGTGTAATTGTATTAGCTTGGCTGCATGTTACCATGCGAGAAATATATAAGTAACGTTTCTTCTCAAGAAATAATCTACATTATAATTTGCTTCTGTCCACTTAGGCTTGAATGATATATTTGGCTAGAAGACAATGTTCTTGTTGAAACCAAAGCAAAACAGGAAAAACCCCGAAATTTTTCTATAACACTTCAAAGGGACTGATGCTAAAAAATGTCGACGATAATTTTTTAAGTTAAAAAAATTTGAATTCCTAAAAAGGGGGAAAAACTTAAAAAACATCGCGACACGTCCGACAAATAGCTAAAGTCTGGTCACATTACTCGAATGAAATATAAACATTCCTATTAACAAGAATTGATTAATGATGAACAATGATTGAATAACGTGTGTGTGTGTGTATAATATGAGCTCAGTTTAGATTCTAATGTACTAAGAATCGGATAAAATCGGATGCGCAGAAGTCATTAACTTTGCAGTTATCTAAAACATGGGCGGGTACCTCGGAATGAAATATAAACGTTCCGATTAACAAGAAACAATGATTGAATAACTAACAAGAATTAATGAATGATGAACAATGATTGAATAACGTGTGTGTATATAATATGAGCTCAGTTTAGATTCTAATGTACTAAGAATCGGATAAAATCGGATGCGCAGAAGTAATGAACTTTGCAGTTATCAAAAAAAATGTCCGGGTACGTAGGCAGAAATAACGAAACTAAATTTGAACTTCAAAAACTGCTTCAAACATTGCTCAAAAACTAATATTTTGTAACGTCATCATAATTATAGTAAACCAAGCTTTAATACTTAAATATATAGTGTTTAAATTAATATAACTGTAAATAACAAGTTATATAATATTTTCACATATAAACGGGTCGATCCTGTAAGAGAGACGTTGAAAGTTAATTGTTTTTCTGTTTCCGCAATTATAATATAATATAAGTGTGTGCACAAAAGCCTTTCAGACACGTGTATCATACATTATTTAATCTACGAAGCATGTTAAAATACTGCTGAATCGACAAGAAAATAATAGTTTCTTACCGATAATATTGAAAAATTTATTAATTTTGAAAGACAAAATACTTTAAATGACTGACACAATAAGGCTAGAATATTTAACGCCTCCGTAGCAAAAATTGCTAACTAGTAAAAACGCAAAGTGGCGGGAACATTTTTTGGTCGTTGCCGATGTAATTAACATGTAATGTAAAAAGAAACCTTTTTATGACCGCGTGTCATTTTTCATAAGTTTCCACATTATGAAATGCTGACATGCCCAATAATTTTGCCTGAGTTACCATATTAGCCTGAATACCTTATCGGCTTGAATACGATATTTGAAAGTATCAAATTTCATCCCGATTTACAAAAATTAAGTGTCACAGCGGGATTTCTTTAACTACAGACGTGTCTGTATTCAAAGCTAATTTTCACAAAATTTAGCATTTCTGCCTCGTTTATCATGTTTCTTGGAAAGTAATAACATGCCGGCAAACAGTCAAAACGGCTTATGGAAAAGTATGTCAACTAATACTGCTGTGTTGGATAGTGTTAATTTTATATTTACTTCTCTAAATTGAAATCATCAGGTAATCAGGAGAATCATTATTTTACGGCCCAAGTAAAGCATTTCACTCTTTTGATCACTAGCTCCTTCCTCAAAAAATTGAAGATATTGGAGTGGCCAAGAACTGTGTAAAATCTTTTTTGCATCAACGAGGACGAAGAGTGATCGTAAAAGGTTCAAAATCGTTAAAAACTTTAAAGAAGCGGGTGTGGTACCCCAAGGCTATCTAATGGGACCAACTCTATTCTTGATATTCGTTAGGATCACAAGCTCCTTCCACCAAAAAATTAAGTTATTGGAGTTAGAGGCGTCGCCAAGAACTGGGCAAATTCTTCCTTGCATCAAAGAGGACGAACAGTGATCGTATACGTTTCAAAATCGGAAAGCAAATTAAAGAAGCGGGTGGTACCCAAGGCTCTCTAATGGGACAAATTCTCTTCTTGATATTAGTTATGATCACAAGCTCCTTCCACAAAAAAAATAAGTTAATCGAGTTAGCGGCGTCGTCAAGAACACTTCCTTGTAAAATCTGGTAAAATCTTCCCTGCAACAAAGAGGACAAACAGTGATCGTAAACGGTTCAAAATCGGAAAAAAATTAAAGAAAAAGTAGGTGGTACCCCAAAGGCTTTCTAATGTGACAAACTCCGTTTTTTATATTTGTTATGATCACAAGCTTCTTCCACAAAAAAGAAGTTATTGGAGTTGGAGGCGTCGCCAAGAACTGAAAGAAAATTAAAGAAGTGGGTATTACCCCAAGGCTCTCTAATGAGACAAACTCTATTCTTGATATTTTTTGTGATCACAAGTTCCTTCCATCAAAAAATAAAGTTATTGGAGTTGGAGGGGTCGTCAAGCACTGGGTAAAATATTCCTGGCATCAAAAAAGACGAACAGTGATTGTAAACGGTTGAAAATCGGAAAGAAAATTAAACAAGTGGGTGGTACCCTAAGGCTCTCTAATGAGACAAAAATGATCACAAGTTCCTTTACAAAAAAAATGAAGTAATTGAAGTTACAAGCGTCGCCAAGAACTGGACAAAATATTCCTTGCATCAAAGAAGACCCACAGTGATCGTAAACGGTTCAAAATAGGAAAGAAAATTAAAGAACCGGGTGGTACCCCAAGGCTCTCTATTGGGACCAACTCTAACCCAACTCTTTTTTGTATTTATTAATGATCTAGCGCAAACAAATAATGTTGCAATTATATTTTGTACGCTGACGATAGCAACATTTCAATATCTAACCCAGACATACACGATTTAAGTAAAAGTAGCTATTTAAAATCAAAAACGTAAGGGGATGATGTATAAATCTTTAATGGACTTATACGCAAATGGAAAATTAGGACTTATACGCAATTATAAGACTTATACGCAAATGGAATATACGCAAAACTTCGTGATTATAGTGTACTTCTAAAATTTGATAAAAAGGGGCCGAATCAATAAAATTTCTAGGGATTGATAACACTTGATCAAAAGCTAAAATGGGACTATAATATTGTACTAACATGTTCGACATTAAGTACTGTGTGTTATCTGATTCGAAACCTAAGAGATTCTGCAAATAATTTACGCCATCGTTCAATTTACCTTGTCATACGGTCTGATATTTTGGGGTCTGCAGCAAATATTAATGCGGTTTTTAAAAAGATATTACGAGCGATGTTAAATGTACATCCTCTTTGTGCTTCATCAAGCACAAGATTTTAACGCTACCTCTCCCGCGTGCCAATAAAAATTTCGAAGGTGTCAGCTGTGACACGCGTGCCATAAGTTCGCGACCGCTGACCTAGAACTATAACCTAATCTTAATATAGCCTAACCTAATAGGAATGTACCCTGACTATAACCTAATCTTAATTTATATTAGGTTATAGTTAGGTTAAGTTATATTAGAGCCAGATAAATCCAGACTGAGAGGCAGAGACTTTTGAATTCAAATAAGAAAAAATAATTCAATATTAATGTACGTCAGAAAATTTATTTTCACTCCGTCTATGTTTTTTGTTTAGTGACGTGAGTTGTTGCCATAGTAACAACAAACAGAAATCGTTTATTAATGAAACTTCTTTTGAATTGAACATTTACGCACGATTTGGATACTTTGGCAGATGTTCCGCATCCTTCACAATAATTTGCTTATTAATGTGTGCACTTTAGTGTGGGAGTAGATAAAAATAAATAAAGAAAATAATAAAGATATCGTTAGAGACCAGTATATCTATTATTTTAATTATTTATTTTAAATATGTTTGTTAAATCAGCGGCGGCTTTACAATCAAGTAAAGCAAGTTTTTTTTCACCATACAAGTTTTCACGTTTCCCTTACAGAATCGGTAGATAAGTGTGGTTAAGCCATAGTGAATTTTTCAATTCAGTGTAAATCTGGATTTCCACGTAGTAACGGTCGCAATCATCCGATTCATTAAATTTTCATTAGTAATCACTTTATTGAAATTGATTTTTGGACAGCTAAATTGGGCAAATACTCCACAATGTAGCATTTAATTATTTAACAAAGATTTCGAGTAGCACTTAGGTAACCTAACAAGATAGGTAACTCATATTTGATTAATAATTCAAATTGGATATTTACTAAAAATATAATATTTAAGCTTTTTTTTAAATTACTTAAAATTTTATTTACAATAATAAATTATTTTGATTTTCAAATTATCAATAACAACGGTTTAAAACTGCTTAAGAAGAAAATCAGAAACGACAAAAGAAACTTGCATTAACTGGAAGAAATAAAAAAAAAATTAACGGTTCTAAATAATCAGTTTATTGTATAGATAAATATAGAAAATGCGTCAAATAAATTACACAAATATTATTAATAGAACGCGTTAGACAAAAATAGTTTTAATTAATAGGCGTAAAATAATAATAGAACGTCGTCGGGGTCCAACAAAATAGATTAAAAACAAGTAAAATATTAGTATGCATCTAGGTCTGCGTCGATGTTATCTATTTAGTTCACGCCAGCTACCTTTGACTGATTGTGAGTTCTTCGGTGATTTATGTTCGTGGCAGCGCGAATTTCCGGCCAAGGTCTTTTCCAATTTCCGAAAAATAATAAAACGTTATTAGCAATACGCCACCATTATATTATATATTAAATTTTACACAAAGTGTCGTCGGGTAAGGCTAAATTTGGTGCCCAGAAGTTATCTTGACAATTTAAAGATCCAGTAGACATAGATAATTTCATTATGTATTGTTGAATTTTAAATTAAAAGGGGTTAATTTAATATTAAACGGTAATTAAAGGATAAGAGCAAATTTACAATTTACTTTAATTTCATCTTATTTGACTATTCACACTTAAATAGTATTACAACTAAAATTATTATGCCAGCATTCTAGAATAGTATTGTATATTGTAATTATATCTATTAAACTATTCTTACTTCTGTTTTTTTGTACTGTCTACTAATTTGCAATGCATATAAAATATAATTAGTCTTTATAATTAAGCCCTCGATATAAGACTAGGTGCACTCGATAAGTTCTACCTTGTTCTACTATGTATCCTGATGTATATGGACTTGTGTGGCCTTACGTAATGTTGTGTGACCTTTTCTGGTCTTACGTAATCTTGTGTGGCCTTGTATGGTCTTGTGATGTCCTGTCTGGTCTTGTCTGGTCTTATCTGGTCTTGTCTGGTCTTGTCTGGTTTTGTCTGGTTTTGTCTGGTCTTGTCTGGTATTGTCTGGTCTTGTCTGGTCTTGTCTGGTCTTGTCTGGTCTTGTCTGGTCTTGTCTGGTCTTGTCTGGTCTTGTCTGGTCTTATCTGGTCTTGTCTGGTCTTGTCTGGTCTCGTCTGGTCTTGTCTGGTCTTGTCTGGTCTTGCTGGTCTTGTCTGGTCTTGTCTGGTCTTGCCTGGTCTTGTCTGGTCTTGTCTGGTCTTGTCTGATCTTGTCTGGTCTTGTATGGTCTTGTCTGGTCTTGTCTGGTCTTGTCTGGTCTTGTCTGGTCTTGTCTGGTTTTGTCTGGTCTTGTCTCGTCCTGTCTGGTCTTGTCTGGTCTTGTCTGGTCTTGTCTGGTCTTCTCTGTTCTTGTCTGGTCTTGTCTGGTCTTGTCTGGTCTTGTCTGGTCTCGTCTGGTCTTGTCTAGTCTGGTCTTGTCTCGCCTTTTCTGGTCTTGTCTGGTCTTTTCTGGTCTTGTCTGGTCTTGTCTGGTCTTGTCTGGGCTTGTCTGATTTTGTCTGGTCTTGTCTGGTCTTGTATGGTCCTGTCTGGTCTTGTCTGGTCTTATATGGTCTTGACTGGTCTTTTCTGGTCTTGTCTGGTCTTGTCTGGTCTTGTATGGTCTTCTCTGGTCTTGTCTGATTTTGGCTGGTCTTGTATGGTCTTCTCTGGTCTTGTCTGATTTTGTCTGGTCTTGTCTGGTCTTGTATGGTCCTGTCTGGTCTTGTCTGGTCTTATATGGTCTTGACTGGTCTTTTCTGGTCTTGTCTGGTCTTGTCTGGTCTTGTATGGTCTTCTCTGGTCTTGTCTGATTTTGGCTGGTTTTGTCTGGTCTTCTATTATCTTATCTGGTCTTGTCTGGTCTTGTATAGCCTTACCTGGTCTTGTCAGGTCTTGTCTGGTCTTGTCTGGTCTTGTCTGGTCTTGTCTGGTCTTGTCTGGTCTTCTCTGGTCTTGTCTGATTTTGGCTGGTCTTGTCTGGTCTTCTATGGTCTTATCTGGTCTTGTCTGGTCTTGTATAGCCTTGCCTGGACTTGTATAGCCTTGTCAGGTCTTGTGTAGTCTTGTCTGGTCTAATCTGGTCTTGCCTGCTTTGTCTGGTCTTGTCTGGTATTGTGTCTCTAGACTTATCTGTAGCTATATTTTCTGCTTTTAGAACTAGAATAATTTTATATAAAAACAGGGTAACTGTATATGTATGTGTATTATATATCTTTAAAGTATCTTTAAAAATATATTTAATCTCTCCGGTCGCTTCCCTCAAATCGATTTCGCTTAGGTCACAAGTTAAAAATAGTATTTCATTTGTTCCCTTGAACTTTTACATACAAACGCCCACAATCTTTGCGTCTGGTTCTATTCTAGACTCCGCTGTAATAGAATTAGGGTGCAGGCGTCGGGCCAACTGTTTGCATAACATCAAAAATAAACATATTCGAATGAAAGAACAATTTAACAAGAAAAGTTGAAAACTTACGTCGGAATAACACCATTTTCACACAATCCTCAGGCCATAATCGAAATACACTATGCAATTACGTAAAAGTATTAAAGTAGTTCAGACAGCGTATGCTAGATGACGGTAGCAAACTAATAAAATAAATTAAATTAAAAAACAAGATAGACAAGAATAAACAGATGGACAAGACTAGAGGGATAAGATACACAGACAAGACTAGACTTGTAAGGATATAAGTAATCTTGTTGCAAGACAAGACAAGACTAGACAGGGTGGAGAGGTGGAGAGGACGCCATCCATAGCGACCACCAACATCTGGAATTTAGCCTGAAAACGAACCCAGAGAGTCAACAGAGAAGCACTACCATGAACATGGAAACCAAAACGGATGGCTGCTGAAGAAACTCGATAGCACTCAACTAAGAGCGGCGCTGGAAGTAACTAAGATGCATGGAGAGTTGCAAAGACTTTCAGGGGTAGGTGACGTAGATCGACTTGTAGAATATGCGGTCGAAACCATTACAACAGCGTGCGATGCTTCTATACCAAAGCACAAATTTGCCTTAAATGGAAAAATGTCAGTTTACTGGTGTAACGCTGAAACCAATAACCTATGGAAGAAGCACGTTACGGCACGCAGGTCTGCCCAACGCCACAGAAGGCGGCTACAAAACGCAACAGACAAAATGGCTGGACAAGTAGAGAACCTGGACGCGAATTTTAAAAAAGCTGAAAAGGAATTTCGCATGACCATCAAAAGTAGCAAGCAGAAATGCTGGCTCAAACTCTGCCGATCCATAGATCAAGACCCATGGGGCCTCCCATATCGAATTACTACAAAAAAACTAATGAGTAGACAGCCGATACCTAGGATATGGTGCCCACTACGGACGAAAGAAATAGTTACCACGCTATTTCCAGTTGAGGAACGAAGACCGGCAGAAAAATTGCGAACCACTGAGACTCCCGTGACACCATTTAGCGTAGAGGAGATCCTTGAGGCTAGAAAACGATTAATGTCAGGGAAAGCACCTGATCCAGACAATATCCCAAATGAGATCGTCGCAGGAGTGGTGGAAATGTGGCCGGAAAAGTTGTTGCTGGAAACTTACAATGCGTGCTTTCAAAAGGGAATTTTCGCTACACAATTGAAAAGACAAAAACTCGTCCTACTGAGAAAAGGGGACAAACCATTGGAAGAACCATCCTCATACATACCGATATGCCTCCTGGACAACGTAGGGAAATTTCTTGAAAGACTATTACTTTGGAGGCTCGAGACATACATCGAAAGCAACGGAGGACTGTCCCAATGGCAGTATGGTTTTCGAAAAAATCGATCAACCGTGGACGATATTGTTGAAGTAATAAAGTCAGCAGAAAGTTCAAAACTGGAACACGGCAATCGTAAAGTTACTATGCATTAGTGACCCTTGACGTAAAAACGCCCTTAATTCAGCTAGGTGGGATGTAATCATGGAGGCATTAGCATCAAGACAGAAACCAGAATACTTGAGAAAGATGATAAGTAGCTACTTGAGCGACCGCCGGTTGATACCACATGGACGAAGGTGAAGTTGAGTACGAGGTAACGGCGGGTGCCCCACAAGGATTGGTCCTGGCACCATTCTTGTGGTACATTATGTACGATGGCTTGCTAAACCTAGACTTGTCTAGAACAGCGAGAATAGTTGGGTTCGCAGATGACGCCGCAGTGGTGGTAACTGCAACGAAAATAGGCACACTGAAACTAGCAACTAACGAAACCCTCTGGCGGGAAAATAATAGGTTAAAAGAGCAGGGGCTAACAATGGCAGTTCATAAAACAGAAGCAATACTTATCACGGATAAGAGGCTATTCGCACCACCAAAACTCGTTCTGGAAGGGCAAAATATCTCTTTATCAAAATTATTGAGGTACGTTGGCGTACAACTCGATAGCGATCTGCGACACACAGACCATATAGCCAAAACAGCGAAAAAGACGGCGTCTACAGTGACAGCTCTGGCACGGTTGATGCCGAACATTGGAGGGCAGATGGAATTGAAACGGAAACTTCTCAACAATGTCGTACACTCAAAAATTCTCTACGCGGCAGAAATATGGGCCGACGTAAAGAAAAAGGTAGGAGCGAGAAAACAAGTTACAGGAATACAGAGAAGTGACCTAAGAGTAATTTCTGCCTACATAACGGTTTCGGAAGCCGCGGCGCTGGTACTTGTAAGCACGCCCCCAATAGACTTACTGATTCGAGAGAAACAAGAAGTCTATGAAGAGCTGCAACAACACAGAGCGAAAAACGAAGTAAAGCATGAGAGGGCGGCCGCCAAGGAGAGAGGACGTAAGTGACTCATGGACCGATGCCAGACAACATGGGATATCGACACTAGTGGATGGTGGACAAACAGCCTTATCCCTAACGTAACAGCATGGTACGGAAGGTCTCACTGACATAGGAGTTACCATATTAATATAGGCGCTCACTGGACATGAGTGCTTCCACGCATACCTCGAACGGTTTGAAAAAGGGACACTGCGGAGTGCTTTTACTGCTTTCATATCCCAGACGACGCATAACACACTATCTTCATGTGAACAGAATCAGACACTTGATCGGGCGTTCGACAGTTATCTAATTTTGGGGATACATTATCGGCGTAAATTCGAAATTTCTAGGCAAAGAGAGACCAATCTGCTTTTTAGTGCAGAATCCGCGGACGGATTCTGGAGCGTGGTTTTTGATGCCAATTGACCAGTTTATGTATTTATGATCGGATAGGTTGTCCTCGCTTGGCAAGTGCCAGTCGGCTATGTTTGCGCACAGCCTGTCACTTGCGAGCGTATTGTCTATGACACTATTCCCGTTTGGACCGGTGAATGTAGGTTCCTCACCGCGATGAGTACGATTAGAATGTTTTCAGATATAAAATCTTCAAACAATTTTCCGCGACTGTTTTCGATTTTGCTGCCCCATGTTGGCGATTTACTATTGATGCCTCCTGCCAACATAATTTCGCCTTTAGGCCTCAACTGTACCACCGCGGACCTCAAAAACCCTAAATTTTCCTCGAATCAATCCTCCGTTACCTGCCTCGCGACTGGTGGTAGGTATACAGAGATTGTGTAAAAGATACTTTTCCGAAAAAGATTTGCGCGGCAGAGCACATCTTGTAGGAAAATCCCGCCATAAAGATTACGTGGACCGCGGGGTCTGTACTTACGGCCGCTCTTGTGTTCGGGTTAAGAGCATTCATTATATGTTTTATTATCCTCCACGATTCTAAAAACGCGAGGGAAAACCGGCGACTTTTCCTCCAATAACATGTGGCTCTTGTATAAAAACTAACTGGACTTTATCCCTTACTATTTTTTCTATTAGCGCACCTGTAGCCGCTTTGGATTTTCCTAGATTAATCTGGAGACACTTAATTGTTTTTTTTAATCTTAGAGTTTTAACAGCCATAGTCGGTTCTGGCTATTAATAACGACTCTCTTTTTTATTGCCACGGGGCAAACTAAACTGAAAGATGGGTGGTCTTTTGGGCCTTCCCGTTCGAGGAAAGGATAACAAAACCCACCTGAACTAATGCTCACGCAGTCACAGGTGGAGTGTATTGAAGCGACACAGGGGTTTTAGTTGGTATGCTGGTCACGAAGAACTCGATCAGAGAGCCCCACACTACACAGTTACGAAGGTCCGGTGCGCAATAATGCATTCCCCCTCCTCCGAAAAAAAAAGACAGGACTAGACAGACAAGACTAGACAGACAAGACTAGACAGGCAAAACTAGACAGACAAGACTAGACAGATAGAACTAGACAGAAAAGACTACTCAGACAAGACTAGAGAAATAAGAGCAGATAGACAAGACTAGACAGACAAGTCTAGACAACAAGACTAGATAGACAAGACTAGACAGACAAGACTAGACAAACAATACTAGAAAGACAAGACTAGACAGACAAGACTAGACAGACAGGACTCGACAGACAGACAAGTTGCCAACTGTCAACAAGATAATTAATTATATTATTAAAAGTATTATAAAATTGTGGTATTTAGAAATATTTAAATTGTATCAGCAATATGCCCAGAATCTCTGGCTGCTTCTGATCTGTGCCATGAGAAGCTTATTGCTTTTTTTTAATAGTGCAGCATCCACAGAAATGGTTAGTGATTGAAAAATAACTGGAACCACTCAAAACATATATTTGTGTCCTTGGTGATGAAATCAAACATCTACGTCAAGCCAGTGAGTTATTCAAAGAAGACTTAATTCAAATTCTTTCAGAAGTAAACAAGGATAAACCAGTAAATAAGTGAATTCATTCAGATATTTCGTCTACAGTTATCATAAAAGACACTCGTAACTCAAACTTAACTTCTCAAAAAAACTCAATTTCTCCTTCGTCCATGTGGCATATCAACCGGCGGTCGCGCAAGTAGCTACTTATCATCTTTCTCAAGTATTCTGGTGTCTGTCTTGATGCTAATGCCTCCATGATTACATCTCACCTGGCTGAATTAAAGGCGTTTATAAGTCAAGGGTCACTAATGCATAGTAACTTTTCGATTGCCATGTTCCAGTTTTGAACTTTTCTGCTGCCTTTATTACTTCAGCAATAGCGTCCACGGTTGATCGATTTTTTCGAAAATCATACTGCCATTGGGGCAGTCCTCCGTTGTTTTCGATGTATATCTTATGTCTCCAAAGTAATAGACTTTCAAGAAATTTTCCGTATGTTGTCCAGGAGGCATATCGGTATGTGTGACGATGGTTAGGTTAGGTTAGATATTTTTGTCCCCTTTTCTCAATAGGACGAGTTTTTGTCTTTTCAATTGCGTGGCGAAAATGCCCTTTCGAAGGCACGCATTGTAAGATTCCAGCAACAACTCTGGCCACATTTCCTCCAGGTGCTTTCCCTGACAATAATCGTTTCCTAGCCTCAAGGATATCCTCTACGCTAAAAGGTGTCACGACAGTCTCAGTGGTTTGCCATTTTTCTGCCGGTATTTTGCCGGTCCGCTGTGGGCGGACCAAAAAAATTATCAAAAAAATCCATACCAAGGGGCTAATAATATATAACAAGCTACCAAAATAGGTCAAAGCAACTCAATCTATTATAACATTTCGAACACATGTCAAAAACTTTATTTTACCACAAACTCTGTATAGTGTGGCTGAAACCTATAATAGTGAATCAAATTCTGTTTCACTTGATTATACTTTGAATAATAATTTGATTTAAATTTACTATTATTATTTAAATATACTACTAGACGTAATTTTTATGTAACATCAAGTCTTATATGTACTTTGGCACGTCTTATATGTACTTTTCCATCGAAAGATTTAATAAAGATTTTAAAGATTTAAAGATTTAAAGACTAAATAGACAATACTATTTAGACAAGATTAGATAGGGAAGACTAGACAGACAGGAGTTGACAGACGAGACTACACAGACGAGACTAGACAGACGAGATCAAAGATATTTATTTAATTACTTAAATTTGCAAATACAATAATATGTGTTTTACAATCTTATATGATTTGTAGATTAGATGAAATATGTTAATATTGTTGGAAATTAGTAGAATTGTTTAATTTTTGTATAATATTCTTGTAGGTCATAGGGCTCTATCTTTAGGAGGGTATTTTTTAGCTTCCTAATAATATGATTTTTGTTATTGAATTACCTTATTTCTTTGTGTAAGGTATTGTACAGTTTAATGTTTATATATGGTGCGCCTTTTCCGTCATAGTCAGCTGATGAATTGGAATAGAGTAACTTAAATTTTTATTTCTAGTATCTCTACCATGTTGAAATTATTTCTCGAATAATACTACGTGTTTAATTGTGAACATTATCGTTTCTAGAATATATGTTCCTGTTACCGTAAGAAACTCTGCCTTCATAAATTCCCCTCTACATGACTCTCTATGTTTTAATGCGTTAATAATTCTTGCATATTTCATTTATATACGATCCTTCGCCCCAGAAAATGATTTCATATCGTAGGTGACTGTGGAAGATTGCAAAATAAACAGTTTTTAATATTGTCCTATTCATGTATTTTTTAAGGATCCTTATCTGCATATTTTCACTGTTGGATATTTCCGTCGGAAAAACTCTTGTATCCCTCGTCGTTTTAAATATACTTTGATTGGTTTTATCCTTGTTTATAATCAGTTTGTTAGCTGAAAACCAAGCTGCTAGCGTGGCCATGGTCCAGTTTAAATTTGCCTATCACTGGTTACTGGTACCATCTGCGTATTTATCAAAGTATTTATCAAAGTGTGGGGCATCTGCTTTAAAATAATTGGTAAGTCGTTAATGTACAGAGTGAAAAGCAATGGTCCAATATTGCTACCCTGTGGCATCCCGATAATAATTGTTTTGGTGGATGAATATATATTCAAGCCGTCCGTGGTAATAATTTATGTAAACTGTTGCTTGTTTAGTAAATATGATTTTCGCCAGTCCATTACTTCTCCCTTTATTCCTTGTCTAAAAAGTTTTTTAAACAATATTTGGTGATTGACTGTGTCATACGCTTTCGACAAGTCTCATAAGATTCCAAAGGGTATATTTCTGGTTTCCAGATTCTGTAAAATTACTATTATTATTTAAAACAAGTCAATCAATCTCCCTCTGAGAAACCCATGCTGCTCACAACTTATAACTTTCCTTAGGAACGAAATCATTCTTTCATATATTATTTTCTCAAAAATTTTGGTAAAGGAGATTTGTAAACTAATTGGTCTATAGTTCCCTATGTCGCTTTTGTCGCCATGCTTATACAGTGAAACTTATCTAAGACGGAACCTCAAGGGACTGGGAAATATTTCCGTCTTAAACAGGTTTCCGTCATACACGGGTTAATCATTTTTTTATTTTTAACTCAATTTTTAATGTATGGACATGTATGTAATACAATTGGCTTATTAAACTTTAGTTTTTTCTTTCCATTCCTAAATTGAAATCCGTGAGCTAACTTAACAATAGACTTCCAGCTATCCAACCCTTCTTATTTGCATGCCATTCAATAGGTAAATCATTTATAATCAGTTGATTAAAGCATCTGATTTGCCCATAACCAAAGGTACTGAATTTCACGAATTTTAGTTTCTTTTGAATGCTTACCATCGACACATTTCTCATTTTTTAGTGCAAAAGTTTTATATGGCAAAGCACGAGAAAAAAGCGCCGTTTCATCTCCGTTTGCTGTCCTTAGACTTATATCCCTCAATATCTATTATGATTCTTTTTTCTAATCTTCGACTGTTTGCTGGCAGACACCCGCGCTTTCCCCACAAACTGTGGCTAATTTAATGTCAAAATTTTGTTTACACTAGTTGTTGGTATCTTCTTTCGTGAATTCTGTCGGGAAAACGGCTTAGAATGTTTATTAGGTAATCGCTGATCTGTTTAATCAGATGATACCGACACAAAAAACACCAATCAGACTACGAAAACTCCTTCCCCTTACTTCCTTATTGGTAGACGAATCTTCCAGCATTGAGAATTGCTTACTACTACCATTAAATATGACAAAATCCGTTTCCGTCTTAAGAATTATTTTCCGTTATACACGGGTTGTTTTAAATAGAAAAATGAAGGGTTAGCAAAAAAATTCCGTTTAATGCAGGTTTCCGTCTTTTACAGGTCCCGTCTTAGACAAGTTTCACTGTATATTGGCCTGATTGCTGATATTTTCATCTGCTGGGGGAAAACTACGCATTCCATTGAATTGTTTAGAATATGCACTAGTGGGCTCAGTAATTCGTCTTTAACCTCTGTAATAATATCTATCCGTATATCATCATATCCTTAAATTCACTGTTTTTAAGTGATTGTATAATTCGAAATACTTTTTCTGGGGTAGTTGATTCCAAGAACAAAATAGTTGTTGATGTTGGTTGCCAGTGTTTCGGTGTCAATGCATTCTTTTGAGAAATATTCTTTAGATTTAGTTTTTAACTTTATTATTTGTCCTATTACTTCCCATGTGGTTTTTGTAACGTTGTCGCTATCTTGTATTAACTCCTCAAAATGTTTTTCTTCTTTTTTTTCTTTAGGATTTTATTACATTTTCTACGTGCCCGGTTGTAAAGTCTTTTAAGTTTGCGTTAAAATGCGATCGCGTTCTTATCAGAATTCCTTATCTAATTCCCTTTTAGCTAATTTCGCTTCTCCACTTAAAGATTTGTTTTTTCGGGTGTTATAAGATTTGATATGCGAGAAGCTCTCGTTGTAAGCCATACCAAATATTTCAATGAACCTGTCCCATTGTCGTCCATTGATAATGATTCCCGGGTTTCTTGCTGCAATGTTTCTTTTAGTAGTGCTCTATTTACTGCGCTGAAATTTCTGAAAGTCTGTTTTTTTCATTTATTTTTCAATATTAAATATTAGCTGTTCGGCACACTGGTCCGAGATATGATAATTTAATGTTTCCACCCTGAAATTCATGTATGTATTCTTTGCGATATTATCAATACACGACTTGAAGCTTAGATGACTTTCTTCATTCCTCGTCAAGAATGCATTAAAAGATTCCAGTTTTGAAATTAGCTCTTGTGTATTTTTTGAATGTTCTAGTACATTAATATTACAATCACCAGCTTAATACATTGTTTTTCTTCGTTTGTAATTTTTTCTAATAGCTGATGTAGTTTATTCAAAAAACGGTTGATGTTGGTGTTTGGAGCTCTATATATGGCTCTAATAACTATTGCTTCGGTATTTAAACTGGTTTCTGTGGCAGCACATTCGAATACATATGTCTCTGCCAAATTATTTATATCATTTCTTGGCCTGCTGGATATTGTCTTATTTGTAAATATTGTGACTCCTTCGTCGGTTCTTTTTGTAGGATTTCGTTTGGTTTGTCGGTTTCTCCTGTCTTTTTCTTAATGTTTTTAAGGAGTTCTGCATATATACATGTTTCTTCCCCTATGTAGATTTTGTTCTTTTTTCCTCTATTTGTTTTCTCTCTGTGTTTTTTCTTCTAAGCTCTTTTTGTTATATTCGTCTGCATCCTCATCTGGTTTGCATCCTGCATCCTCATCCATTGCTCTTGCTGGTTTGATTATTTATGCTTGCTTTGTACAGCTTGACTTTGATAGGTGTTCCGTTCATTACATATTATATTAGTTTCTTTGTAGTGCTTGGTTCTACTCCGAGTGCTGATCTTAACATGCTCACGTTTCCCAGGCACTTTTTGTGAAGTACCTTTTTTCTCTTTTGGTGAAGATATGATAGGCTATTTTCCTTATTTCTCTAGTGGCTCCTTCTCTTTTTGGTATTTCGATGGTTTTGTTTACCAGGATCATATCTCCTGGTAGTAATTCCAGTCCTCTCGTTGCTTCCTCTATAGTATATTTTTCTTCATTTTTTTGGCTAGTCCCTTAGTGTGTTTCTTGTCGGTTTCGAAGCCATGAGCGATTATCTCTTCCCTTGGGGCTTCGAAGATATCACCGACTTTTTCTTCTACGTTTTTGTACATTTCCTCTGTCTATGTCTTCTTTCTTATGTCCTAGAACGTTTTGTGTGTTTTTGGTTCATCTGGTAGTTCTTCCATTTCCTCTATACTTTCTTCATCGTAGGCAGACGTTTGTGTGCCAATCTCTCTTTGTTTTCCAGCTTTACCTGTTTTATTCAGGCTCTCCACATTGGTTTCCTACGTCCTTTCTGTATCGGGGGTTGCCGTTTTTGTGGTGGCCTTAGTTTCATCCGGTATCTCTCTTGTGTGTTCCTTTTCTGTTTTGTTTTTTTCTTATTTCAATTTATTCATCAGTGCACCCAGTCTTTCACCCATCCTTTTGATTTCTACTTTCGTGTTCTGGTTATTCTTGATGAGCCTCATCAATTCTCTTGTGCTATTGTCCATCTCCGTTAGCATTTTTTCCACGTTGTTGCTCTTTTGCGGTCTCTTGGCTGGGTTTACAGGGTTGTCATCAGCCTCCCATTTTCTTTTAATCTGCGCTATATCTACGTTGCCGGTTCCTATGGAATGTGCCCTCTGTCTCGTTGGTGATCTTTGTGTCCTTTGGGAGGGTTTAAAAGGGTGTTCCATTTGTTTCACTGCATTGGTTCTCTTGTCTTTTTTTCTCCAATTGCTTCCGCCTCTGCTGCCTCCTTGGTCGATTGCTTGCTCCCCCCAGAAACTGTGCAGCAGCCCGAGTTTGCCTCGGGATGGGATTCCGGACCATTGGCCCTATCCACCTGGGGTATAATATTTTTAACTGTGGACATTGTCATATATGTATATGGCTGACCCGCGCCACAGGGTCTAGGGAACTTTTTTGTTAAAGAGGATTTTCCCCTCTGTGCAAGCCTGTTGGTCAGCGGGAGCGTATTTGATTTGGCTCCTACCCTCCAACCCTGTTGAATGCCGGCGAGCATTCCTCTATCCGCCACCGGGGAAGGCGCTCGGTCGGGGTTTCAGGTATCTCCACCCCCGAACCAGGGAGCTCGAGAGCCAAACAAGAGTAGACACACAAGATTAGACATACAAAACTAGGCAGACAAGACGAGACAGACAAGACTAGATATACAAGAGTAGACAGACACGACTAGACAGACAAGACTAGACAGAGAAGACTACACAGACAAGACTAGACAGACAAGGTCAGACAGACAAGGCTAGACCGACAAAATTTGACAAACAAGACTAGACAGAGAAGACTACAGACAAGACTAGACAGATAAGACTAGGCAGCAAAGACTATACAAACAAGACTAGATAGACAAGACTAGAAAAACAAGATTAGACAGACAAGGCTAGATAGGCGGCACAAGAGAGACGAGTGGAGACTAGAGAGACGGTAGTAGATAAACAAATCCAGGCAGATAAGATTTAACAGACAAGTCTTGACAGACAATACTGAGAGGACTAGGCTGATAAGCCTAGTCATCTCTTTTCACTTTTATCAGTGTTTAGTATTTATCAGTTTTTTATTTATAAATGGTTAGGGATAAATGGTTTAGGATTAAATAACACAAGGAGAATTTGTTATAAGTTAGATAACATGATCGGACAATAAATCTTTTCTGTGCTCTAAAATTGAAAGATAATGTCGATCGGCGACGTTGAAACCAAAGAGGGAGATCAGTCCAAGTCCATGCAAAATATTCGGAATAGTCTTCGCCGAAAATCCTTGTGTACCTCGCGGCCCTCGTATTGATCGAAGCACTCGGCGCGACACACTTCTTTTGTTGGCAACACCTTTGCCACGACCCCGAGATAGTTATCCCCCGCTCAATGAGGGGAAACTCGATGACCCTGGATTGTTAAGAGATATATTGTACTACCTATCACGTCCTACTTAATTTGCCCCATTTCAAAATACACCACAAACCACATGATGCCGAATAAAATATTTACTGGCCTTATAATAGATTGTCTATTATTTATTAGAAGAAACTTAAACTTAGTGAAGCTTACTTCGACGATGCTAGTCTAGGTAAGTTTTGATCCAGAAGACTTTATATCAAAATATTGGCGGCTGTCTAACATAAGTCGATAAATGCAGCAACAAACTGATAATATTTTTTAGTTATGTTATGCTGTAGATAATGTAATTTTTCAGTTGAAACTGTGAAAGAAATTACGGAATTTACAATGCCGATAGTAAAGTTTGAGTCATCGCGAGAATTACTGCGTTGAATATTTAATGCGACGAAGTTATATATGCAAGAAGTTTCAAATAGAAACATTTAGTGCTCTTGTTGCAGAACTATGTTTTAAGATGTGCGCAAACTAATTTCTAACAAGTAAACATAAGATAAATTTCCCATAATTTATCCGCCAAAAAAGATAAAGTAATTATACTTAGTCCTGTCCTGTTTTCTACTTAGTCCTGTCCATAAAGTCTAGTCCTAAAGTCTGAGTAGACTTCTTTCTTTAGTAGCGTTTTTCCGTTCACAACATTTTAGTCTTGTTCATCTAGTCTTGTGTTGTCTGACCTGTGGTGACTGTCCCGTTTGATTTTCCTTTGCTTAGTCTGCCCTTTATTCCGCTTAATTTAATTGTGAAACCGAATTGTAATAATGAGAGAAGCAGAACTTCAGGTATAGTGGAATGGAATGTATGCAAACCGCAATCCTGGAATAATGAGTGAAACTATGAGAGCACGCGTCAACTCTCTAAAAGGATTAACGACAGAATTTCTGTTTATAGCGAGGGGAAGCACAAAAACACGCACACAAAACTTTCAAATTAAACTAGGTAGGGTACACGTTTTAGATCCAAATTTTCCGACGGTCGTTCATAATACCAGAGTTTTCAATTTATTCTGCAACTGACATAGTTTATACAGGGCCCAGAAAAAATGTTGGAGAAATGTTAAATTGCCAAACCTCTTAAGTAACGAGAAAACCAATGAAAGCACAACTTTCCTGTCCAGGCATCTAAAATCTTTTCAACATTTATCTAGTATATTTGCATTGGCATACTTTGGATTTGTGCCGTTGGCAATGAATGCTCTTGTATATTTTTGATCGTTTTGCCTAATTTTGCCTTGCCTTGTCCGGTAAAACATATCCTGTATGGTCCTTTCCAATATTGTTTGGTTTCAGCTGCTATGGAAGCACTTTTCAGGTCTAGTCTTGTGCTTACAGTCTTATCCGACAAGTCTTGTCTCCCTAATCTTGTTTGTCTATCCGTCCGTTTTTGTCTAGTATTGTCTCTCTTGTCTTGTCTGTCTAGTCTTGTCTGTCTAGTCTTGTTTGTCTAGTCTTGTCTGTCTAGTCCGTCTAGTCTGTCTAATCATGTCTGTCTAGTCTTGTCTGTCTAGTCAAATCAAAATCAAATAATTTATGAATCATCCGATGTATAGTTTTATACATATAAGATAAGTTACAAATTTATAAGTAATAATTCAAAAAAAGGAACATTTACACAAAAGAAAAAAAGTAAATAAATATTTTTAACTTTATTTTTACTTTAACATTATAACTTTAAATAAAAGAAAAAGCAATAATTGTTGTTGAATGATTTAAATCAGTACAAGAAATTCATCTATTCAATAAAAACATTTTTTAATTAGGCACTCTTTCGTTAATTTTGGAAAGGCTTTGTATGATTTTTGTTCTTTGATTTCTGTAGATAACTTGTTAAATATTTTGCCCCCAGCCTATTGGGCACTGTACTGCAAATCGTAAGAGTATTCTTCTGACTACGTATTGTTGTATTAAGGTTATGTATATTTTTATTAGTAGAGAACTTAAAGTCTTGTTAGTCTTGTCTGTCTAGTCTTGACTGTCTACTGTTGTCTGCCTAGTCTTGCCTGTCTAGTCTTGCCTGTCTAGTCTTGTCTGCCTAGTCTTGTCTGTCCAGTCATGTCTGTCTAGTCTTGTCTGTCTAGTCTTGTCTGTCTAGTCTGTCTAGTCTTGTCTGTCTAGTATTGTCTGTCTAGTCTTGTCTGTCTAGTCTTGTCTGTCTAGTCTTGTCTGTCTAGTCTTGTCTGTCTAGTCTTGTCTGTCTAGTCTTGTCTGTCTAGTCTTGTCTGTCTAGTCTTGTCTGTCTAGTCTTGTCTGTCTAGTCTTGTCTGTCTAGTCTTGTCTGTCTAGTCTTGTCTGTCTAGTCTTGTCTGTCTAGTCTTGTCTGTCTAGTCTTGTCTGTCTAGTCTTGTCTGTCTAGTCTTGTCTGTCTAGTCTTGTCTGTCTAGTCTTGTCTGTCTAGTCTTGTCTGTCTAGTCTTGTCTGTCTAGTCTTGTCTGTCTAGTCTTGTCTGTCTAGTCTTGTCTGTCTAGTCTTGTCTGTCTAGTCTTGTCTGTCTAGTCTTGTCTGTCTAGTCTTGTCTGTCTAGTCTTGTCTGTCTAGTCTTGTCTGTCTAGTCTTGTCTGTCTAGTCTTGTCTGTCTAGTCTTGTCTGTCTAGTCTTGTCTGTCTAGTCTTGTCTGTCTAGTCTTGTCTGTCTAGTCTTGTCTGTCTAGTCTTGTCTGTCTAGTCTTGTCTGTCTAGTCTTGTCTGTCTAGTGTTGTCTGTCTAGTCTTGTCTGTCTAGTCTTGTCTGTCTAGTCTTGTCTGTCTAGTCTTGTCTGTCTAGTCTTGTCTGTCTAGTCTTGTCTGTCTAGTCTTGTCTGTCTAGTCTTGTCTGTCTAGTCTTGTCTGTCTAGTCTTGTCTGTCTAGTCTTGTCTGTCTAGTCTTGTCTGTCTAGTCTTGTCTGTCTAGTCTTGTCTGTCTAGTCTTGTCTGTCTAGTCTTGTCTGTCTAGTCTTGTCTGTCTAGTCTTGTCTGTCTAGTCTTGTCTGTCTAGTCTTGTCTGTCTAGTCTTGTCTGTCTAGTCTTGTCTGTCTAGTCTTGTCTGTCTAGTCTTGTCTGTCTAGTCTTGTCTGTCTAGTCTTATTTGTCTAGTCTTGTCTGTCTATCGCAGCTTCCGTAGTCAAGGGGTATTTGATGATGTTAAACGCATCCATGCGGTTCCTGCTCGGCACAGACTTCCTCGGGTATTTCGGCTGTCTTGGCGCAACGAAGGTTTTCGGCCGGTGAAAATGCACTGACGTACGGATCTTACGAACGCGAGTTCCAAACGCACCCTTAACAATCTTCTTTTGGACTTCTCTCGCTTTTTGTAGAGCCTTGAGCTTGGCCAATTTGCTGGGCTTAGCGGGTGCGTTGAGCCTCGGTTTGGAAAGGATGCTCTTGAGCGGAGCAGTTGGTTTCGCAACTTTGACGGCTCCCTTCTTGCCCTTAAGGGGAGCTTTCGCTGGGGTTTTACCTTTAGCCACTTTGACTGCTGGTTTCTTTTCTGCGGGTTTTGCGGGTGCCGGTTTGGCAGCCGCGGGTTTGGGAGCTGGGGCAGCAGCAGCAGCCGGTTTGGCCGCTGCTGGTGCTGGCTTCTTCTTTTCGGCTGGCTTAGCCGCGGGCTTTTCCTTTGGATTACCTTTTGGAGGAGCCATGTTTGTAAAAAGAACCACACTAAAAAAGTATTGACAAGAACCACACTAGTATTGTCTGTCTAGTCTTGTCTGTCTAGTCTTGTCTGTCTAGTCTTGTCTGTCTAGTCTTGTGTGTCTAGTCTTGTCTGTCTAGTCTTGTCTGTCTAGTCTTGTCTGTCTAGTATTGTCTGTCTAGTATTGTCTGTCTAGTCTTGTCTGTCTAGTCTTGTCTGTCTAGTCTTGTCTGTCTAGTCTTGTCTGTCTAGTCTTGTCTGTCTAGTCTTGTCTGTCTAGTCTTGTCTGTCTAGTCTTGTCTGTCTAGTCTTGTCTGTCTAGTCTTGTCTGTCTAGTCTTGTCTGTCTAGTCTTGTCTGTCTAGTCTTGTCTGTCTAGTCTTGTCTGTCTAGTCTTGTCTGTCTAGTCTTGTCTGTCTAGTCTTGTCTGTCTAGTCTTGTCTGTCTAGTCTTGTCTGTCTAGTCTTGTCTGTCTAGTCTTGTCTGTCTAGTCTTGTCTGTCTAGTCTTGTCTGTCTAGTCTTGTCTGTCTAGTCTTGTCTGTCTAGTCTTGTCTGTCTAGTCTTGTCTGTCTAATCTTGTCTGTCTAGTCTTGTCTGTCTAGTCTTGTCTGTCTAGTCTTGTCTGTCTAGTCTTGTCTGTCTAGTCTTGTCTGTCTAGTCTTGTCTGTCTAGTCTTGTCTGTCTTGTCTTGTCTGTCTAGTCTTGTCTGTCTAGTCTTGTCTGTCTAGTCTTGTCTGTCTAGTCTTGTCTGTCTAGTCTTGTCTGTCTAGTCTTGTCTGTCTAGTCTTGTCTGTCTAGTCTTGTCTGTCTAGTCTTGTCTGTCTAGTCTTGTCTGTCTAGTCTTGTCTGTCTAGTCTTGTCTGTCTAGTCTTGTCTGTCTAGTCTTGTCTGTCTAGTCTTGTCTGTCTAGTCTTGTCTGTCTAGTCTTGTCTGTCTAGTCTTGTCTGTCTAGTCTTGTCTGTCTAGTCTTGTCTGTCTAGTCTTGTCTGTCTAGTCTTGTCTGTCTAGTCTTGTCTGTCTAGTCTTAACTGTCTAGTCTTGTCTGTCTAGACTTGTCTGTCTAGTCGTGTCTGTCTAGTCTTGTCTGTCTAGTCTTGTCTGTCTAGTCTTGTCTGTCTAGTCTTGTCTGTCTAGTCTTGTCTGTCTAGTCTTGTCTGTCTTTTCACAAAACAAAAATTGAGTAAGGGTGTAGGGGAGATGGATAGCCGGGCGAGAAGCCAGTCTATTGGAGAAACCCCGAAGAAAAGGAAAGTGGCGGATCGGTCGACTGATGACGTGGAGGCGTACAAGAAGACGGAGTGCTCGATCGCATTTACAATCGTGGAAGCGATTGGAGCACTTACCAGACAAGTGGAGGACTTGGAAAGGGCTATCGCTGGAGGCAGTAGCACGAAGAAGGAAGTTAAAGATGCTGCAGCGCGAGTTAAAAAGACAACTAACGTCTTCTCGCGCAACTCCGTGACCACTTGGCTGGAAGCGCACCGTTTCCTGCCCGTTGAAAAGGTGTTATATGACACGGAGATCCAAACTGTAAGTGTGGCATGCAAGGAAGTCAGCACACAAACAGAGGCTGAATGTAGTATCACCAGCGCGCTGAAGCCGGGTATGAATGTGCAGGAGTACATGTCCCTGGCGAGGGAGAGGTGGTCCGAGGACGCCTTCACCGTGGTGAAGATGGCTAAGGGCTCTCCTCTGGCCAGGGACGAGGATGTACTCCTGCTAGTTGCAGGAGAGAAAGGGGATAACTGTGGACAGCTGGGCTGGGGGATGCTCGACCAGCTCCCCCAGGCCAAGCGAGTGGCTGAAGGCTTGAATGTAGGCTCCGTGGCCTACATCAAGAGCGAGAATGTTGTGTGTATGGGAGGCGATGAGTCGTTGGACTCCGAGAGGAAGTACCACTTCATCGCCCGGCTGGACGATAATAAGGTCGAGGGCGCCGAAGAAAAGGCGTTCGAGACCTTATTAAGAATGAGAGGTCTTTGTGAGAAGACAGAGAGAAAGAGGTTCGCTATTGGTGTGGCTGGAAACCTTAATATGTGGCTGGTACGAAAGATGGCTGAATGCGTGTGGCATGGCACAGGAGTTGAGCTAACCCTGTGCTGGATGAATGCGGAGGGCCAAAAGCCCAGAGTGGAAGGGGCCGGAGGCACCAGAAAGCCAGAAACCTTACTGGTGAGGAGGGCAGAGGGTGTTTCTTACGCCCATATGGTGAATGTCCTTAAGAAGGAAGTAGACATGGAGGATATAAATGTAAGGGCGATGAGGAAAACCCACGCTGGGGACCTCATCGTCAGAGTGAATGATGATGGGGAAAAGAAGCGACTGGCAGAGCGAATGGCCCTAGTGACTGAGGCTGTAAGGGATGTCAGGACGGAGGTGGGGCTCAGAAGTGTCCTTGTTAGGGGCATGGATGAGGCTACCACCACCGCTGAGGTGAAAGGAGCCATTCAGAAGGCGGCTGGATGTAAGGAGTGTGTGGTAAAGTCTCTCCGCACAGTGCGCGGAGGGGCCAGTATGGCAGTTGTTACTCTTCCAGTAAGAGCGGCAGAAACCATACTGGAGAAAGGAAGGATAAAAGTTGGATGGATCATGTGCCGAGTGACCGAAGACAATAAGCCGATCAGGTGCTACAGATGCCTTGGCTTCGGGCACCTGGCGGCAGCATGCAAGGGAATTGAGAGAAAGAATGCGTGTTTGCGATGCGATGAAAGTGGGCACAAAGCACACGAGTGCACGGCCAAAGAGGCTAAGTGCTTCGTGTGCGGAGTGAGTGGGCATAGGGCGGACTCCATGAACTGTCCTGCGTACAGGAAACTGTGCAGGGAGAGTATGAAAGGGACGTCCCAAAGAAACAGATTATGCTAGTGTTGCAGACGAACTCAAATAGGAGTGCGGCTGCAATGGAGCTGGTATGGAAGACGGTGCATGATGAGAGAGTGGATGTGGCCATTGTCTCCGAACCAAATCTTCGGACTATTGGTAACGGAGGCTGGCACGTGGACCAGTGTAAGAATGTTGCTGTGAGGATTTTCCAATCGGAAAATCCTATGGTTAAGTGTGGATGTGGAAATGGATATGTGTGGATTGAATGGGAAAACTGGGTCCTGTATGGGTGCTACATCTCGCCTAACATAACGTTAGAGCAGTTTGTAGCTTTTATGGATGAGCTAAGGGCCAGTATGAAAAGCTGGTCCAAAGAGATTGTTGTCGGGGGGGATTTCAACGCTAAGTCCGCTTGGTGGGGATCCCCTAGAGAGGATGAGAGAGGGAGAATGATGGAAGAGTGGCTGGCAGAGGAGGACCTGGTGGTTCACAACAGTGGGAATGTGCCAACCTTCGTGAGGGGTGAAAGTATGTCTTTCATAGACATCACTTTTAGCACCTCACGGATTGCAGGCAGAGTGAAAGAGTGGCGTGTCAGAGAGGGAGAGAATCTGAGTGATCACCAGGATATTCTCTTCGACGTACGAAAGGATGTTTCTGAGGGACCGGTTGCTTGTAGAACGAATGGATGGAGAGTGGACAAGAGTCTACTAGAAAGATTGGGAGACGTCATGAAAGAGCTGTCTGAAAGGACAGGCCCGGAAAATGGATTGCGGAGCTCCTGCGAAGCAGTTCTTCACGGGGCCTGCGATGTGGTGTTTCGGAGAAAACGGAGGGGCGTCAGAGGCAGGAAGCCAGTTTATTGGTGGAATGAGCAGGTAGCTGAAAAGCGTAAAACCTGTTTGCGTGAAAGGAGATGCATGGTGAAGAGTAATAGGCGAGCAAATGAGGAAGTGCGTGAGGAGTGCAGAAGGAGGTATAACTTGGCGCGCAGGGAACTTCGCAGAGCCATCGCGAACTCCAAGCAAGAAGCTTGGAGAGTGCTCTGCGAAGAGGTGAATAATAACATCTGGGGTGACGGCTATAAGATCGTCACCAGAAAAATTGCGCACAGGGTTAATACTCTCCGGGGGGATAGCCTAATGACGGAAGTCAAGAAGCTGTTCCCAGTACATGAGCGAATGAACTGGCTGGAACCCGTGGGATGGAGATCGGCGCCCCTTTTCACTCCGGCCGAGCTGCAGAGTGCAGTTGGCCGGATGAAGGAGGGAAAAGCGCCGGGTCCTGATGGTGTTCCACCGGAAGCGTGCAAGGTGTTTGGGCATGTATGTGAGGACATGTGCTTGAGCATGATGAATGAATTGCTGATGAATGGCAGTTTCCCCAAAGAGTGGAAGAGAGCGAGACTGGTGATGATTGAAAAAGAGCGAAAGGAAGGAGAGGAAGCCAATTACAGGCCAATCTGCCTACTGAATGGGATAGCGAAGATGTTTGAGAGTATGATCGGAGCTAGGATAAATGAGGATCTCGAGAGGGTAGGGGGTCTTTCAGAGGAACAGTATGGGTTCAGAGGCGGCCGCACTACGGTGAACGCAATGATGCGTGTGATAGAGAGAGCAAGGTTAGCAAATACGGGTCCATGGCGTACCCGTAGCTACTGCGTGCTTGTAACCCTGGACGTGAAAAATGCCTTCAATTCGGTCCCATGGGGCGGAATCATGGAGGCTTTGGAACTAAAGAGGGTAGCTCCCTACCTTCGAAAGATGGTGGGGAGCTACTTGAATGATAGGGAGATAGTGACTGTGGAAGGTAAAATCTTCAAAATGAGTGCGGGTGTTCCACAGGGTTCGGTTCTTGGGCCGATACTGTGGAACATATTTTATGATGAGGTTTTGAGATTGAGGCTGCCAGACGGGGTTACACTCGTAGGGTACGCTGATGACTTAGCGGTGGTCGCTGTCGCAAGAACGGAAGAAAGTCTGAAAGCGATAATGAATGAGGCAATTGGTAGGATTGGTCGGTGGATGGGGGAAAAAGGGCTTGCTCTGGCTCCCCACAAAACCGAGGCGGTCCTGCTAATTGGGAGAAGAAAGCTGCGTGAATTGACCGTGCGAATGGGGACAGTTGACGTACCGGCTCGGGAATCTGTAAGATACCTTGGGGTAGAGCTCCAGCGAAATCTCAGGGTGTCCGATCAGGTCACCCGGGTGGTGAGCAAGGCTACAGCATGTGTGAGAGCCCTTGGACGGCTGATGCCCAACATAGGTGGGCCGTTGGCCTCCAAGAGGAGGGTTATGAATGCGGTCGTGCACTCCATTCTCCTGTATGGGGTGCCGGCATGGATAAATGCGTTCAGGATTGAATGTTATAGAGCGAGACTGATGAGAGTGCAAAGGTGTATGCTGCTGCGTGTGTGCAGCGCATACAGGACTGTTTCTGGCGACGCCGTGGCGATCGTTGCTGGAGTTATCCCGTTAGACCTTCTAGCGCATGAAAGGGTGAGAGTTTGGGAAGGTAATGACCCTAGAAATGAAAGGCAAAAAACAATGCGTGTATGGCAAGAGCTATGGCAGGGGTCGGAAAAGGGAGCCTGGACCAGGCAACTGATTCCGACTATCGATGAATGGGTCAACCGTGGGCACGGGGAGGTGAATTATCACCTCACCCAGGCGCTTACGGGGCATGGATGCTTTGGGTCTTACCTGGTGCGCATCGGGAAACTGGTTGAGGCGCACTGTAGGTACTGTGGAGCGACTGAGGACACTGCGGAGCATACCATCTTCGAGTGTACGAGATGGGAGAGAATGAGGAGCGCCGCAGAATGCAAGGTGGGAGAGAATGTGAACAAGGAGAGTATGGTGAGAATCATGCTCCGCAGTGAGTATGAATGGGGCGTGCTGACTGGAATGATAGGTTATATAATGAGGAGAAAGGAGAAGGATGAAAGGGACGAGCGAAAGGCGGGTCGAGGGGTTGATACGCGCGAGCCGAGCGTGCCATCGCCGGGCCCCCCTTAGTGCGAAGGGGGCGCACAAATTTATTGTAAACTATGATGTGAAGGGGGGCACGGCGATTAACGACGCGCCCGGCACAACGAATGAATGGATGAATGCTTTGGATATGAAAGGGGGAGGAACGTGGTGAAGTTATGCCAAATTTTGGATTCCATCACGTTCTCTCTGGTTTTGACTGGGGGGTCTGAATGGTGGGGGTTTTTTAGTGGGTCGCCCCTTTTGGGGGGCAGCCCCACACTACCACTCGACACGGGTCGGGTGGTGTCTGTTTGCAGATTTTCACCTCCAGCACGTGCAAAAAAAAAAAAAAAAAAAAAAAGTCTTGTCTGTCTAGTCTTGTCTGTCTAGTCTTGTCTGTCTAGTCTTGTCTGTCTAGTCTTGTCTGTCTAGTCTTCTCTGTCTAGTCTTGTCTGTCTAGTCTTGTCTGTCTAGTCTTGTCTGTCTAGTCTTGTCTGTCTAGTCTTGTCTGTCTAGTCTTGTCTGTCTAGTCTTGTCTGTCTAGTCTTGTCTGTCTAGTCTTGTCTGTCTAGTCTTGTCTGTCTAGTCTTGTCTGTCTAGTCTTGTCTGTCTAGTCTTGTCTGTCTAGTCTTGTCTGTCTAGTCTTGTCTGTCTAGTCTTGTCTGTCTAGTCTTGTCTGTCTAGTCTTGTCTGTCTAGTCTTGTCTGTCTAGTCTTGTCTGTCTAGTCTTGTCTGTCTAGTCTTGTCTGTCTAGTCTTGTCTGTCTAGTCTTGTCTGTCTAGTCTTGTCTGTCTAGTCTTGTCTGTCTAGTCTTGTCTGTCTAGTCTTGTCTGTCTAGTCTTGTCTGTCTAGTCTTGTCTGTCTAGTCTTGTCTGTCTAGTCTTGTCTGTCTAGTCTTGTCTGTCTAGTCTTGTCTGTCTAGTCTTGTCTGTCTAGTCTTGTCTGTCTAGTCTTGTCTGTCTAGTCTTGTCTGTCTAGTCTTGTCTGTCTAGTCTTGTCTGTGAAGTCTTGTCTGTCTAGTCTTGTCTGTCTAGTCTTGTCTGTCTAGTCTTGTCTGTATAGTCTTGTCTGTCTAGTCTTGTCTGTCTAGTCTTGTCTGTCTAGTCTTGTCTGTCTAGTCTTGTCTGTCTAGTCTTGTCTGTCTAGTCTGGTCTGTCTAGTCTTGTCTGTCTAGTCTTGTCTGTCTAGTCTTGTCTGTCTAGTCTTGTCTGTCTAGTCTTGTCTGTCTAGTCTTGTCTGTCTAGTCTTGTCTGTCTAGTCTTGTCTGTCTAGTCTTGTCTGTCTAGTCTTGTCTGTCTAGTCTTGTCTGTCTAGTCTTGTCTGTCTAGTCTTGTCTGTCTAGTCTTGTCTGTCTAGTCTTGTCTGTCTAGTCTTGTCTGTCTAGTCTTGTCTGTCTAGTCTTGTCTGTCTAGTCTTGTCTGTCTAGTCTTGTCTGTCTAGTCTTGTCTGTCTAGTCTTGTCTGTCTAGTCTTGTCTGTCTAGTCTTGTCTGTCTAGTCTTGTCTGTCTAGTCTTGTCTGTCTAGTCTTGTCTGTCTAGTCTTGTCTGTCTAGTCTTGTCTGTCTAGTCTTGTCTGTCTAGTCTTGTCTGTCTAGTCTTGTCTGTCTAGTCTTGTCTGTCTAGTCTTGTCTGTCTAGTCTTGTCTGTCTAGTCTTGTCTGTCTAGTCTTGTCTGTCTAGTCTTGTCTGTCTAGTCTTGTCTGTCTAGTCTTGTCTGTCTAGTCTTGTCTGTCTAGTCTTGTCTGTCTAGTCTTGTATGTCTAGTCTTGTCTGTCTAGTCTTGTCAGTCTAGTCTTGTCTGTCTAGTCTTGTCTGTCTAGTCTTGTCTGTCTAGTCTTGTCTGTCTAGTCTTGTCTGTCTAGTCTTGTCTGTCTAGTCTTGTCTGTCTAGTCTTGTCTGTCTAGTCTTGTCTGTCTAGTCTTGTCTGTCTAGTCTTGTCTGTCTAGTCTTGTCTGTCTAGTCTTGTCTGTCTAGTCTTGTCTGTCTAGTCTTGTCTGTCTAGTCTTGTCTGTCTAGTCTTGTCTGTCTAGTCTTGTCTGTCTAGTCTTGTCTGTCTAGTCTTGTCTGTCTAGTCTTGTCTGTCTAGTCTTGTCTGTCTAGTCTTGTCTGTCTAGTCTTGTCTGTCTAGTCTTGTCTGTCTAGTCTTGTCTGTCTAGTCTTGTCTGTCTAGTCTTGTCTGTCTAGTCTTGTCTGTCTAGTCTTGTCTGTCTAGTCTTGTCTGTCTAGTCTTGTCTGTCTAGTCTTGTCTGTCTAGTCTTGTCTGTCTAGTCTTGTCTGTCTAGTCTTGTCTGTCTAGTCTTGTCTGTCTAGTCTTGTCTGTCTAGTCTTGTCTGTCTAGTCTTGTCTGTCTAGTCTTGTCTGTCTAGTCTTGTCTGTCTAGTCTTGTCTGTCTAGTCTTGTCTGTCTAGTCTTGTCTGTCTAGTCTTGTCTGTCTAGTCTTGTCTGTCTAGTCTTGTCTGTCTAGTCTTGTCTGTCTAGTCTTGTCTGTCTAGTCTTGTCTGTCTAGTCTTGTCTGTCTAGTCTTGTCTGTCTAGTCTTGTCTGTCTAGTCTTGTCTGTCTAGTCTTGTCTGTCTAGTCTTGTCTGTCTAGTGTTGTCTGTATAGTCTTGTCTGTCTAGTCTTGTCTGTCTAGTCTTTTCTGTCTAATCTTGTCTGTCTAGTCTTGTCTGTCTAGTGTTGTCTGTATAGTCTTGTCTGTCTAGTCTTGTCTGTCTAGTCTTTTCTGTCTAATCTTGTCTGTCTAGTCTTGTCTGTCTAG